>JAFNEN010000879.1:0-243118 GCA_019343175.1 Oedothorax gibbosus | reverse complement strand
CATTTGAATATGATTTTTTTCAGTCATACCGTGAGAAGTATTTCACAGAAAGACAATGAAAATTAGTCTATATAGTATTTTTTCAAGGAAAAGTTTGTTATTTTGGACTGCTTTTAATAAATTTATGTAAAAGCCTTATATATGTAGATATATTTTACAAGTATTGCGATATTGTAAAATAAAATAATATTGATATTTGAAGTGAATTTAATTTTTAGGTATGAAAAACAAACACAAAAGTTATCTTAGAACAGCATCTAAATTTAATATATTGGATAAATTAAAGAACACTAAAGAATTTTGTATAAAATTTTTCTTCGAAACACATTTTACATTGTATCATCTCTTACGGCTATGTTGGAGTCCACAAATGCAAAAGAGACATTTCAAATTTTAAATTCGAAAATCTGTCATCTTTCTGAATACTTTTGGTTAGATAAAATAACTTAACACCAAATAAATACAGTACCTATTTAGAAAAAATCCGAATATGAATAATTTTTATGCAGTATGTGTTAGGAATAATTCTACGTTCACTCAATCATGCTAATGTAAAATATAACCTTTGGATATGAAAGCTATAGCACTGAAGACCATTAATCGTGTAACAATTTGTTTGTCCGTTTGTTAGCTTTTAAATGTGTAATAGATATTTTTAGAAAAAAATCTAGGGTAGGGTGAGGTAAAATGGGTCACTTTATAAGTACCTCAATTTAGCTTAATATAGAATTTATTTTTCTGAACCAATTTTTGAAATAATATTTCAATAGGTGTTTGAAACATATTTCATAAGATAAATAGTTTATTTTCATGAATTTGGAAACCAAAAAGAGTCTTTTTAGAAGCATTAAAATGTGTGAGCAAACCATATGGCCTTCTAACTTCTGAAAAAAACCCTAAGAAAACACTTCAGTCTGGCATTGTAATTTATTTAAATCATATAAGTACTTACGAGTTAACACCTCAGGCCAATCAGTTAAGAAAGATATTCATTATCCTTTTTATTATTCCATTTTACTTTGGATGGGGTAAAATGGGTTATAGTTAGGCTTAGCTGTTTAAAGCAACTTTTGAAAGTTTAAGAGCAGATCATGCTGCTAAGATCTTTAAAGGTTTCCTCCTGATATAAAAGCAGTATGCCACAGGATTGTGTTGACTGAAAGAGTCTCTGATCAGCCGGATCTCTCATCATTGAAAGTAGTTATATTACATGATTTAGTTATTTCAGATGATTTATTCAGATGAACCGTTCCATCTTGTTCAACACCAGCTACATCAAATACAATTCCCACCTTTCCTTCTTGTTCAACACCACCTACACCAGATCCAATTTAAACCCTGCTTTCCTCTTCAATACCAGCTATGTAGGATACTCTTGCATCGCTTAGTTCTATTCAACAAGACAATCTTTTATTTTCTCCATTAAAAGATCTCAAATGTGCTATCCTGACAACTCTGTTACCTTTGCCATCAAGTCTTACAAAGGCAGTGATAGACAACTCTAAAAAGAAGAGAAAAGAGTTCGACATAAAGCTGGCGAAGTAATGACGGAAGCAGATGTGATGGAGCATTTACAAAAAGAAGAACTTCAACGAATAATAAAAAAACCCTCGAGAATATTAAGAATTTGGATTTCCTTTCAAAACCTAAAATCAAAATTTAAATGAAAGAAACCGGAGTCAAAATCAGAGCCACCTAAACCCAAGATTGTTGACGATAGCCAATAGCTTTTGACTGGAAAATGGGTGGTAGTTAAATACTAAGGAAAAAAAGTCAATTAAATAATTTGTTGGTCAAATTACACTTATTGATGCGGATGATTTACATGTACAATATGATAAATAATCTAGTATAGGTAACTTTTATGTCTTTCCCGATAAAGAGGACTGGATATTGCAGAAAATAAGATGTTACAAGAGTCTTGGAAGAGCCGTTTAGTAACAACCGCAAATAATATTGTTTTGAAAACTTCGAATAGTTATTACGTATCATTAAATTTATTTTATGTGTTCTTGACCTCCTCTCTTTATTTAGTGTATTTCTTAACAAATAGATTATTATAAAGTCATCCTTTTGACTTATGACCCATTTTACCCTATGTGTGACTCATTTGATCCCATGGTGGGGTAAAATGGGTCACAATTTATGGAACTAAGTTCAATCCATTTATAATTAAAAAAAATTACCTAAACTACATAAAAATGTACTGAAATAATGCAATGTTAAGATGCAATTAAAAAAAATTAAAAACAATTATTGTTTTTATTGCCAGAGAACTTTAAAAGTGAAAATAGCTAAAATTGACCCATTTTACCCCACCTGACCCTACTTTACTTTTTTTCTAGTACGTTTTAATCGAAAAAATTATCTGCATTGCGGTTCTTGAAACAAATGGACTTAAACTTATTTTCATTATTTTATAACAGAAATTAATATTACTAGCATAATTCCAACGTGCATGACACAAATTGTCCATTTGATACAGTGCCGTCAACAATAAATAAAAACACAAACGATCACAAATACAAGTAAAAAAAACCAACCCAAAGTCATTCGCCTGTCTAGCCAAAATCATATAAAGCAATCTTCTAGATAAAAAAACCTCCCTAACAACCCGTTGCCAAACGCAGTCCAGAAAAACGAATCAATTATCCCAACTAAACGCGTGCGTTTCTCTCGGGCCGATACAATCAATTGTTTTTCCACCCAGTCTTCCGACAACACAATCGACCATCTACTTCCAGCAAGCATCCAGCGGATAAGTTTGTCTAAAAAGAACCAATTGACATTTTATCAAAATTGTAGAATATATACCATCTTACTAATTCGTGATTCATAATTATTTTGGTGAACTAAACCAATTTCTTAAGTCCGTTTAACTGAAGAAATATTTGTATCCATTCTGTTCTCTGCAACATCCATCATCATAAGCTTAAATAAGGCTGACTCATTTTCGAACAAGAGGCTTTGGCTAATGGTTCCTTTAGAACAAACACAGTGCAGTTTTTTGTTGACAGGTTTGGTGTCATGGCAACCACAATGCCCCCACATAGCTTATATATATACCTGAATCCCTCCGGCAGTTCCTAACCCCCAAGAGACCTAACTTCTGAATTGGTGGTCATCTAAGCGCTTAAACGCCGCTCAGATTTTGAAAGCTGTTTCAATTTGTGACTGACTATAGAAGAGTTTTTCATTCTTTGCCCATTGGCGTTTCAGTAAGGATGCTAAATTGCCTGTAAGGATTTTACTCTTTTACGAAGTAAGTGATTGGAGATTTAATTTGTAAGTTAAAATTCAAAAAATTATGAAATTTAAATGTGGTGAAATGAAATTTAAATATAATTAAAAATTTTAGATGTCTTTTTTTGTCATTCATACTACTTTTTTTATGGGGTTGGGCTTTTAAATAAAATATAAATAGATTAAAAGTTATAATAATATTTTAAAATAAATAACATATCGATATTGTATGTTGTCAATTTTAAGTAGTAATTTTTTTAAAAATTGATTATGTCGTTATTTAGGAAAACGTAAAATGACAATAAAACCGACCCACTCTTTAGGACATTGGACCTGTTGTTGATGGTCCTTATTTGAGCTATATCATATATGAAGAAATTACATTAGCTTACAATAGTATAGATGAGACATAAATAAGTACATCCATAAAAACTGAATAGAATTTAAGTCAAGCCATTGAACTGAAATGCTCAGAAATTTTATGATATTGCATCCCACATGGTGCTACATTTTCCATGTAATTCTTTATTTTCTATGTTAAGATTATCCAAGAGTATAAAAAAGTAATACCGTGAAAAAATAAAATGTAGTGAACAAAAATTATAATAAATACAATTTAGGTTGCATCTGTGGCTTTTCATTTGAACTACACAAATTGGTATTTTAAATTTTCCAAGGTAAATTAGTAAAAGATTCCCTTTTTTAACTAAAAAAATAGTAATTTTGAAAAAAACTATCACTTACAATCAACGTGAAAGTAAGTCCATGACAGAACTTGCAAAAAAAAAGTTTCAATGGGGTTGTTTCACGTCGTGAATGTCAACAGCTGACCGGTCTTGTTTTCATTTTTTGTCTTGAATTTCTTTTTTTTTAATTTGAAAATTAGTTTTCTAAGAATATTTTACTTATTGTAAATTTTAAAAATTTCCAACTTCTTGCTGTGATGTTGGTTGTTCAAATCATTCTTGAAAGAAAGCTTGCATTTCAAGAAAACTATACGGTCAGTTTGAGAGTGAAACCGAAACAACCAATGAAATTGCAGGATGTGGAAAACTGAAAACAAGAGCGTTACATCATCTGAAAGATTCCCATTGTTATTTTGACTTTTCACAACAGATTTGGCAATGAAATTGAATTTTTTCATCAACTATAATGTTAAGAATCATTTACCAAATTACATTTTAAAAGAAATATAGTATATTAAAAAATAAAAAATGTAAAAAGTATATTTTTATTGTGAGATTCTTATTTGTATTTAATTTGAAAATGTTCTATTACTCATTTAGTCTATTATATTATTAATTTTAGTTATAATGTCATTAAAATTATAATGTCCAAAATCAAGTTTCCACAAGTAAACCAGTAGGTTTGTATCAGAAACTTTCACTTAGAACCACTTATATACAAAAGTCATGTGTCTAAAAAAGAGCCAAACACAGCATTTAGTTCTATATTAAAATTTTAAACGTCAAAAATTAAAGAAACTGTTTTCCTCCGAAAATTCAATAATTATTCTTCACCGTTTCCTAAATTTATTTTTTTACTTCGAAGAATAAAATTGTAGTACTATTCACACTTAAAGCGAAGAAAATAACTTCGTATCAATATACAATATTAAAACTATCTATCATCTTCAAAGCATAACTAAACGAAGTGATTTTTTAAATATCTTTTAAAAAACAAAAAGCAATGACAAAACCTCGCCAAAAGGAATAATGGGCTTGTTTCAACACTTTGCCACAAAAAACAAAACAACCAATGAAATCACAGTTCGGAGCGCGTGACCTTTTTTAAACTAATGAGCTGTTTCGACACTTTTTCAAAGAAAACGAAACAACCAATGAAATCGCAGTATAGAGAGCGTGACGTCACAAGAAATATTCCCATTAGTATTAAAGACGTCCTTATTTATTAATTAATGCTTAAATGTAACTGAAAAATTGTGTCTATTTTTTAAAATAAAAGAAAAGCATCGTGACTCTTTCAAATAATGCGCACCACAAAAGAATCATATTGTGAAATACATTATGACGTAATTACAAACTGATTCATAGCACAAAAATAAATTTCCTTAAAATTTTTATTTAGTAAAACTTATTTATGTTATGGTGAGATTGTTAAGAAGCAATGGTGCTTTAAAATTTCAGTAAAAATGTCATTTTATTCTTTTTAAATGTGTATTAAATATTGCAGTATTTTAATAATTGAAGTACCTCGAATTCGATTTTTGTTGTTGAGATTTTCAATGATTTCTAGATTTCGATTTGCAGAAGTTTTCTAACGTATCTCACTTGTCTGTAGTATTTGTAGTTTGGGCTATAACAGTGGGTAACGTATAGACGAATGGATTACGTTATAAACATAATGTGAAAGCAAAAATATACTTTATTTATTATGCAGACAATAAATCCTTATTTACGTGCTGTACTTTTCCATTTATTAAGTTTTTAAGGAAAATCATCAATCAAATGAATAAGATAGCCCCTAAAGGTACAACTTATCGAATCACATTTGTATATAGTATTTGTACTTAGGGTCTATGAAAGGAGTTGGCAGATTAGCAAACTGACAAAGTGACTATAATAACTTCCACGTTTACATAATAAGAATAACGGAAAAGCTAAACGGAATTAGAAATATATAATTTCTATTCATCACATTAAAGTTCAATGTTTACCAACTATTGCATATTAAATGCACTTAATTCCGAAAATTTTATAATCGTTCCTGATTCTTTAAGTAGTATTTGTGTAAACACGATTTGTTTTGGAAAAGAAAGCGTGTTTGAATTATTTCCACGTATCCATAGAAACCTTTTATCACAAACAAGACAACAAGAGTGCATATATTTTCATCTAAAACACCATACTACTGAATAGTTAACTGATCCATTACATCGAATAGGAGAAAAAGCAATTGAATTCATTAGGTTTCATAACTCTCACCGATCAATATTAATTTCCTCTGCATCCTAAGAAAAAGCCCGTTAGTTTCACGCAAAATATCCATAAATTTGACAATTGTAACTCGCAACTCGGAGTTTAGATTTTAAAACTGAATATTGAACACTGCGCTTTGGATTCTTACATACAAACTAACGAAAAGTCAAATATTGATTTCATGTTTGAAATATTTGGAAATTTGAATAGCAGAGCTTTTTATTTAAAACTATGAACTATTGCGATGTCAAATATGGATTCATTACAAATTAAAATGTCGCATTTCAAGAACTTAAAACTGGCAACAGGACTTCCTGTTAAACCAATGGACGGAATGTCTTTTTATTTGTAAAACTAATGGACGGAATTATTTTTTATTTGTTAAAATAATGGAAGGAATTATTTATTATTTATTTTTATTTTTTACCACGCGGGAGAAATAAAATCTAAAAAAAAAACAATTACATATTTTCTAAATTTTCCTATAGAGAATTATCAGCGATACAGCTGCTATTTCATGCCACAGTATACAAAAACGAATTAAAACTTTAAAAAAGAAAAAAATTTATGTCAATATTAAATTTTCAATTTTATTCCCCCACTACAAATAAATAAAAACAGACAAAAATATAAATAATAGACTAAAAAAACTATCAAATCTATCCAAGTTTATATGCCATTTAATTTGGTATAATGTAATGAGCTTATGTTATAGTTCCGAATTTTTGTTTATCCGAATGGTGTCCGGTCCAAATTAAATAGGAAAAATAGAGTTTTAATGTAATTAAGGAGTAATTTTTGTCTGTACAAAGGCAGACCTTGACTTTTATTAGTTGTCGGTGGTACGTCATACATCCAGGTATGAAACATCGGTCCCTTTTCTACTAAGTTGCAGAAATAGGAAGGCATTTAACAAAAGATAGCACACAGAGAAGAATCGCATTTACAGGATTAAGGAAAAAAATCCCAACTAAATCGGTTTTGCAACTTCATCGAAAGAAGTTTTAATCCAAATAATGGATCTTGTGAAACGGAAGATATATATTCTTTCTTTCTGATTAGAATTCTTTATCTGCTTTGTGTTAGGTTCGTTGTACTCTGCACAAGAAGAATCGTTAAAAGAACTAAATACTCTGAAATAAAGAAAAAAAGTTCTTTTTACGAATTGGAGATTCTCAATGAATAATTTCTGATCAGTTAAAGAGATAGAAAACCGAAATGAGGAAGCCGTTTAATTGAAAGTATTTCGATTCATCTCAAACTTGTGTTGAACTTAATCAAAAGAATAACTTAAAAAGAGCATTGCTTTTAAAATTAAATTTCTCATTTATATCACTAAGTACAAAGAAGTGTGTATTTTTTTAAAAGCTGAATTACTTTTTAAAATAAAATTTTCAATTTCCTTTAAATTTTATTTCATTATATAGCTAGCTAGAATATCTGGCGTAGTCCGCTGTATGGGTTTCTGAATATAACATGCAACAATCAATTTTTGAATTTTATATTGTCTATTTGCAACGATACACAAATATGCGTAAATTTTAGTTATATATTAAATGTTTATTTTGGCGGTGGCATAAATACTTTAATGTAATTCTTCAATTCATTCATAAACATTATATGTGGATAATTTATCCACATTGGTCCCATTTCTAAATAAAAATGTGTCAACAATATTTTTAAAAATGCCATGTCAACAAAAGACTAAAAATGGAGTTTATATAAGAAAATTTAATCATTTTAAGAGTTCGAAGATGATAGTAATCTAACTGATAACTTATACTTTAAAAGTTAACTATACTGGTATGATTGTATTTGTTCTATTTTGTAGGATTTGTATCATATATGATCGTCCAATAGTTATTTATTAGTGTCAGTAATATATATCTAACCGATTGATAGATATTTCAATAGCTTTATTATTTCAGATAATAAGTACTACCGATATACCTACCTACTTAATATATGAATAATGGGTTGTGCAGCCTCTAAAGCAGTTCCGCCACCCCCGGCAGCTACTGAAGCAGGTTAGTTTCCTTTTAATTCATTTTAAACCCACTATTAATTAATAGTTTTCAAAATTTACCCGTGAGAAAAAGTTAAGGAGTCCAGGCGTACTGTATTATGCAATAAAGTACTACTTTTAACGCCATGTCCTGCTTGTTTCAATAAGCTCTAAAATACTTAAAATGTCATTTTTTTATGTATGTCTCTTACAAAATGTACTTCATTTCAGACACTAGTCAATACGTATTAAAACAGATATTTCAAAAATTGCCAGTAGTAGTCTAAATATCTTCAATTCACGCATTTAACACACGATAGGTAAAAGACGAAAAACTTTTATTTTATTTTTGATAATAAACACATTGTATATGAATTGCTGTAATTCACATTTTTAGACAACTATGAGTCGAAGGAGGAAAGATATTTTTTAATGAAAGTGCTGCATTACTATTTCAAATATCTTGCCACCTTATATAATTTTATGTTTGGTTACTATTCCTTTAACCAATGATAATAACAAACTGTATTATTTGTAAATGTTTTGAACAAAATATCGAACTGATGATAAAGTAATGCTTATTAATGTTTGTTACGATAATTTTAACCAATGTTAATGATAACTAAACCTCTAAGAAATAAAACAGTACTAGGTTACAATTTTCTTTTTCTGATGGAAAATAAAAAAGTATTTTGTATTTTCTTCATCATTTGTTGCAATTGAACTATTGCATTAAGTTTTAAAAACTGTGTCAACAATTTTCAAATATTTTTAAATTTTTTTTTATCAAAATAACTTTTAAAACAATAACTACATAAACCAAAACCTGTAAATTTAAGAAGCTGAATGCAGGGTACTAAGCTGTACATTTTTCAACATTTCTAAAGCCAGCAATTTTTTTTCTATCATACTATTTTACTGTTCATCTACATATAAACCTTGTACAATTAAATATATATTTCGGAACTATTAAAACAAAACGCATAAATATTAATTTTTGTAATCAAATATTCACTAAACGAAAGGTCTAATAAAGTATATATGTAAAAAATGGATTTATACAAAAATACGCAAAAAAATGCGATTAACAAGCATGGTAAAGTTTCAATTAAGCATCTTAAAATATCCAGAATATGTAAGATTATCCCTTAATAATAATTTAAATTTTCTTGTTTCGTATGTTTTCACTTCAAACTAAAATATCTCTTCAGTAGTAAGGAAATTTATTAACTTTATTGTACTTTATAATAACTTCTTAATGGTGTTGCATGACAATTCAAGCCCTATTATGACAAATACCGACCCCCTTGTTTCTGACACATTAAATCCATTCAACCAATTCAATGAAAAGCCGACACCCTGTCAAAGTTTCTGAATGAGTAATATCACTCCATACTTCCAGGTATAGAAATGTATGTTGTTCTTTCATTACTTATTAAGCTTCCGTGTCGCCATAGGCAACATTTTATGGTGCTATTTGACAAAGTTACAACTGAGCTTTTAGGATAGTGTTTATAACAAATTTGATTCTTCATTATGTGTTTTTTTACGTGAAAATACCATTTTTTTTTAAAAAAATGTACTCTATGCTTTCAATTTGGAAATTTCCAGAGCAGAATATTTTTAATGGTCTCGGTTCATTTTGTTATAAAATAGCACAAAAACATCTAGTTATATTTGTATACTCTACATATTTGTAAACAATATTTTCTTCGTTATTATTTCTTATGACACTTAATCAAACTTAAAAGTGAAAAATACGAGTTTCATATATATTTAACATTGTCTGGAGTCAAAGTCATCTGATACACGATTAGGAATGAGATACAGCTCTACACATTCACCAGTCCCAGATCGGTTGGTACACTGATTTTTTTTAAAAATAAACAATCAAATGAATAAGATAGCTCTTAAAGGTACAACTTATCAGATTTGAAGACCAGAGTGAATTTCAATATTATGAATGACATAATTTTTTCAAATTTTCAAATCAAAAGCATTTTTAAAAAACCTTTAAAACCATTTACTAGTGAGAACAAATTTACACTTTTGTCCATTTGCTTGTTCTTATAAAAGTATTGTCAGTTATCATACTTCATTCATCTCTTGATCTCTTGTTGAGCCAGACTGATATGAAAATTTGAAGACCAGAGTGAAATTTTGTATAATAACTAAATAACTGCTAAAAATGAGTTAGTTTACAATCTTTATGACCATCCAAATATTCAAAAAAAAGTATTAGTTATAGTTATATCAAACCGATGTACTGACTTGGAGAAACCCACACGCAAGCCCAAACGTCTTTTGTCTAAAGAAGTCTTCCAACTGTATTCGATATTGTACTGAAAAGACATTATGGGTTAGGGTTAGTTGGTCAAGAATGAGAACGTGGTTGCCTTGGTGAAGATGTTTTTATTGGAAGTCTTTTGTCTTTTATTGCGGAGAGGTAATTGATATCTGAAGAAAGACGTGTGTGTTTCTGAGGAAAAAGTGGCCCTCCTGTGACTCTAGTGCGACGATAATTCAACATAACCCTAATCATTTATATCATTATATAAAAATAGTAACTAGTTGTACATAAATTTTAAGGCTAACATGTACTTAAATTTTAAACAGCAATTAAAATGTAATGAAAACAGAGAGCTTATTATAAATGTTAAATATATAATACATCTCAATGAAATAAATGTTAATCATGCAACAAATTGCAGTTTCGACGCTTTATCGTTAATCATTTTAATATCATTGAGTAACAGGAAATGTCAGAAAATGTTATAAATTGGAACTTACTCATTGATTAGATGAAGAAACTAAAAGCTAATCCTCTTACTCTTATGACATCTATTTTGTTCGTATGAAATGTAAGGGAGACATACGAGACAAAAGGCTCGAAGAACTCCGATTGAAGCACTGAGTTCACTTATTTTACTTGGATAATAAACAAATAAAAGTCTTAAAAATAAATAAATGAAAAAATATAAGTTTGTCCTTTGATAGCACGAGTCTGTGGCATCGACTTATTACAAAGAAAGGCGAATTCAAATAAATCTGTCCATATTTTATTTTTGTTTTCTTTAAACATCTTGTTTCAGTGCATAACTGCATACTCGTTAACAAATAGGCACCTGCTTAGACGCCACATTTATTCCAAAAGAGAACAAAACACCAGTAATATAAAAAAAATCCAAATAAATAGTAAAAATATCAAAATCTTCTTCGCACGCAACAAGCAACTCATAATAATTGAACAGTACAAATGAAAAAAAAAATCGGCGCCACATAATATTTTATCAGAATCGAGCTTTTTATCTACCCCCCCCCCCCCCCTCACATTAGAAGAGTTTCGGTTACAAATATGTTGTTTTACACAGATTTAGTAAATGCGAATTGGTGTTTCCCTATGGAATTTTTTCCACTTTGGAATGTTTTTTATAGTTAACAAAAGGAAATTGACTATAATACGGGGGCTTTGAGGGAGCTTATGACCCTACCCCCCCCCCCCCCCCTGCTTGCGCGCCTGAATGCGACACATGTGAAATTCAAAGCTTAAAAATTAAATGATTAAATTTTAATCTTCAACGAAGATAATTAATATATATTTTTTTAATTACATGTACGACGTCGTACTACAAGCGAGTCACCTATAAGAAATAATTTAAAAATTGTTCGAATTTATGTCGTTGCATAAAGCTAGCAGTTAATTTTTATGAAACACTAGCTTTATAAACCCACGGGTGTACCCTTACCCTTACTAACGGTAATTTTTTTTTATGTAAACTTATTTTATACCAATTGATCCCCTCTCCACTTGTCAGCACTCCATCAGATTATAATTTCCTTCCATTCTAATATCAGCATTAATTTTTAAAAAATAGTAGTCCGATTGCATCCAAGCCCTTCTAGGAGTAGGCCGTGTTAAAATTGCCAACATACCTATGATATATGAAAAAGAACTAAACAGCTATTCTTAGATTTATTATAGATTATATTAAACATGCAGACAAAAACGGCAAAAGAGAGGGGAAAAATAGCGCCCAAATTCTTTAGAAACATTCTCAGACCTTCAGATATTTTTTTGTGTTTCGTAAAACACACAAAATATCTGAAAAAAATTCAACAAGCGTAAATTATTTAAATTAGATAATTATATAAATACCTTACCGTAATCACTGCATACACATTAACACATTAAAAATGGAACATTTATTTCAAGGTATATTTGCCTGAAATCAGGTTCTGTAATAATAGGTCTAGGTGTATTTCTGAGAAAAATATACACATTTTAGCTCATTCGGACAATTGAAATCTATTTCCATTTCTTAAATTCAACACTAATTTTAACAAAAAATGATAAATGGAAGTCGGGTATAGACATTGTCCAGGTTTCTGCCCATGTCCATCCATACTGCTTTTTAATTTCCATTCTAACTTCAAATGCATAATATTTATAAAAGTATAATGCTTCATTTGCATGTATACTTTTTGTCCGTCTGTATGTTCGTGCAATAACAATTTCTGTAAGCATTAAAGTAACAGGCAAATAGGCCTTTCCTTTAATTTTCAGTTCTTTCAGAACATTTTGTTATTATTATGCAAAGCAATATTCATCATTTTTTATATTCCAAAGATAACTCAAATTATTGATATTGATTATTCATTCTTCATTTTTGGATTTTTTTTGGCATTTTTATGGAGAACAAAATGTTTGCAATTACCCCAAACTACTAAAAGCATTTATATAGTTTAAGAATTAATAAGTTTCTTTTCACGATAACTCACAAATGAAGAGCTCAGCTGGAAGAACGTGCAAAATGACAAAAAGGTGCGAGATAAAGAGCTTCAAAGTTTTTCGCTTGCACTCAGATCTGTTGAAAACGGAACTTGTTAAACGTAAAAAATAAACTAAACTCAAAGTTTATGAAAAAGTGGAAACTTGTTACCTTTAAAGAAGTTAGTAATATGTTCATTGACACAAAAATCTCAATTTTTTCAAAAATGTCACTTAGCACGTTCTTCTACTAAGATCTTCAAATATTGATAAAAATAAAGGCTTTGTCACTCTTTTTCTACTGTTTTATCAACAAAACGAGATAAAAGCTTTCCATCTGAATCCCAATTTGAACCGAAAAAAAAATCGATAAAAGCACACACATACAAATGTAAAATTTTCATGTGGTTATCAAAGGTTACCAAGGTTTTCATTTGATTAAAATCCGTTATCATTATTACAATAGTTGGAGTTTTATTCTTGCAAATCCGACGCCGAATGAGACGAAGCGTCCTGTGTCCGAAGCGGACAGCCTGTAAACAGTAAACACACAAAAGTAAACTGTGTCCGTTCGGACACGGTTTAGCCTAGAGAAACTTTCGAAGACCAACTTACAAAAGAAGTTTTGATTATGGATGTGGATCCAAATAATGATAACGATTCTCTAAGCAGTGACGAAGAAAGATTTGACAGATTTCGAAGTAAGTTGGGTTTGATAAAGTAGAAACATAATCGTGTTAACTGATTTTTATTACTAACTTTTCACTGTTTTAAAGAAACATATCTGTTGAAGAAACATATGTTGAAAGAAAATAACAGTATATCTCTGTAATTTAAACAGATTGATTTTTATTTTGCATTGTAGTACTTTGAATGCATTATGTATCTAGTTTTCTATCTGAAAACAATGCATTATATATCTAGGGGAAGCCGATAACCAACCTAGAGAAGTTTCCAATTACGGTGTACCTCCAAATGCTGACGATGATCACCCTATACATGATGTTGATAACAATTCCCGAGAAAATCCCGGCGCAGACCTGTTTGTTCCACCTCCACCTTCAAGGGTGGGATCTCCAGGTATATAAGTTTTTTAATATATATATATAGATACTTATGACTTCAATGACCACTTACGCAGTATACTACTTTATCATTTAAAGGATGTATTCACATCATACTACAATGATTACAACAATATATCCTGAATATTAGTCCAGAATACTGGAATAAACTCATCAACTTCTGCATTTTCAATAACTTCATTTTCAACGGTGAACATATTTATTTACACACAATAAGCATACTACAATTCCGTAGCAATTTCCGCAGCCTCCTTACTAATATTTTTTCTTCACTAGTTTAAAAAAAATTATACTTTTCTCAACTTCAAAGCATTTATATATATTGATGATTTAATTGTATTCAATAAACCTGACTTTAACAACATTTGGCGTGATATCTACCCAAAAGAACTTATTTTAAAGAAAGCCCACAGCTACAATTCTTCTATTCAATTATAGTGCAGTAGAAATAAGGACGCGACGGAACCACCCCTTGTCATTATTGAGATATCAAAAAAAGTTTGCTACTTTGCGACTCAAAGCCATGTTTCAATGAATAACAAACATGGAGTTCCCAATAATAAGCAATATTGAACAAACCCTCATGAAATGAACTAAAATAACGCTGAAGGAATGAATGAAAGTCAACATGGAACTAGTATTTTAAACTTAAATAATTGGAAAAATTCTTATGCAATGAGTTTGCTGACCAGTGTTTTTCGTTGATATAACTGATGCAGAGGTGACGAAATATTTTGTAGATCTAAACAAGATAATGAAATTTTTTATAGTCCACAGTCCATTTACTGATTTTCCAAGTTTTTTGTGTAGATTTTCAATGGAATAACAGATAGTGCAGACAAAGTTAACATGACTGGAAGAGATATTCAAAATAAACTTACATTCTTCCAAAAATGGAAATTAAGATGAAAATATTGAAAAAAGGACTAGTTATTGCTGGTGAAACTCATCATATGGTTACGCGTCTTTTAACACCGAGGACTTTCTTGTATCTCCTTGAATAATAAAATACATACTGTAATTTTTTTTCAATTTATACGAGTTATCTACGAGGGCTGTTTTTTTTCAACCTCCGATGAGCTGTAACAAAAAGACGGGTCAAGATACAAAAAAGATTTTTTTTTACCAAAAGTAAAGTACAATACTGCTTATTTCTCCACATAATCACCTTGACGATTAAAGCATTTGTCATATCTGTAAACAAGCTTTGAAATACCCTCTTCATAAAATGTAGCCGCCAATTATTGGGAGGGAGATGTGACGGTTTCGTTTAAAACAAGTAGGTTTGTAACAGAATCTGTCACTTAACTCGCTTCCACATATTTGTGTTTAACAGGAAAAAACACGCCAAACACAACATTAATTCTATATTTAACATTTACAAGCTAAATTTGGCTAGTTTCATTTATTTAATTTCGAAAATTCAATAATTATTACTTATCGTTTGCAAAAATTAATTTATATTTTAAAGAATAAATATGTCATATTCCTCGCTTTTAAATAGAATGAAAACATTTCATATCACCATACAAGGATTCCGTAGTGAAATATATTTGACGTCATTTCAAACTGATCGATGTTGCAAAAATAAATTTATTTTAATTTATTGTCTAAAAGAATTAAAGTTTCTCGAGCGATTGTTGCGAATGGCAAATGCGATTTAATTCTAATAAAAACAGGGCCTTTAGCTATTTGTAATTCAAACTTTTAAACGCCAAAATTAACTATTTTCATTAATCTGCTTTCTCAGATTTAATAATTAGACTTTATCGTTTGCTAAATTTGTTTGAAGTTCGAAGAATAATGATGTAATCTTTTTTAATAAATATTTTTGTCGCCACAATTTCCCATTTACATTTCTTTCGAAAATTCACTATTTATAATTTGTTAAATTAATTTACAGTTCAAAAAATTTATAATTTGTACAATTGATGCTTTAAAAATAAAAGCGAAACTTAGCATATTTTTTTTATGTTAAGTTAGAATTCTCTATGCATCTTTCTACATACATATATATAGAACCATTAAAAGAACTCTATTGTGATAATACAACAATCCAAACCGAATTATATCACATAAATAAATATTTTTTCAAAAGTGTATTTTTATTTTAACAAAAGTTTCTCGTACTTTTAACGAAATGGCAAAGTGAAAATATTGAATAAAAATGGAATTTGCATGTTATTTCAATGTAGATTAAATTTTAGTTATTTAAATTTTAAATAAGCTTCTAGTTTAAATTTTTTAATGAAATTTGGCATGCAGCCTAATCTGATTTTTTGCTTCAAAATGACGTATCCCACTTGTCTGTGGGACTTGTGGATGACAACAGTGAAAATATGAATAAACAAGTAGGTTTGTAACAGAATCTGTCACTTAACTCGCTTCCACATATTTGTGTTTAACAGGAAAAAACGCGCCAAACACAACATTAATTCTATATTTAACATTTACAAGCTAAATTTGGCTAGTTTCATTTATTTAATTTCGAAAATTCAATAATTATTACTTATCGTTTGCAAAATTAATTTATATTTTAAAGAATAAATATGTCATATCCCTCGCTTTTAAATAGAATGAAAACATTTCATATCACCATACAAGGATTCCTTAGTGAAATATATTTGACGTCATTTCAAACTGATCGATGTTGCAAAAATAAATTTATTTTAATTTATTGTCTAAAAGAATTAAAGTTTCTCGAGCGATTGTTGCGAATGGCAAATGTAATTCTAATAAAAACAGGGCCTTTAGCTATTTGTAATTCAAACTTTTAAACGCCAAAATTAACTATTTTCATTAATCTGCTTTCTCAGATTTAATAATTAGACTTTATCGTTTGCTAAATTTGTTTGAAGTTCGAAGAATAATGATGTAATCTTTTTTAATAAATATTTTTGTCGCCACAATTTCCCATTTACATTTCTTTCGAAAATTCACTTATTTATAATTTGTTAAATTAATTTACAGTTCAAAAAATTTATAATTTGTACAATTGATGCTTTAAAAATAAAAGCGAAACTTAGCATATTTTTTTTATATGTTAAGTTAGAATTCTCTATGCATCTTTCTACATACATATATATAGAACCATTAAAAGAACTCTATTGTGATAATACAACAATCCAAACCGAATTATATTACATAAATAAATATTTTTTCAAAAGTGTATTTTTATTTTAACAAAAGTTTCTCGTACGTTTAACGAAATGGCAACAGTGAAAATATTGAATAAAAATGGAATTTGCATGTTATTTCAATGTAGATTAAATTTTTAGTTATTTAAATTTTAAATAAGCTTCTAGTTTAAATTTTTTAATGAAATTTGGCATGTAGCCTAATCTGATTTTTTGCTTCAAAATGACGTATCCCACTTGTCTGTGGGACTTGTGGATGACAACAGTGAAAATATGAATAAAAATAGAATTTGCATGTTTTCAATGTAGATAAAAAAAAATTTAGTTATTTAAATTTTAAATAAACTTCTAATTTAAATTTTTTAATGAAATTTGGAATGTAGCCTAATCTGATTTTTTGCTTTAAAATGACGTATCCCACTTGTCTGTGGGACTTGTGGTTCTTTCTGTGAAAGTGGGTGACAGACAGACAGACGGACAGATAGACGGACTGAACGATTATAAAACCTTCCACTTTTACGTTATAAACGTAGTGTGGAAGCTAAATAGAATTTGCATGTTATTTCAATGTAGATAAAAAAAATTTAGTTATTTAAATTTTAAATAAACTTCTAATTTAAATTTTTTAATGAAATTTGGAATGTAGCCTAATCTGATTTTTTGCTTTAAAATGACGTATCCCACTTGTCTGTGGGACTTGTGGTTCTTTCTGTGAAAGTGGGTGACAGACAGACAGACGGACGGACAGACAGACGGACTGAACGATTATAAAACCTTCCACTTTTTACGTTATAAACGTAGTGTGGAAGCTAAAAGTAAATTTGGAAGCTTTACGTCAATTTTTTTTGTCCTCCAAGCCACTGCTAGTCCATAATTCAATTATGGTGAACCTTTGAGTTTCCCTAAACACTTGGTCAACTCGCTGAACCATACCGTCTGTAGAGGCAGACTTGCTTCCTTGGTCCCCTTCTTCATGCATCAACATCAGTATTGTTCGTCTTCATCTTCAACATCAGTATTGTTCAGCGAGTTGACCAAGTGTTTAGGGAAACTCGAAGGTTAAGCTCGACATAAGTGAATTATTGATAAGCATAATGGGTTGGATTGTAGCGCTTCCAAGTTGACGTGGAGCTCAAAGAAACCGTCACAACTCCCTTCAAATCATTGGCGGCTACTTTTTATGAAGAGGGTATTTCAAAGATTGTTTACAGATATGACAAATGCTTTAATCGTCAAGGTGATTATATGGAGAAATAAGCAGTATTGTACTTTACTTTTGGTAAAAAAAATCTTTTTTTGTATCTTGACCCGTCTTTTTGTTACAGCCCATCGGAGGTTGAAAAAAAACAGCCCTCGTATATTATGGTTCGGAAACGATTACATACATTACATTACATAAATAAAAATAAAAATAAAATTTAAAAATTTAAAAATTTAAAAATTTAAAAATTTAAAAAATTAAAAAATTTAAAAAATTTAAAAAATTGTAAAAAAATGTAAAAAAATTTAAAAAAATTAAAAAAAAATTAAAAAAATTAAAAAAATTTAAAAAAAATTTTTAAAAAATTTAAAAAATTTAAAAAATTTAAAAAATTTTAAAAAATTTAAAAAATTTAAAAAATTAAAAAAAATTAAAAAAATAAAAAATTAAAAAAATAAAAAATTTAAAAATTAAAAATTAAAAAATAAAATAAAATAAAAATAAAAAAATAATAAATATATAAAATAAAAAATAAAATTTTAAATTTAAAATAAAATAAAATAAAATAAAAAAATAATAAATATAAAAAATAAAAAATATAAAAAATATATAAAATATATAAAATAAAAAATAAAATTTAAAATTTAAAATAAAATAAAATAAAAAAAAATTGATTGAAAAAGAATATAAATTTAAATTTTTGTCGTATTTTGTTTCAATAATAATAATAATTAAAAAAACGGTCAACGGACTTGAGGGGGCCCCCCCCACGCCCCCTGGCTAGATCCGCCACTGTGCAAAAACATTACTTTTTAACTTTAAATCAAAGGCAGGGTCAATTATGAACTGTCTCACAGGGACCAAAAAAGGAAGTGAAATAGAATTAAATGTGTTTAAAATGTTAAGTAGTACTAAGAAATTTTGCATTGACGAAAAAAAAATATTTTCCCAATACGTATTTTTTTCTGAGCTAATTTGTATTAACTGTGTGTTGTGCTAAGTAAAAATTATTCTTTAAAGTGTTACTTAGCTTCTAGGCAATAAAGGAACTGTTTTGAAAGAACATGGCTAATCAAGTTTTGTTTTAATTGAATTGTAACCTTTAATGCTGTAAATATATATTGAAAGTTTTCATATTATACTTTAATTTATTTTTCAGTTTTGTCTGATGACAAGCCTCTCATTAACCTCGACATTGTAATTTTAATTTGATTTTTTCCTAAATAAATATAAGATTTGTAAACCGTTTTGTACTGATCAATTAAAATACCAAGGATGTGCTCAAATATTTTTTTAAATAAAAAAAGTTTGTTTTTTAGCTTCCATACTACGTTTAGAACGTAAAAAGTGGAAGTTTTCATAAAGGCTATGTCCGTCCGTCTGTCTGTCACCCACTTTCACAGAACGAACCAAAAGTCTCACGGACAAATGGGATACATCATATTGAAGCAAAAAGTCGACCAATAGTAATAAATTTTGGAATATAATTGGAATATAGTAATTAATACTATATTCCAAATTTTATTTCAAAATTTAAGTTCGCGAATTATATGTTTAAAATTTAATTTTCATTGAAATAACAAAAAAAATACAATTTTTATTTAATATTTCCACTGTTGTCACTTTTTCAAACGCCCTAGAATCTTTATTTAAAATAATAATAAAACTTAGAAAGTAATATATTTTATGTGATATAAATCAGAGTTTGGCTAATATCATAGTCATAGTTCATATATTAAAAATTGAGTTCGTTTGTTGGTTTATTGTATATGGTTTATGAACTGCAAATTAATTTAAAGAACAATAAATATTATGAATTCAAGACAGAAAATTATGGAAAATATGCAATTATGGGGGCTAAAATTTGTTGATTAAGAAAATTGCAGATCGCGCGCGCGCGCGCGCGTATAACGAATATTCTCAACTTCAATTTAACCTTTAAGCGACCTGGTTTTGCTAATTTTTCTATTGGACAGTATGCTTATACACTATACATGTAAAGATAATTTTAAAATTTTAAAGCAAAAAAACAACAGAATTTCAGTATTTTTGGAGTTATTACCTCATTCAAATAGCAGATTTAAATTGTTTTGCAGGTTTAACGGCCGCTGAATTAGTGGTAAACTGGACCCTCAGAAGCTCTCCCAGAAGTTCACTAGGTGATATTATCATCCCAACTGGAATCCGGGATCTAATAAACGGCTTACCTAATCCAGTCTTGGGTGTCGATAAACTGGAGAAATTGTTCAATCATGCAAGGGGGAGGCCTAACGTGCAATTGCTTATCAAGAAATCCTACACGACGAACATCGAAGGACTGCGGCAGCAGTTGAACGACATAGTAACGAACTACTACAAACCACCCGTCATTGGTTCCCAAAAAGACAGAGATTTCGTCAAGTGGATCGAAAAGTTTCGGGATCGGTTTTAAGTTAAGTAGAAGAGGCTTTCGTCTCTAAATGTTAAAAATAATTATGTTCTAAAATATTAGGTAATAACACCGAATTTTCACGCCCGTCACCCATAGCCTTCGTGTAGCTCTAGAGGAACTTTGTTCGACCGTACCAAAACCTGATCATCATGTTATTGAAGAATATTTTTAGGGGATGTAAAACTGTTAAAAAAAATTACAAACTTTTCTTCGAAAATACAAATGCCGCACTAAATCCAAAGAAGATAAAGATTTCGTGCTCCGGATCGAAAAGTTTCTGACAAAGTTTAAAGCTTTTGAGTAAAAGAGGCTTTCATTTTTAAATTAGAAAATTTATTCTGTTCTAAAATAGTTGATAATATAGCTGGTCATCCCTTCGTTCATAAAATCACCATACAAAATTCGGACACACATACTGCAATAGTTATTTAAGCAACTAGTGCCGAAAATAATACTTTATTAAGCGAGTGGTTTTTATTTCACGTGACCGTGGGTCGCGTGAAATAATGACAAGAGCTTAATAAAGTATTATTTGGCACGTGCTTGCTTACAATATTTTTTATAATAACGTGCAAAAAAGTATTTCTACTAATGAGTGAATTTCATGACATCATTTAGTTTCCATGGCGATATTCGAAAATGCAAAGTAGTAAACGAAAAGTTGTAAAATAATTTTCTATTTTGAATAAAAATAGTATTTTTGTAGTACTTGTAGTTTCCATGTAAGATATTCGAAAATGCAAGTAATGAACCAATAGAAATAAGTGAGTTTCATGACATCATTTAGTTTCCATGGAGATATTCATGAAATCATTTTGTTTTTCTACCAATCAGATACTTTTATCTACTTTACTGCACTAGTGCCGAAAGTAGTACTTTCGGCACTGTCTGTGACGTAAGCACGTAAAGTGTCATTTTCGCAACGATTTATGAATGAATATGATATAAAAAATTGAACTTTTTTGCACGTTGGTATAAAAAAGTATATTAATTCTTGAAACTGCTGATAAAGTATTGATTTAATAGGGAACAATTAAAAAAACATGGGTAAATGCTGCATAAAGATTTAGCATAAGACATTTGGGTAAAATCTACTAAATATTTAGTTATCGGATTATTTTGTAAATTTTACCAAACATAGTTGTCGTTATCAAAAATGACGTTGTTGTGTTAAAAAAAACATTTTTAATTTATACTCACTGATTTGAAATGTTTTACAAAAGTATTTTTTTGTGAATTTTCCAAAAAATTGCTATTATTACCAAAATGTCGCTATTATGTTTACCAACAATTTAGTAATTGATATTCATTAGTTTTTAAAATGTATATTATCAAATATTTTAAACATGTACAAAACGAATTGTAAACAAGAGGCAAATTTTGTTATACAACATATTTATTAAATATAGAATTGAATTGTACCAAATTATAATTATTTTCTATCAATTTTTGTGAGTATTTTGTTAGAAATTTATCTTATGAAAACAAAATGTCGTTTGTAAAGTGTACACAAAATTTGATACAAATCGATTCAACATATAATGTGTTTATACCACCATTCAATATATGGTTTATATACCATTCAATATAATTATAAATTTTGCATCTAAAAGTAAATTTCTTGCATTATTTATGTATCTTCATTTTTTTAAATGAATTTATATTAATTCCATTTTTTCTACTTCAACTTTCAGACTATAAATAAATTTAGTTGGTTTTGCTGGTCTTTTTATTGCACACAAGCCACAAATATACTTTACATCATCAAACTTTCCAAAATATTGCCTTATACTGAAGTAATACATATTTGTAATATTTTAATGCCGGTATAATGTACAGTTATACCACATTTATCGAAAAGAAATTTGAAATTTTCAACAACATCCTTAAAGCAGATTCTGATTTTTTTTATTCACGAATCGTGGTGTTACTTTTACTAACTTTTCCGAAGTATGCCATTTTTTTTCCATTTTAAAACAGAGGATTTGCAATGTATTTAAGAGTTAATTTCAAGGTAATTCTGAGTGGTTGAAAAAGTAAGCATTGATTTTCAATTTATTTATTCAAGTTATACGTCTAGTTGTAGGAAATTTTATACTATAAAATATATAGATATAAAATGTATACTAACTAATCAATTCTAAATAGAGTAGTTTAATAGACAAGGTTTAGGGACAAAATGTCGTGCCCAAAATGTCACGGGACAAATTAGATACGCACATACTTGAAAAAAAGTTTTTACAGTATTACTTAAATTTCATTCCCCCAACTTAAATTCTATTACCCCAAATTAAAAATTACAAAAAAAAAGATTTATGAAATTTATAAAAATTAAGTTCAACTATCAAACCTTAACTACTCATCGATTGCAAATTACAAGTAAATTAAGTAGTAAAAAGCCATTTTACCCTCGAACCTTCTTCCATTGCCAAACACCTTGAAATCCACTAAATACACTTATTTTTTTATTATAAAGCGAGATTTTGTACCGCGACATTTTGTTCCATTACCGTTAGAGAGACAGGCGGATATAAGGTAGAAAACAATTAGTCTCTAATGACATACCTTTAAGAAAAATGATAAGCTTATACAATTTAAAAAGAAATTGAAAGGGAAAGACAGACGTTTTTATTTTGCATCTCTATGTGGAGAGTGAATACTGAATATCAAACTTCGAGTACTTAACATTTCTTTACATTTTCGAAATTAAAAAAACAACAAATAAAGTAGGTTAAAAGCTGCTGAATTTTTCTGCGGTAAATTTTAAAGGCCTTTTGCATGTAAAAACAATATCAGAATGAACTATGAATTAAAAAAACTGATATTGCTTATTTTTGCATTCATAGCACCAAAACAATGAGTATTTTTACGGCTTAAGAACTCAAAATACATGAAGTTGATGCATCCTTCAGCAAGTATTAAAAATATTTTTTAATTATATGCAAAACATAATTTTTAATAGGTATAAGTTTGAAAAATATATTTATAAGGAAATTATATGGTATATTATTTTTCTGGGGTCTTAGGAGGATATATAAAATTAACAATTAAAACTTACAATCACCCTAAACCTATGCAATAGTAATGCGCATATTTACTGTTTCAGAATTGATAAGTTTCCATTGACTATCATATGTAAATGTAGATAAAAATTGGTTTTTTTTGTACTTCACCCTTTATATTGTTTTATCAACGAAGATAAAAGCTCACCATCCAAAAAAGCAGTATTTAAAGAATAACCTAATTATAAAAATCCTAAACAATATCACGATGTTTTCAATAGTTTACTTTCATAGATTTTGAAAATTTCTTGATTCGGTTATCAAAGTTTCCATGGTTTTCATTTGATTAGAAGTTGTTATCAGCTTAGTAACATTTTTGGACTTTTGCACATGTGATCAGTTCCATAATTTATCTTCCAAAGTCATGGAGAAGAACAGTATATTCATTCGTAGTGAATATGAAGGAAGGAAAGACTTACTTATCGAACAATGCCAGGAACTTCTAAAAAGGGTAAAATCCGAAGCGACAATAAAATACGTCCAAAGTGACAATATCCGAAAAGGATTCGTTGTTCGCTTTGACTGTGATGTAAGCGAATCCCGACTTTTGAAGACAAAGTATCTTTGTGACGATGCTTCAGCAACAGTCCATTCTTTGACGACCTCTCTGGTCCTTCTCGAAGCCTATCCCAATGATGAAGGGGATTTCGTTGCAGACGTTCGCAAACAGTTATTGAAGATTTGGAATATGAAAGTCTTGGAAGTGCAGAAAATCCCACTTTCTGAGCAATTTCCATACATTGGCACGGGGAAATATGTCGTTATCTTGCAAGTGCCCGAAGTCGAAGAATTGGAAGAGTTCAAGGCGATGGGGTTACCAGATGACATGGTTCTGGAGTTACCCAGCTGCGATGAGAAGTTAAAGGTGAAGTTCTATTGCCGACGGTGTTTGAAAGAAGGTCATGTCCAGAGTTCATGTGCAAGTAAAGTATATATTTTGTGAATTCAACACGCATATATATATAATGTTCTCTTAATTTAAAACGTTAACGACGAGCCAAAATTTTTTATAATTGTAATTTTGCTTTGTAAATGCACAAGATGTATTTATTCGGATGTTTTTATTACCAAAGTTAATTTTTAAGAATTTGGACTTATCGAATTTTTTAACACCCATTCCTTCAAAACGCGTCTTAGGAAGGCTCACTCTGCGTCTAAGGACCTACGCAGTTATTATACACTAAATTCTGAATAAGTATTTGATATGGACTTTTATCCACCAGAGCTTACTTGTTCTTACAGCGCTGGCAAAAACTTGGATATAAACTATTTCTTGATTAGGCAATTATGTTATCTCCAAATATGTGACATATGAATTTACATACATTAATGAGAAAAAAACGGAAATCCGACCAAATTTTATAATACTGAGTTTCTGCATTTCACAATGCAGAAAAAATGTTTGAAATTGACACAAAGAAACTGCATTTTCCTTCATTTTTAATGAAGATATTTTTGCTGATTTTACTAGAGGCGAAATCTGGTATAAAAATTTGGAACCAAATCAACTAGTATTTACGAGTATGTAATAAATATAATTTATAAAAAGTCCATCTTCAAAACTCCAAAACACACTTTCTAAATACAGCAATAAAATATAAAACATGCTACCGAGCGGCACTTTAGTACCAATGATACCGAATTAAAATAACGATATTTTTTAATTATAATATTCCATCAAACCCATACTTCGTTTTTATCACTAAAAGTTTTTCATAATTAAGTTTTGTAGCGTGGGAGCCGTGGGGATTAACCGAGGACTAACGTATTGTAGATCCGCCAGTTTACCGACTATGCTATGCAAACTTACCTAAGATGGCGTGCTGTAACATTTTGTTACTAAGAACTTATGAAATAGCAATTTCGTCATGAGTTTGATTCGTAATTTTATTTACGAATCTTATGTTTATCTTTTTTCTTGTACTGCGGAAATCTTCCAAAATATACGATGTTTCGTGTTTCGAAACTAATTTTTTTTAATATGTGGGAATTGTTCTTATGGGTCGCGTCTATATATATATTTTATGGGTAGCTAAAAAACACCAATTAGTTAATAAAATTAGACACCAATTTTATAAATTCTAAAGGACTTTGACATAACAAGACACTACAAATGTGATGGGAAAAAAACAAAAGGAAAAATTACCAAACTTTAAATAAAACATATTTCAACTTCTTTTTTCCTTTATTAATAATAAGCATTTTTCCTTCATCTAAAACGAAAAAAGTAGAGAGCTTTGTTACATAATAATACTAAACGTGATGGAAAAACACTAAGTTTAAACTTTCAGAAATCTTTGTAACTAATTTTCTTTACGTTCATTATTCCTGCATTATGAAATATATATAACGAAAAATCAGCATTTTTCCTTAATTATAAACGCAAAACAAAGAGAGCTTTCGAATGAAAAGAAAAACACACTAAATTTGATGGGAAAACAATTTATAATCTTATATTCAAAGCATTTTGGAATAAATTTCTTAAACTTCATATTTCCTGCATTATGCATTATCAAAAAAATTAGGATTTTCATCATTGGAGACGCAAAAAGTTTGCTTGATTTTATTTTCAATGATAATGAAGCTTTTATGCAGGCATTAGCTAAATCTACAAATAAACTAAATTTTTCCTTCAACAATTAAAATAAAGAATTTTTTAGTATCAAAAAACTTTAAAAAAAAACTGTAAAATGTCAGCATGAAATCTTCATTGATTATCTTTCTGGGTTTTTTTTAAACTTCATTCGTCTTAAAAAAAGTTTTTTTTTTTTGCTGACGTTTTTGCTGTGTAAATTATTGCTATGCTTAAAAATCAGCTTGAAATGCTCATCAATATTTATGCAAGGTAATTTCACCTGCAGATCAACTAGACAACCATGTCTCTACCACTGTACTAAATCAACCTTCCAAACGACCTTTGCAAGAAAGCGAAGTTTCAAATCCTAGGCCAAAAAAGTCGAGGGGTCCTGAGCCCGAAGCGGTCAGCATTGGGGAACGTCGGAATGAAGTTTCCACTGCAGATGTTTACCCAGATTTAGAAATTATTAGCGTTTTTGAAGGAAACCGTCGCGATGGGAAAACTGAGCCATCTGCTACCAATTATAAAAACAGTAAAAGTAAGTTGGGTTTTGATAAATCATAAAACAAATTATGTATAGTGATCTTTATTAATGCCGTTTCACTGTTTAACTAGCATAAAACTAAAAGATAATGGCTGGAACAACAGCAAAAAATACAAAAAATGACAATTATTAACAAGGCCTGTAACATCACATAACCATTTAGCTCTACATGATACTTTTAGAGTCGAGCATTCTTTTTTGTAGCAGTTTGGAGACTCGGTGAAAAAAAGAGCTTATACTAACGAATTGGAAAAATAACAATTTCATGCATTAATTTGTCTTGCAGGTATACCTGATAAATTTCCGACCCAACCCAACAACCGCATTACGACACCCGCAAGTGATATTATCATCCCAATTGGAATCCGGGAGATAATGTACGGCTTACCGAATCCAGTCTTGGATGTCGATACTCTGGAGAAATTATTCAATCATACGAAGAAGAGGTCTAACGTGCAGTTGCTTATCACGAAAACCTACACGACGAACATCGAAGGACTGCGACATCAGTTGAAAGACATAGTAACGAACTACTACAAACCACCCGTCATTGGTTCCCAAGAAGACAGAGATTTCGTCAAGTGGATCGAAAAGTTTCTGGAACGGTTTTAAGTAGAAGAGGCTTTCGTCTCTAAATGTTAAAAATAATTCTATTCTAAATCATTAGGTAATAACACCGAATTTTCACGCCCGTCACCCATAGCCTTCGTGTAGCTCTAGAGAAACTTTGTTCGACCGTACTAAAACCTGATCATCATGCTATTGAAGAATATTTTTAGGGGATGTAAAACAGTTTTAAAAAATTAAAAACTTTTCTTCGAAAATACAAATGCAACACATATTTGTATACACTCAGGTCCAAAATTATCTTTACATGGTTTTTTTTATTTATTTTTTGGGTATTTCTTAAAAACTACTTTGGAATATGTAATTTGCTTTTGAAGACTTGTAAGCACTACACCAAATAATGTTGTTTTAATTTCAAAAATCTTTAAAAAAGATTATTTCTTTTAGGGAATCTCTCTATATTAAAAAAAGTAAGCTTTTTTTTTAAAAAAAAAAAAGTAAGCTTTTATACGACAGAATTTTTTATAGTACAACTCCACATTTTTTTACTGAATGTCTCAAATGGTCTGAATTTCATGTCCACAAAATATTTTTTAAAATTCCAATTAGTTTTTTTAATTAAAAAATAACAAAAAAGCCAAAAATGGCGTTTTTGGCCCAAAATTGAAAAAAAAATCTGTCTTATAAAAGTGTCTGAATTTGTAGTATTTTATAGATTGAATATTTATTAACAAATTGCCAAGACAAAAAAAAATTATAGTAGGGTTTTTAAGTTATGGGTTTTTTAAAATCTCTCTCTATTAAATTAAAGTAAGACTTTTTGATCTCTACGATAAAATTTTTATAAGGCAATTCTATTTTTTTACTGAATGCAGCAAATGATATAAATTTCATTTCCACAAAATATTTTACAAAATTCGAATTAGTTTTTTAATTAAAAAATATTTAAGAAAGCCAAAAAATGGCGTTTTGCGCAGCAATCCAAAAAGGCAAGCTTGCGAGCCAGTGAGATTGCGCAGCAATCCAAAGGTGCTGGCTTGCGAGCCTAGGGGCGCAGCCCCTAGTTATTTATCTAAATACTCGCTTTATAAACCCGGCGTTGCACGGGTGTACCCTTAATAACCCTAATTTGTAGTTTTTTTTATGTAAACTTTCATTTTATACCAATTGATCCCCTCTCCACTGGTCCATTCCATCAGGATATTATAATCTCTTTCCATTCTGATATGAGGGGCTGATTTTATCCAGGCCCTTCCAGGAGTTTGAGGGCTTTCCCATAGGCCCCTGTTCAAATTGCCAGAATAGCTATATCATATAATGGCCTGTTTCTATTTCACGATTAGCGCAAAACGAAACTGCCCAAATGTAGTAAACATTCCACTTCATATTTCATACAACTCGTCAGGGCTGGGGGAACAAGTCGGTAAAGACTTTCGCGCTTGCAAGCGGTAGGTCCCAGGTTCAGGCCCGGGCATCGCCAAAATAACTGCCGACCTATAAACGGCTCGTGCAGCCAAAAAATGTCCGACGAATAATACCCCGTATAGAGGAAGGGCACTTTAAATATCCTCCAAATTCCCAACGTTGCGTACGATGTCGCCCTTAAAAAGTTGCATTGGGTACCTACTCACGTGTCGGCTCGTAACTTGATTGTGGTTCTAAATTACGACTCCCGTTTCCAATAGCCCTCGTGTGTAGCTTTAATGCGACGATAATTCAAACTAACCCATAAAACTGGATGGGAATAGCTACCCTACGTTAAATTTTCAACTTCGCCAAAAACCGCCAATGCCAAAATTCAATAGGCCATTACGCATTGTTAACATCCGAAAACAAAACAGACATTCATCTTCTTGTATGGTTGGAAAAGTTGTATAAAGTACAAATTCCTTATTTATGCCGAATATATTCCTCCATATCTTCATTTCTTACTATTTGTAAACATCAATTAAATTAAATTTGGAGACACAATTAAAATCTAGTTGAGGGAATCTGATCCACCATAAAAAAAAATTAAAACATTTAAAATCAACAAATAAAATAAAATAGTGATATTCAAATTACAATTCAGAAAATTAAACCCACGTGCTATTTTTTTTTCTTTTCTTAAATTTCGTTCGCGCTGAACGCGCTGAATCTTCTTGAAATTGAAATAAAAAGTATAAATTCTAATCTTAAAATGCTATTCCTATGGGAAAATCGGCTCACGTTTTGCACTCCTACACCCGTTTGGGTTCGAATAAAAAGTATCCTATGTCCTTCTCTTGGTTCTAAGCTACCTCCCCACCAATTTTCAGCTAAATCAGTTCAGCCGTTCTTGATTTATAAATAGTGTAACTAACACGATTTTCTTTTATATATATCGATACCTAATTCCTTAAACAACTACATTTCTCTAAAATATTTTAGGAAATAAATATTTCAGAAGACTCCCTACCTTGAGGGTCCTAATTTTTTTAATGCTTTAAAAATTACAATCAATTACATTTAAAAAAAAAATTGCATATTTTGAAGATGCCTTGAATATAAGCGTTACCATTAAGTCCAAAAACACATTAATGTGTTTTTTAACTATTAGGCATACTCATCTTACGTGGTTGAAAAAAAGATCCAGAAACTCATATATTCAATACATAAGTGTCAAGTGTGTTATTGGATTTTCGAAACAAGGAATTTTGATATATAAGTCAATAAAATTTGAATTCTATTAGTTAGTTTACTTGGATCTCATTTCAAAACATACATGGACTTATAGTGAACAAACTTTAAATATTTAATTACTTCGTATCAAGTATTTATTGAGATATCAGGAAACAACTTTTAACTAAAACTACAGTACTTTAGTAACTCCCTCTCAAGTAAAAGACTTTCTATACCTTAAATGCATTAGTATTCAATAAAGCAGCTATATCTTTTGTTTAAATTATCGTTTACTCAAAAAGTAAACTTTAAAGGTAAATAAAGTGTGTAGACTTATTTAAAACTAGAACTGAAAAATAAGTTTCTTAAAATTTCGCATTCCCAAGGTAGGGAGAGATGCCTTAAAAAACATAAAAATTCATTATGGTGGTTAATGTGCATATACAATCTTTATTTATCTATGAAAGCAAATATAACTTTTTGGACACATAAACTATACAAAACATATTTTATAGAAATTTCAATACAAAAAGCTGATTTAAAAAGAAGTTGTGAGCTATAGTATGAAGTTCCTTTTTGCAAACCTCCATATTATTAAGGCTGAACACAATCAGGGATGATATACCATTTCCTCTTCTAATTTATTAGATATGCGTAAGCACAAAACATTGGTGTATTCCAAGGGAGGACCCAAAGAACACACATAAATGTGAAACACGGTGAGACATCGAGAACCTCAATGAACCGCTACGTATATTCAACCATCTTAGAGGCAGCCCTCATGTTTAGATAGAGTAGATCAGGCTCATTTTGAGTAAAGGTTCACACAGATTTTTATAAGTATTTTTTTAATACTAGTATTAGTAATGTCTCTTTTCCAGAGACATTTGTGCAGGACATGCATTTTTGTGCAGGAAATTTCTCATTTTTTTCCCCAGGACATTATTTCAAATTGCTCAACTCACATATAAACCCCGCGATCACAAATTCATAAATTTTTCAGAATATGCAGTCAGTTTAGCGAATCGTTTTTCAGTATTAAAAATATTCTACTACAAGGGGGAGAAAAAAAAAAAGTGGTCGTCGAGAGAGTCGCAAAATGTGCAATAACAGTGACCTTTTCTCACTTTGGGGAAGTTCCCCTATTTTTTTCCTTTTCTTCTAGTAAAACATTTTTAATACTAAAAAACGACTCTCTAAAATGGTTGCACACTCTGCAAATTTATGAATTTAAGATCGTGACTAATATATGTGTAGCAATAATATTTAAAATAAAATCATCAAAACAATTCGAGAAATATGTCTTACACATACGCAGAAAAAGAGCTATTACTAATACCTTATATTACTACTCATAACTTAGTTTTCAATCAGTTTTTGCATTGAAATTTCCATTAAATAGATTTCATATAGTCTGTTAAAGGTTAAAAAAACTGTTTTTATAGATAAATATTTCATGATCATATTAACCCAAAGAACGGATTGTTAAGTTTTTTTTCAATGGTTATATCACTTAAAATATTTTAAATAAATGTTAGTTCTATAAAAAAAAACCTTGTTAATATTTAGATACATACTTTCTTGAAAAAAATATTCTCTTTATAGATTTTTTATGATCCAAGGTGGCAAAAAAAATGTTTTTAAGTTGGTACCATTATGCGTACCACTTAATTGCAATCGAGAAGTTATTTATGCACAAATATATATGTTTTAGTGCGTGCGTCGTCAACAGCAAATTATTTCGGAATATGCGGTTATCTATAATAATAAAAGAAAGAGTCTGTCTGTCTGTGTGTGTGTCTGTTATCGGATCGTAAAAGACCTACTTATACTGCCCACAGGAATTCGAAATTTTAAAGATAGATTCCCTTTAATACTAACGTGTGCACCTGAGGCTTAGTTTTTTCATATTTGTTCCATTTTTAGAGAAAATTCGAATTTTCTGAAAAAAATACACCACTTTCGCTCAAATCCGATAATTTTTTCTCTTTCCTGATGCCAACGGCTGAAAAAATTAAATAAAACTTTTAACGAAAACATTTAAAATTCAAAATGTTTATTTTTTATTCTTTTGCCATTACTTTCAGAAACTAAATTCATTATTTGAAAAATAATTGACATGTTTCAAGTGACGTAATTCCACCAGTCTTCATTCCTGGATTTTATTGTGGGTTTATTTGATGATTTTTTCATTGGATTTTTCTGTTGACTGCATGTATGCATATTTAAGCAATAAATGTATAGTTAAGCTATTACTGAACTATGATGGTTAATAAAGGCCATCGCACTAGAGCTATTAGTGTGTTATGTCTTTATTTTTTCGCCAAATACGTTGCCAAACTCTCCAAATTATTAACTAAAATTCGCCAAATAGGCAATTTCTTTTATGAATAATTTATAAGCTGGTCGGTTGTTCGAAGGTCATTGTGTTTGAGCTGTATAATGGGTGTGGGTAGCTATATCTATTTTCTCGCCAAATTATTTCCCAAAACGCGCCAAATGAGCTAAAAGGTTTTATGTATTTATGAGGGAATTGTGAATGTATTTATGAGGGAATTGGGAATTGTGGAATTTTAAGGCAATGAAACGGGATTTTATAATTTATAACGAGCGGAAACAATAATAAGTTTATGATCCTATAACGGGGTATATGGTACACATATTTGGAATCTATTTGATATTTTTTTATTCCGTGCGAAGAACGGGTATAAATTTGCTAGTCCTTCATAAAATCGTCATAAAAAAAATCAAATATAATCTGCAATATAAGATTGTAATTCTTAAAACTGCTAAATTAACAACTATTTTCATTGATGTTTAAAAACCCGATGTGTGAAATTACTATTTGGTGGATCAGGAAGAAAAAATGCCTAAAATTAGAAAAGGGAATGTATGTTTTGTTTAACCCAAAGGGATTTTATGTGCGTCTGTAAAAAACCAACACAGGTTAATATTGATTTGGTAGAATCAGGTTAATATTTTAACGTAGAATGTCAATTTAACAAATTTAATTATTGCTTCGCAATTTGTATATTAAAGTTTAAAAAACACAGCCAAATATTCCATATTCCACATATATTATATAAAATTACAAGTATATTCCAAAATACAGAAAGCAGAATTCAATTAAATTTATATCGATGTAATTTTTTTTTAATCTTTACAGTTATGTGTCATCGTCTTCTTTATGTTTTCATAGAAAACTATTTTGCTTTTTTAAGTTTTTTGTAATGTAATCTTTTAAACTTTCCAAACGCATCATGTTTGTACTCACATACTTTTGCTTTCATAAATTATAATATATGAGGTAATGACATAACGGATAAAAACACCAAAACAAATAAAAGTTATCAATAAGTTCCTTTTTAATAATTATTTAAAGTTTCCTTGAAATAATTGTTGCATCCAAAGTTACAGTGAATGTCAATGAAGAGAGAGAGAGAGAGAGAGATAACCCTATTTTTTATTTATACAATGTAAAAAAAAAACCTGAAATTTTTAATGTGTTTTTAGAAGCTTATAATTTTCCTTGTGATTTATGACTGTCCTTTAGCTAGAGATAGTGCATTAACTAGAAAAAAAATTGCTTGCTTAAATTATTCACATTAAAAAAAATTAAGAAAAAAACTTTTTTAAGGAAAAAAATGTTTTTTTTAACCATCTTAAACCATAAACTACATAAATATGAATTAAAATCTCCAGATTACTTCCAGACACTTTATTTTTAACATATTCAACCAACATATTCTCGCCAACGGATGCTAGAATTAAACCTTCTTCACTAATATTGTGATTTTTTTTGGATGTGTTTTTTAAAAAACAATTTTTGGATTTTGAAATTCAGAAATAAAATAAAGAATAGAAGAGGAAACGTTTTGATTTTAAATTAAGTTACATATACGATTAGTTCTAACGAACAGATTTTAAAATGCGATTAGTTACAATCAGATTGACAAACATGATTATTACATACGTTTTACATTTATTGCAAAGTTTTGTTTCATTCATATTGCTACAAAAAGTTTGTTTAAAATTCGGCCCACTATTTCAGTATTACAAACCACATATTAAAAAACGAGGTTTACGACAATATGATATTTAAGGAAAGCGACAAAAGAAAATTACGCAGAATGATTTGAGAATGATTTTAAACAAAGACAGTGGGCACTTATCATTTTAAATAATCAATGTGACAACAATGAAATATACTAAAAACCGAATTCCAATAATATTTAAGGTTATTTAATTTTAATATTAAACACACTTTTTGAAATTGTTTTGGAAACAATAACATCATACATTCAAATACGTGGTAATCTATTTAATTTAAAGTTTATTATTACACATACAAAATACATTGTATGCACTTGAAACAAGAAAAGATTGTTAGGTATTTGACAGAGACATCAATAATTTGAAGAAACGTTTACCAATAAAGACTTTTCAACCACCAAACGTTAATGCAAGTTATGATCAAATTTGCCAAATAAATTTTTAAACGGTCACTAAAACTTGTTTTTTTTTCAGGTTTTTCTACAATAACTCGACAAATAATTGTTGTTTAATTTAAAAATTCGGGATTTTGGTTTTACATCATCTTTTTCATCGATTTTATTTATGTAAAAAAAGTTTATTTTTTTTAAATTTAAATAAAAAATATGATAAATTAAAAATTAATGAAAAAACTTGTGTGAATTGGAAGTTTAAGAAGTAGTACATGAAAAAAAAATCTTTGTTTAAATCTTTTTATTTGTAGAGGTATGAATAAAAGTTTGTGAAACTTTTATTTAACGTTATGGACATTCAAATGTGAATGCTTATATCTCAACAAATAATACAAATTAATTTTTTTTGGATCTGGGATATTTTGAAGATTATAAACATTTTCTCTCAAAATTAAAAAAAAATGAGCTCTTTTAAAGTGTCAGCAGCCATAACATGATGAAATATTGATGTTAGAAGCCCAAATTTTTTTGGGAAGGTGTGTCTCCCTTATGCCTCGACCCTTTTTTTTGTTTTTCAAATTAACAATTAGTTTTTTAATTAAAAATAAAAATTAATTTCTCTCTATGTTAAAGTATATGATTTGAAAGTGTCAGCACCCATAACATGATGAAATGTTGATGTCAGAAACCCAAATTTTTTTGGGGAAGGTGTGTCTCCCTTATGCGTCGATGCCCATTTATTTGTTTTTCAAATTTCCAATAAGTTTTTTAATTAAAAATTACAATAAGTCAGCCAAAAAAAAACTTATTCCTTTTCTGCAAAACGCCACAGAAAATCATCAGAAATGTGTGATTTTGTTACGTTCTTTTTAAAGAACAGTTGTTATCTTTTCTGTTCTTTTAAAAAGAACAGTTCTTTAACTTGTTCTTTTTACATGGTTTTGTGTTTATATATAGAAAAGGTTTCCAGATTTTTTTTTTATAAAAATGATTTTGCCTTAAAATATATTATGGCAAGATAGAATGTTTATAGATTAAAATTATGTAAAAAAAGATAGTAAAAAATTTCCAAATTATATATTAATTATTTTATTTAATTCTGCTATAGTGAATCACAAAATTTCCCTTTTTTATAAAACAAAGTTGTTGTTTTTTTAATTTTCAGAACTGATGATACATATCGCGTTGTTCTTCTTTAAACTTTTTTTTTCCTTCAGCTAGCAGATGGCTTTCTTTTTTTTATTTAATCTCTCGTTTTTTTATTTTTTATTATTCGTTCACGGTAAAAGAGTTTTATTTTATATTTTATTTATCCTAAAAAATGTATTCTTTCAGATGCGAATAAAATAAACTTTGTACACTCGAATATGCGACAACATATTTCTTTATGTTTTTTTAGAAAGTTTTTGAAGATGTTTCAACTCTTGTTGAACATTGTTTTATGATTTTTTGTGTAGCCAACATATTAAGCGAAATGTTTATTTTTTTAGCTTCCACACTACTTTTATAACGTAAAAAGTGGAAGGTATTATAATCGTTCAATCCGTTTGTCTGTCACCCACTTTCACAGAACGAGCCGCAAGTCGCACAAACAAGTGGGATATATAATTTTGAAGCAAAAAATCAGGCTAGGTTACATCCCAAATTTCATAAATATTTGTGATATGATTCAGTTTTTATTGTTGTAATATCACAATAGAGTGAGATGAGAGTAATAATGAGTGAGAGTGATAATGAGTATCATTAATTTGCGAAAGAAGATTTGTGAAAATAGTTAATTTTGGCGTTTAAAAGTTTGAATTAGAAATAAATTATAAGCTGAAGGCTCTGTTTCGCGAATTTCTTTCTGAGGTGTATAAGTAGTGCGTTTTTTTGTTGAGCACAAATATTGTGTGGAAGCGGTTTAAGTGACAGATTCTGAACAAACCTACTTTTTAGTTTTATTTTTCGTTGTGAGATGCGTTTTTGCAAGGATCTCCCTACGTGTTACGTTTCACTATTTTTTGTTTACGTAAATGATAAAGTTTACAGTAGCGCTCATAAGTATTTTGACAAAACAGTTTTCGCCACTAAAGGGCACAATCTTGTGAAAGATCCGTCACATTTCAGTCTTGTGAACAAAGCGCAGTAGTTGACATCTAACCCCCGCTGAAGAAAGCTGTCAAGGTAAGCACAGGTAGAAAAACCCTATTTTTTAGAAAACACTGGGTTCAAAAGTATTTTGACAAGTGTGTGTTTTTGCCACCCAGTAAATTAACAGCCATTTTATTGTGTTTTCAGTGTGGTTTACGTTTGTGTTGACATCCCAGAATGTAAATAAAAACAAGCCCAAGGTGAGAGAATACTCTACTGATCTCAAAGAGGCTGCAATTGCGGCATTACAAGATGGTCGGTCACAAGCAAGCGTAGCCAGAGACTTTAATCTCTCAAGACAAATTGTGAGTGTATGGAAGCGTCAATTTGAATTCCAAGGCACAGTTAATAGTAAACAAAGGTCAGGCAGGCCTAAAAAACAACAGAAAGGGTTGATAGGCTTTTCGACGGAGATCGGTTGCAAATCCACGCCTCACTGCTGTCGATATAACGCGCGATTTATAAGCATCACAGGGTGTAGATGTTCATGTATCCACCGTCAAACGTCGCCTCTCGGACCACGGTTTAAATGGCCGACGTCCCAGCAAGAAGCCATTAATTTCAGTGAAGAACCGAAAGGCCAGACTTGCATTTTCCGAAAAGCACAAGTTTTGGACTAAGAAGGATTGGGCGAAAGTTCTATTTAGCGATGAAAGTAAATTTAATGTATTTTCGTCAGATGGTATACGGTATGTTAGACGCCCTGTGAACACTCGGTACGATGTTCGTCACCAAGTCCCCACCGTAAAGCATGGTGGAGGCAATGTTATGGTCTGGGGTTGCTTTTCACGGGCCGGTGTTGGTCCTTTGGTCCACATTGAAGGCATCATGGATCGCTCCAAATATGCTCAGATTCTAGAAGAAAACATGTTAAACCACGCTGAAGAAGTTTTTGAGGGTGAATGGCTTTTTCAGCATGACAACGACCCAAAACATGCCTCCAAACATGTTAAAAGCTTTCTTGCTCAAAATAATGTTCTCATGTTGGATTGGCCAATTCAAAGTCCCGACTTAATCCAATTGAACACATGTAGAATCAGTTGGACAAGAGGATAAGGCGACGTGAAATCATCAGCAAAGCAGCCTTACTTCAAGCACTGCGTGAGGAATGGGCCCAAATTCCTCTCAGTGCCATTGAAAAACTGATTGACTCTATGCCAGCTCGATGCCAAGCTGTTCTTAGGTCTAAGGGCTATGCAACCAAGTATTAGCTACTCAGGTTACAAGGAGTAACAATTTGTTTTTGTTTCGTCACAGGTTTACTAAAGAAAATGGGTTTTACTCTCGTTTATAGAAGTGTCAAATTACTTTTGAGCGGAGTAAGTTCCAATAAAATTCATTTTGTATGTTTGATACAAAAAAATCTTCGTGTATTTTTTTCTAGCGACCTATTTAACGTTCCTTCACCCATTATCTTACAGCTAAGAGTATGAAAAACTTTGTGATATTAACAAATCGTTTTAAAATAAGATAATTGAGTTTGTCAAAATACTTATGAGCGCTACTGTATGTATCTATCCATGGTCTACTCAACTTTATTGTCACAGAAGCTCTTTGGACGTCACGCCATCCGACCGGTCAGGAATGTAAGTAATTTCAAAGAAAAAGTACGAAACCTATTTGCGCACGGCCAATTATATAGACTTATATGCTTGCAAACAGGTTTCGTTTCTCTCTTTCGGAACAGCCAACAACATGAACTTGAAAAAACTAAATTTGGCGAGCGATAGCGAACAGGGGGCGTAGCCCCCTGCATGCCGCGAAGCGGCCAATGGAATTATTACTTAAAAAAAGTTATACAACTTAAACATTTTGAGTGAGTCATTGGATTTTTAAAAAGAACCTAAGAGTAAAAACAGGTTAGGTTAATTCTGCGAAATTAACGGGGGTTGGCGAGTTATTACTGAAAAAAGTAATACAATATATTTTTTTAAGTAATATAAGTTAGCGGCCGCGAAGCGGTCTAATGTAATTGCGCAGCAATTCCCGTGGGTTTGCGAGCGATAGCGAGCAGGGGGCGTAGAGGAAGAATCCAAGAATGCAAGCTTGCGACCCAATGAGATTGCGCAGCAATATCCAAGGGTAGAAATCGGAAATCGAACAACAACCGACGAGTGTCGGCGCGAAGCGCCCTTACTCCTTCATCGAAGGCTTCCCAAAAAGGGGTTAACTTCAGACTAGGAATAAATGTGGACAAAGTCCTCGCTTTAAACTGGAACCAAGGGTGCGAGCTTGCGACTGAATATAACTATATTACCAAGGCGCGACATAATTTTGTCATAGATACAGACCTGGATGGCAAAATATGCATAGGCCTGTGCAAAGTTGGGTTGGAAAAGTTACGTTCACCAGCGAGCCGGCCGCGAAGCGGCCAATGGAATTGCGCAGCAATTCCGGGGGTTGGCGAGCGATAGCGAGCAGGGGGCGGAGCCCCCTAGTTATATAAAAAAATGGGTGTTGCCATCGGATTATTTAAAAGTTGGTACTCATTTTAATATGTAGACGACCCCTAATACAATTTTAGTTGCCAGAAATCGAATTCTTACGCTTTTTCCTGAAAAATGAAACCTTTCATGAAATTACTTGAACAATGGCAGCCGAGTAACAAGGGGTGGAGCGGTTTTTCCCCCAACTGTACGTGATTTCTGTATAAAATGCATTTCGAATATCACACCTTTTTCGAACCAAAGGTATTTTATGTTTACATAACAATAAACGAAAAACCCCTCTTCCCTGCAAATAATATTAATGCAAAAATTAGTACTTAAATAATCCTTGATCTTGCACAGCGGTATTTATTTATTGATTTGTTGGGATTTCGAACCTGCGGGGATATCGTCCTAGTCGGGATTATGACCCTGGTTTTTTTTTTGCGAAGCTGTACCTATCCCACAGGGGTCATACTATAACAAACCTTTCAGCAGAACCACAGATAATAAACATTTATTTCAATAAAATACAATCTACAAAGCTGGTCTCTTGGCCTAGTCTTCTTTTATTAACAAACCTCGTCTCCTCGGGTTCTGACCACCAGGCGAGGCATTTGACTCCTGAGGTGCATTCAGGAACGCGTCATCTGAGTCATCCTCTAGCATCGCCTGCTGAAGTTTTGGCGACATCGGACCAAGTGACTCGACGCCGACCGATGTCCTGTTGTTCGGATCCCTCACACTGGACACCGATGTCCGAGGATAAACTTCCAGCGACGTCCTTGAGTCCAAACTGGAAGGCGAAACCATTTGATCCAAGTCCCTGAGAAGAAAATAAAACTAAAATTATACCTGATTAAAAACAGTTCTTAAATAAAAGAAAATAGGTTTTAATTTCGGCTATACTTGTCATCTTCTCCTTGGCGCTTTTTCGTTAGCAGATTGCGAGGAATCGGGTGTTTTCCCACTTGTACTACCGATTTTTGACTACGATTTTACTTTAGGAAAAGCGATAAAAAGGCATGGCTAACATATTTTCTATGGTCAAAGCATAGACTAAGTACAGGATGCCGCAAATAAAAGTAGCCCCGGCATGGAGCTACGATTGCAGGGAAATGGTTGTCGATAAAAACTATTGAAGCTGCCTGAAAGACTAAAAGTCGAATTCTTATAAATTATTCAATCGTTCAATGGCTTCACTTGACAAACCTGTTTTTTCATTGGTTGGTTTGGTTGTTACTAGACTATAGCTGCACATGCACTGTTGGCGAGTCCAGATCTTAGTACGAGCTGTGTAAGTTTGCGTTTGTCAGTCAGTGCACATTAGAAGATGGAATAGTTACCAACAAATAATTCGCCATGCGTAATTTGGGCTTAATATTGAAGCGATTCATTTAGTAAATTAAACCAAGAGATAAATTTGACTACAACTTCAATTGCATTAATATTACACCAAATAGCATGACAGCGATGCGCTTTTGACACCGTGTAGCTCCAAACTGAACTAGCGGAGCGCTAATGTGTGTATATGTCAATTTCCATATATATATACAGGGTGTCTATAAAAGAACTCCGGGGTTTTGTGGCAAAATATTTTAATGAAATAAAAAACATACATACATGTTTTATACATGACTGAAAAGCTTACATTTTCAAGTTTTTTTAACACTTAGTAAAGTTCTATACGAGCCCCGTTAGTTGCACGGCAGACGTCTAAACGGTATTCTACCTCTTCCCATGTCCTGGCGAGCATGTCTGAGGGGACGGTTGCCACACAATTGACTATTCGTTCCCTGAGATGTTGAACATCACGAATTTTCTCTGCGTCACAAGATTCTTGATATGCCCCCAGAAGAAAAACGTTTCGTTTCTATGAGCCAAATAACACATTGAGCCTTTTGTTGCGGAGTCGCCATCATTTCAAATTTCGCGACGTCATTTTAAGGTCAACGCCCTGCAGCGCCGCCAACAGTTGATACAAACATTCCCAATTGGTATGAGTAAAACTTTTTGAGCTACTCTTTTCAGAGAAATCGACTAAATTTTGCTATCTTTTATAGTTAGTGAGATATGAATTTTTAAAACACCGGAGTTCTTTTATAGACACCCTGTATAATCTCCAATGGAAATCCAATCCGAGTAGCATATCTCTAAGTGCCTTTATTTAATCTATGGTTCAAAGCTCGGGAAAATAGTAGATTTCCGTTTCTAGATGGTTGTGCCAATTTTTAGTAACTCTATATAACTTTTATTTTTCATTTTGAGGGCTCTCTACCTGAGACTGGACACTGAAGCTCTAGCATCTGTTGGAATGGAAGACACCCCTGACAGTGTGTTGTCTTCCGAGAGGGTGGATGATGTAGTGTTGTCAGATTCCCCACCAGACGACTTCGAGGCTGGTTGGGCGGCTGACATGTCGATGACGGGGTCGTTAAGCAGGCCACTGGCAGAACTGGAGTCACCGGAAAGTTCTGGATAACCTTCAGCGCCTGATGACTGGACTGCTTCAGATGTTATTTTGGATGAACTTGAGTTTTTGGTGTTGCTGTTTTCCGGTGAAGAATTCGGGGTGTCTACGTTTGTGGGTACGCAGTTTTCCCTCAAGGGATCTGTTCAACAAAAATCAATAAATAAGGTACAGTGCTGCACTAAAGTTTAGGCACAACACAAATAGTTTTATACAAAAGTATTGAGACACAAAGTAAAAATCTTTATATGATTTATTCATCAAATCATATTAAAATCATAATTAAAATTAAATACTAAGAAAAACAAATATGTGGAAAGTTTTGCACCAAAATGACAAGAATGACAAAAATCTCCTGCACATAAGTTTAGGCACACTTAATAAAAATAACTTAATAATTAAATAAATCATTTTAGTACTTCGTGTAGCTTTCCCGTTGTTTTATTAGTTAGAAAACCCTTGTTTTCATAGAAAGTACCAGATTTTGTAAGGTATTAGGCTCGATTTCATACCACGCGTTTTCAATAGCTTCCTTTAGCTCCGGAACGGTGGAATATTGTTTCGCTGGGATTAAGGTCCGGAGTGTAAGCAGACCAATCAAGAACTGTGATATTACTGTTTCTAAACCACTCTTTAGTTGACCTTGATGTATGTTTGGAGACATTATCTTGTTGGAATTTCCGATTTGGCCGCCTAAAATCTCCCCATAAGGCATTAATTTGATGTATAGAGTTGCCTAGTAGTCCCCCGAGTTTTGCTTTCCTTTGGTAAAGGCTAAGGAAGTCTAGCCGTTGAATCGAAAACCTCCCCAAACCATTACCTGACTCCCCTAAAACCACCACCTTGATGCCGGATAAATTAGATACTGGGACCTTGACGCAAATCATGCCAGTAGTAGTAATACCAATTGGGACCATCTAGGTCCCATTATTTTTCGTCGCTGAAGATCACTTGCAGCATCACTTGCGACCATTTGTCGCTGTAAGACATGTGTTGTTGAGCCCATTGCAGTCTTGCATCTTTATGATGAGATAGCAAGCTTGGATTTTATCAAGTATCCAGATTCCTTGATTCACCTCCTGATAGTTTCACGTGAAAATTTAGCCACAATCAGACTTTTAATTTGAATTGAAGAGCAATGTTTGCCTGAAGCCAATTTTCTTATTTGTCTATCCTCTCGTTTGCTGGAGATTCGAGGTCTTCCAGACCGGGATTTTGGTTGATATTGATCGCCGCGTGCTAACACACTATAAACACCTCGTTTATAACGCTTTAATTCAGTAGAAATATCAGAAACAGATTTACTTCTGAATTTTAATGTCTATATCCTTATAATCTCTTCATACGAAAATTCAGTTGACTTCCGAATAGTCCTAGGCATTGAAAATTACCTTCAACCTTTTAAAGCAACTTAAAAATCCTCCCCTTTGACAACACAATCACTTTCTCTAGAGAATTTACATAAAACTGAAACGTGTGCCTATACTTTTGTGGCAAGGAAAGTTTTGAAATTTTTAATTTGTTGATGGAAGTCGAATTTATTTATATTTTTGGAACAATTTTTTACCCTATTATTTTTCATGCGCCTAAAGAATATATATTTAAAAAAACTACTGAAAAATAATAAACATTGGCGATTTTTTCATGAATTGCGTCTGTGCCTAAACTTTTGTGCAGCACTGTATACTAACTGATCCAGTTATCACTCTCTGCTATTGTAATAACGATCACTATAAAAGTTAACATATCATGATACACATTTAAACTTAGGAATAGTAATGTTCATAAAATTTCCTAAACTTGATCACAGGTGCACAATTTTTTGAATGTGTTACTGTAAATTAGTATGTCATAATTATTTTTAAAAATTCAGATCGGGATAATTTTGTGGTAAAGATAAGTTTTTTTTTTTTTTGTTTAAAACAAAACCGTAAAAGAGCTCAAAGATGGCTATTGGTGAAGGGCTTGCTATTTTAAATCACCGTCAAGTGACGACACGTGTAGGCACACATCGTAACTTCATGCCGTTATCACAAGAGGCTTCAGAACTTTACACCTCGAAAAGTTTAACGTGCACTAGTCCGTTCTTACGCACTAACTTCTCTATACATGTCACTTTTTTAAGCAGAATTTTTATTGTTTATATTTTTTATTAGATATATTTAATTTTAAATTACTCATTTATTGGACGTCTAAAGCAAAGGCAGAAAATAAGACAAAAATACATATCTGCCGCCCTATGGAATGCCGAACCTTGTTTGTCCTCTCAAAGTGCCTGAAAGAAGTCATTTTAATCTTTTTTTAATAAGTAGTTACTACTCAAGTTTTTTATAAGCAATCATAGAGTCTTACCATACTACAATAACCTATTACAATAAAAAAATCGACATATTTCAAAATAGTTTTATTGCTGGTATTAAAATAAACGGTTTGGTTGAGCTACACAAGGGCGATTTCGACTGGTCTCGTAATCTAGACCCGCGGTCAAGTGACCAGGCCAACACCTGAGTTATTTAAATAAACAATGTACATTAAAGAATGTTAGCGTCATTACTAATGTTAAGGTAGGTATTTTACCATTTTTAATCTATATGTTTAAAACATAGAAGACAATTATGAAATTCCTAATTAATATACAAAATTGGTTGGTTGGTTGGTTGGTAGACATATATATTCAGGTTTGTGTGCTTGGTCAGAGACCCGCTTATAAACCTTCGTCAAGTAAGACAGACACAACAGACAACACACATAAGTGGATCCATCTAATTTTTAGAGACAGAGGCCAACTAGAGGATCCCCAGAATTGGCTTGTCACCCCCAGAGGTATTGATTTGGTATGGGAACTTGGAGGACTTTCGGACCCAACAGATTTAACGAGCACGTACTCCGCATATACTCGACAAACACAAACATCCATGCCTTACCGGGATTCGAACCCGAACCCAGAGGCTCCAAAGGCTAGCTCTCTAACCGTTGCGCCGCCGGGTCGGCTATATACAAGATACTTACATATACTTGAAATTCTATCATAAATAATCTTCATTTCATTTACAAGAAATAGCTGAAAACCTTTTATTTCATTGCTTGGATTTGAAGATCTACCTTTGATTTCAGATACGGAAAGGTTTGCTTCAGATATTTTGGTAGAATCAACATTGTAATACTCTGAAATCAAAAATAACTTTCAAACATTTGAACATGCTAAATTAAGTTTTGGATTTAGCTAAATAAGCATCACAATAATTGTCACATAAAACTTAATTATATATACTTATCAATAAGTATATTTTTAAAAAAATCCTCTAACAGATCGCCGATTGGGCATTTGAAACTAAGTCGCAAAAATTGTAGTTGATCAACTGATTATTTTAAGTCATTGGTCATTATGGATCAGATTTACTGTACGGTCCCCCTTGGCGCGATTTTTCGGATTTGGCGATAAATAATTTTTTCTGGCAACCTGTCTGACTTCGACTGAAGATTCGAATTCTATGACTTCGCACCGATGACGATATCTGGCAACCCTATCGGACCGTTGCGTTGTTGGTTGAGTTTTCATAAGAAATATTCCCATACGATCATTTCTTTCAATCATGTTTTTTTAAAAAAGTCGCCAAAATACGGACTTTTGGCGCGATTTTGGAAAGTTCGCCAAGGGGGACCTTACAGTAAATCTCTACCGGTCATTATTTTGAGTTGACCGATGTATTCCAAGGGTTACACATTCAATAGAAACCAAAAATTCTGGCCAAAAAAATTCTTCAGATTTCTAACCTATCAAACGCAGAAAAATGCAAAGCAAAGAATAACCCTACCATATGCATGCAAAAGCACTTCTAGAGTATCTGTGCTTTTTAAAACTGGCATCTCTTCCTGCCTTTGCGCTACTTCTCTGCCTGCAACTCCTGGAAGCTCTGCCGCTTTCTTTTCCAGTTCTGTGAAATCCATGCTTTCAATCATAAAGGGTTTTGGTGTTGTATCCAAAGATTCGTGTTTGACAAGTTTAGAGTTTTCTGAAATTTAACAATCATATTTTTATACTTTGATTTGCTTGAATTAACGTCACCTTAGAGCTTCGAGGACTATCTTTTTTTTTATAGAAAAATATCTTACATTATTGAACAACTTAACATCTCTTTATAAAAGACACTACTGCTAGAAAAAAAAAACCCACTTAAACTACTTATTTCTACTACGCCTCTTCAAGCAATCCTGACATATCATAACTTTGAACAAAAGCTTATAACCTATTTGTAGTTTTAGCCACATATAATTGTGTTTTTTTTCAACCAGGTTTAGTTAATAACTCAGTTACACTATCATGGACGTTGCTACGTTTTCTTCGATAGAAACATTTAAATTGTTATATATCAAATTTATTGTATGCAAAATAAAGGCAAATAATTATATAAGTGTTTTTCTGGGAGTATCATCAAAGCGAACATGCTTTCACTTGGTTATTTTTTTTTACAAAGGTAATTTTTTTTCTTCTCTATCTAACAACCTCATTTTGACCTCCATGTTTTTATGTTAATTCTAAAGAAGAAAACATATACTGTAGAACTCCAATTATCTGAAGTAATTGGGACCTAACCACATTCGGATAATCGGAAATTCGGATAATTGGAGTTAATCGGGCAAAAAACGTTATATTCAATCAATTACTCAATGTATTGTTGAACTTGCGATCATGTAGTTCTAGTTTCGGTCGTACTCAACCTAAAAAAAAAAACAATGGTTAAGGTGCCTGCTTTGGCAGTTGGAGAGCTTTTTGTAAGTTTTTTGTATGCAACTTATGTCAGATTCTTGGTTTCACTAAGATTTATATGTGACAAACTTTTATACTCGATCCATTTGTTTCTGTTGGATGTCATGCCTAGTAATTTTTTAGTCGAGATAAGCATTAACAGATGGGCGGGTGGATTTTTTTAAAATTCGGGTAATCAGCAACGCTTAGGATAATTGGAGTTCGGATATTAGGGTTATATTGCAATTACTAATCTCTTTTAATTCAACTTCGATCAACTGCTCCAAGTTATAACACTTGACTGCTCGTTGAACTGCTACCGCATCAGACTTGGCATCTTCAAAAGATATCACAGCCTCTTCTGTCTCTGATGTTGGTTCTTGGAGTCTGAGGGCTGCTTTTGGTGCTGCTGCAAGTTGATGCCCTGTTTTAGTAGTATCTGAAATACAGAGTAAATCCACAAGACATTGGTTGTATTTCAGTAGACAGAATCGTGACAAACCATGTTCCCCAAAGTCACTAGTTTGGTGAACGCACGAATCGATATTGACCTAGGACTTTTTATATCACATGAGGGCTTATAATAGACTGTTGCAAAAAATAAATTTGGAAATTTGTTGCTCACACCATTTAATGTGAAAAGTTAAATAGTTAGTTAAATAAAACTTAAACAGTGTGAAAAGTTAACATATTAATAAACAATTCAGTTTGAAAATTCTTTTTTAAAAAATGGGATCATTTTTAAAAATCTGTTTTTGCTCAAACGACCCATTCAGATAAATTCAAATTGCGTAAATAAACTACAAACTAACTGGATAGATAACTGAAATCTTTACAAATGAAGGTCAATTGGCATATTTCATGTCATGAGAAATATATATTGAATTAATAATATATTGACTTCGCAAATTGAAACGGTAGATAAACTACAAACTGAATAGATAGCCGAAGTATTTTTAAACAAAGGTAGATGGATATGTTTTAAGACATGCGTGGCAACATAAATGCGGAATGAAATTAAATTCTTTCTCGAGCCTCGAATGGTGAATCAATGTTCCTTAGGACCAGAGCAATCAGAGCACCAATCAAAGGAAAAGTAGTAATGAAAGCTGGAAAGAAATACATCACCTGAAACAAGCTAATTAAAACACAACTAAGTAAGAGATCAAGTATGCAAGTACAAGACATATTGGCTGCGTTTAAAGATCAGTCTGAGGCTCGAATTGGCTAATCAGGCGCATTCATTAAGCTAAATCATAACATTTTGAATGCTACTATTCCTAATCATAGTTGTTTAGATCATAAATTTTTAAACATCTGGAAATTGAAAAGTTAAAATTGTTTTATTTGTATTACAATGTGTATCTTAGTAGTTCCAGGATTTGTCGCCATTCAACCGTATTCCACTCTCCAAGCCATAACTATAATAATTACCAATCTGTTAATATGATTCAATTCTAAAAATTTCCTGACGGACACTCTTTTTGACCAATTGACACAATGTGACAAGGTGTGCGTAATGCAATTCCATTTTTTTTTCATAAGAATGTATCTGACCGTTATAGGAACACTAAGTTATACCACATAGTGAATATATATCTTAATTTTTAAGGGAAGTTTTGGAGTTGGAATTAGCCATTAAAAAAAATGGTGGTCCTTCTGTAGTATGGGAATGAGAAAGCTCATGATCCACACTTTTTAGTGTACAAAAAATGATTGCGTATGTAAAAGTCTATATGAAGCTCTGATGTTCCAAAAGTCTAATACGGACATTTATCTTTAGTTTCATGCATCATCAATCGCATTTATATTTTAGCTTACATTTTTCTGGCCCATAAAAGCATAGATAGTAGAAGAGAACTTTCAAAACGGCGTGACTCGTACTGATACCGATTGCCAACTGGACAAGTTAACACTTTCACTTCTGAAACGGCCCTAGCGGCCGTACACCTAAGGATTCGATAATGATATTCCTATCACATATTACGCGGAAACAAAAATTCTACGCGGCGAAAGTGTTAAAGAATACGGTCCACGCCGTTTTCCGTGTGTTTACGTGTTTTTGGCAGATCCACTAACCACCGCTGACCAGAATTTGAGATCTGGACATGACTCGAGACGTCGCAGACGGTTTGTGAGTTCTACTCACAGTAATTTAATATTATACAATGATATAATACCCCAATAACTAAACATTTTCTTTCGAAGACGTTTCATTTCTTCATCCGAGAGCGAATCCACAAAGCTTTCACGCACTTCCCTCTTGCCCGAAGTCCCCGTTGCACAAACACAGGTTCTTGGACTTGTGGATGAAGTTGAAGCATTGCTCTACGCATGCGTCCACTTCAGCAGAGCTCATAGAAGGAGACGATGAGAGAAGATCTTTTCCAAGATCGGACATAGTTGGTTTTCTAAGCAAAAATGGATGGGATATAAAAGATAACAAAGCATGAAACTTTACATGATTTAAATAAAAATTTACTAACGTCTGTATTATTTTTCTTTGATAAGCTTTTATATGGCAAATATTCACATCAAATTTTTATAATCGTGTGTGTCTGTGTTAACATCATTGACATAATCAAAGCTATCGTTATTTTATTATAAAAGAATGTCGTTCAGGCTACCAATAAGAAACGAAACATTTATTTTTTAATGAACATATTTCAAAGAACTCATTAAATATTGCAACCAAGTTTCCAACGGTGCAATACAAACAAAAAAAAAACATTACAAAACTTAAAATAGAAAAAACTAATATTGAGTAGTAACATATTTTTAATACATTAAAAAGATAGAATAAATGTTAATTCATAAACAATTGCCATACATTTAAAAATTTAATCACAATATTATATATTATCCGAAAAATAAACACTTACCTAATCAACTAACGCATAACCAAGCAAATTAACACAAAATAAACCAAGTAAAAGGGAAATTTACAAAAAAAAATGGGAATCGTTATGTTCAAAATAGGCAACAGTTTAGACATTGGTTTAGTAATTTTCCACTTTTACGATTGCGCGAAATGCGTATATGAGTAAATATGGAATTATTAGTGTGGAAAAAGTGAGTGAAACAGTGAATTTCAACTTGTCACTGGTGAGAATTGTGTAGATCTAGTGCGTATTATCTTTTGAGCAATATTAATCAAAATGTATCTTTGCTGAAGTGAAGTAATAATAAGGTCTTTGTGAATATAAAACCACTTAACTCGTATGTGCAAGTCTGTTCTGTTATGCTTCCGGGTCTTCGAAACTAGACAATTTTGAGATATCAAGTAAGTTTGGTTTCTCCTTGTCCTTCTAAAAAAATAGTTTTATAAACTGAAAGTAAACTAACTGAAAATCTTTAGAAATATTAAACGTTTGTTTGAAACGCAATCTTTTTCTTTTTGGATTAATTGACTACTTATATTTTTCTCATAAATTTACCAACATTATTTTATTCGTAGATTTTGTTCAAATCTTAAATTAAATTTTGAACTCAACTTCGTTACAGTTTTAAATTTGTATTTTACAACTTTTTTATAAAGGAAATTTTGCGTGAGTTAAATTAGCGGTAATGTTAAATCTAATATCAGAAAATTAAAAAAAAATTGTAGAGTGCAGCATAAAAATAGCAATAAGAATGCTACATTAAAACTTTAAAAAAAAAAACCTGAAGTTAATGCATACTTTTGTACCTTTTTTTTTTTCATTTGATATAAATAAATCGTGGACTTTATTTTTTTCTCTTTGTAAATAATTTTTGTTTTTAGAAATGAACAGCCAGATCGAGAGTGAAAACAGCAAGCAGGTTGAAGAAGGGTCGGCCCGTCCTTCCCGATCGGATATCGCTAAGCATCGAGACAAGAATGTGCAAATACAAGAGAAAACTGATTTTTCTATAAATCCCAGAACCACGACTCGTACAACACTTACTCCTGAGAGTGCACCATCGACGATTTCTGCAGCATCCACATACAGTGGGCACGATAGTATGATAGTATCAAACCCTAGAAACTCTCAAAGGGATTTAAGCCTCCCGTTGCAAATTGCATCCACTCCCAACGTACCCTCTCTTCTAGTCGACAGTTCACAGTGCCGTCCTTCAACTTCATCTAGTAGTGAATCTCTCCAGTTAGTTCAAGAGGCCAAAAAGGACACTCTGGGCGTCGATTACGAACAAAACAAGAGAAAGTTTAAAAAGTCTCCCGCCAAGGAAAAGTCCGACGATTCGGACAGTTTAGGTTATAATGATGAGAGGAGCGAGGAAGTTGAAAAACCACGACAAAAGAAATCTAATCTCTCAAAGATGCTGGGCAGAAAATCTCCTTCGAAAAGTAGGGAAGTGTCACCGAAAGAATCTTCCGTCAAAGGTAGCAGGTCTCCGAGCAGATCTCCCAGTCCGAACAAGTCCAAATCTTCCAAAGGCAAAGTAGAAAAACCTTCCAAAAAATCATTATCCCCTAGAGATGGGAGAAGATCCAAATCGCCGAAAGACGTAAGACGAGCAAGGTCTCCAGTTGTCGAATTCGTAGAAAAGTCCATAAATGCTTTGTTCAGGAAGAGGCACGACTCTCAAACCGAAGCATTGTGTGCCACTTCTAATAGCGACAGCGATCCGCAGAAGATCCAGGTCAAGGTAAAAGAAAAGAAAGCCGTGGATCACTGGAAAGTGGGTGCCATACCGGACGATTTCGACCCTGTTTTCGATGTCAATTTGTCAGACACCACTTGCGACAGTCAAAGCACTCGGCCGTCCTTAGCATCCATGGACAGCAATCCTCTACCAGACGAGGCAGCTCAAATCGAAGCTCACATTGAAGACTCCAACGATCCATTTGAAGAGTAAACATCGCGATAATGAGTATTGCAGCAAAATGAATGACGACTAATCAAATTGTTAGCGTATACTACTGGGAACATCAATTAGCATTTTGTAATATGCAATGACATTTCCGATGGATAGTTTTATTTTTTATTGACTATGTGTAAGATAATTTCCATGAATATGCAAATTATATTGTTCCTGTAATATTTTTAATTATTTTGAAAGAATGCTTTTTATCTAGCTATGTATACGAATATTAAATTTTATTAGTTATACTATTTGTCATTACTTTTGTAGAATTTTAAACTTTTTTCTTTCTCGGCCATTCTTTTTAGAAAAATGGCTAATACTAATTCTTGTACATATAAAAAAAAATCTTTTGTAAGAATTGATATTAGCCATTTTTGTATAATGGCAAATCTTAATTCTTGCATCGAAAATAAGAACATTGTCTTTTCTTTTACAACTATTAACTCTTATTTTGCGTTTTTAGTAGTATTATGACTGACTATGGAAGATGTGAGACTAGTCTTAACAAATAACAGTACTGCAAGACTTTAGAAAAAACGTATGTAAAATTGACATTCGACAGAGTCTTAGATCTCAAAACATTTAATAGGGTGCAGTCTGTTTATTTTAAATTTGTCTTGGCTAAATGATTGAAGAAATTTAATCTTGGATACTAAAATTGATACCCGTTTAAAATAGCCACATTTAATAACTAGGCTAACAAAATATGGATTACTTGTATATTTTGTAGGTTTAACAAGTAAATCTTCAGGTAAATATCGATAGAAAATTATTTACGACTAAGTTACTCTTGATTTGAATGTTTGTGACTCTTTTAAACTTGGTTTTCCAAAATTCCAATTAACTTCTTTTAACCCTCTCAACCTAGAGTAAATGCTAGCGAGTTCAGAAGCTAAGCAGAAAATTTATTCTTATTTATTCACTACTTGAGCTCTGAGTCGTATTGTCCAAGAATATACAGAACCTTTGTCATTAGACTGGCAACTGTGAAGACGTACTTTAAATATAACGCTAATACTAGTATTTAGTATTAGTGACATATTTCTGTTAAAAACATTAATAGTTCAGTTCACTGAGGTAGTAAGCAGCTTTAGCTAGGCAGATTGTTAGGATGGCCGTAGTAAGCTGTGTCATTATATAAATCAATTACACTTCTAGAGACTAAAAAGTGTTATCGCTTTCACTGCGGTTGATGCCTTAGTAGAGCATCAAAGTACTAAAGGTTCGATGATGCAATTACTATGACATGTTACGCGGCAACAAATACTAACGCAGTGAAATCGCTAAAAAGAGAACTGACCCAAGATATACAGTATGCACATGCACATCGTAGTTCTAGTGAAAAAATTCAAAAACCAATATACTCACGATGCACGTAAAATCTGTCGTGGTCCAAAGTCCTGACGTAGCTTACGATGTCGCTGAGGCTGGGGATCCCAGTCGGTTAGGCATTCGCCTAGCATGCGAAAGGTCCCAGGTTCGGGTCCGGGCATCGCCAAAATAACTGCCGACCTATAAACGGCCTGTGCAGCCAAAAATGTCCGACGAATAATACCCCGTGTAGAGGGAGTGCACGTTAAATATCCTTCAAAGTCCTAACGCTGCGTACGATGTCGCCCTTAACGGTTGCGTTGGGTGCCTACTCAGGTGTCGGCTCGTCACTTGACTGTGGTTCTAAAATATGACGCCAGTCGCCAATAGCCCTCGTGTAGCTCTAGTGCGACGATAATTCAAACTAAACTAAACTACGATGTCTCTATAAGGTTGCATTGCATGTCAGCTCATGTGTGTGCTTTCAAAATTACGAGATCAGTCACCGATAGCTCTCATGTAGTTCCAGTGGGGCGTTATTTCAACCAAACCAAGATATACACGTCTATTTCAAGTTGCTTCGTGGAGACCAGAAATGCTGTCCTCTTCACCTGAAATTGTGTGGCCGGGATAGCCTGGTCGGTAAGGTCTTGGACTGGCATCCCTAAGGTTGCGAGTTCGAGTCCCGCTGCCTTCCGAAGACCCCCGTGTACGCTAATAGTGACTGGTGCACGTTAAATCCGTCGTGGTCAAAAAGTCCTCCAAGTTCCCAAATCAATACCTCTGGGGGTGACAAGCCAATTCTGGGGATCCTCTAGTTGGCCTCTGTCTCTAAAAATTAGATGGATCCACTTATGTGTGTGTTGTGTCTGTCTTACTTGACGAAGGTTTATAAGCGGGTCTCTGACCAAGCACACAAACCTGAATATATGTGTCTACCAACCAACCAACGAACCTGAAATTCTGGTTCAATATTAATTAGAGCCATTGTTGTCAGAAACATCTTTCTGAGTGGATAGCTGAGTTCTGAGCTAAATACACAATGGAGTAATCTCTTCCTTTACCTGCGAAGAATGAATTTTGTTCCCACTCAGGAGGACAAAACCACCAGACAATATACGATGAGCAAAACAGATGCTAATTACTAAATCCCATAGACCGCCTGGCTTCTTTTTAATACAGATAAATGCTTTGTTCTTACTTTTACAAGAAAGTTTGACCCTCATCTTAGTAATTATATATTAAATAATGAAATTATCACAAGAAAGACACACATGAAAGATCTGGGAGTTATTTATGAATCTAGTTAGGAATCCTTAAGCGAATTACCTATAATTTCGACGATATTCATGTTCTTATTAATCTCTTTAATACTCATGTTCGTCCAGTTCTGGAATATAACTGCATTATTTGGAATGCTTTAGTTTAAACGAGTCTGATGTTGGTATCGATTGAAAAAATCCCTCCCTCCCCCCAAAAAAAAATCTCCATTTCATAGCACGTAAATCCGATTAGCTTATCGGACCTTCCAGTTTTACTACTTTAGAATGCCGAAGATCAATATCTATATTCAAATATTTTTACAATATCTTAAACTATAAAATTGATTGTGCTGATATACTACAAGAATTTAATCTCTTTATTCCTAGCTATACTACAAGAAATAAATATATATTCTTAAAGAATCTTTTTTCTCTAAAACTATCTTAAAAATATCATCATATATCAGCCATATCATAATCAGTCATATAGGGTAACGAGTACAGTGATTGGCCTCCCTCACAGTGATTGGCCCCTCATTCATTATTGAAAATAATAAGATGTTAAAGCCCAAAATAGGTGTGACAAATGTTTTTAAAATTCCCGCCATTAACGTTTGTCATGTTGGCAACAACATTTTGAGCTTTAATTATTTGGGCTCTTATTATTTTCAATAATGAATGAGGGGGCCAATCACTGTGAGGGGGGCCAATAACTGTACTCGTTACCCTATACAATTCATTAAACTGGTTAACAAACTCCCAATAAACAGTGATTTATTTTTTGACAACCTTACCAAATTAAAAAGAGATATTTTACAGTGACCTTATAATTCATTTCTTTTTTCCCCCTCTATTCTAGTTCTTCAGTGTAAATTCATTGTTGATGTGTGCTTTATTCAATTTTAATGCTTTTATTTTATTTAATTTTAATGCTTGTATTTTATTTAATTTTTTTAATGTTTGTATTTTATTCAAATCTAATGTTTGTTGTCTGTATTTTATTCGATTTTAGTGTCTTGCCTGTGCTATGTAATTGGAAATTTTCTTTTCTGTATGGCAGTTAAATAAATAAATGAAATAATCATTCCTAGGGGCCCGGATGGCCGAGTGGTTTGGACCATTAAGCTAGCAGTCTGCGTGCTGTGACGGGTGCGGGTTCGATTCCCGCATTCGCCCTGGGTGTACTTCATTTCTTTGTGACAGTACAAATTCTTTCTGTGTCTGTCTTACTTGACGAAGGCTTATAAGTGGGTCTCTGATCATGCACACAAGCCGGAATATATATGTGTACCCTACCCTTCCCCCCTTCCCCCCAATCAGTCCTAAAATACGAAAAAATAGCTGCAAAATTTCGTGGACGCAAAATATGTCATGTGCACAGCATTATCGGATCGTATGGTCATTATATGTCAAAGTGTCTTCCACTAAGAAGCAAGCAACAATCGTTCACTAATGGGCCTAAAAACCAAAATATATTTCACCAAATATATTTAGCCGGGTTTAGAGATATACCACCGTGGGTGTCTATGGCTCTATCTACTTAAGTAGAGACAATATACAATCTAACTAATTGCTAAATTTATAAGTTCGACTGTGGACGACTGGAACAAGAAGTAGCTTAGCTGCCTTTAATTGAAATTATCCTTTAATAAGTAAGTCAAATTCAGAAACAGCTTTACTTCGGTCTTTATCCGAGATAATGTAACAAGAAATTTGCTTTAACTCAAAGATCTAGTACGACGTTAATATTCAAACCCAATCAACCATTTCATCATGGAACTTTTCATCTAAACTGATGTGAAGAAACGCCTCTATAAAAGTTTGACATTTTTAGGAATAAAAACCCACATTTCGCGGAAGTTCTGTTAATTTATTATACAGATTTCATTATTTTGAACTTTCACGATAAAGTAAGTATATGTTCTGTTTTTTGATCATGTTTTAGTCAAATATTTTTTATGAATTCAACTTTCCAAACGTTCTTACTATAACAATGGATTATTTGTATCAAAGATGGATTAATTTTAAAGAGAAATTGCCATAAAAAGCCTCATCGTACTTTTTTAATTTAGCTGATTTATAAAGCACAAACAAGATTTGCCATACTTTTAAACTTATACGAAGTGTAGATAATTGTTTTGCATCATTAAAAGTACAATGGGTTTAAAACATTAATTAGCTAGCTTGCTTGATAAGCAGGCCTTGCTTATTTATTTTTAAGTACAAAACTGTTATTTTCAATTTATTCTTATATAATTGGGTAGTTTTCTTGAATTGTAACTGTAAGGAAACCGTATTATGTCTACAAATTGCACCATTTACTTAGTACGATATTATTTTATTTTAGATATGGCTGAAAAGATTACATTTGAAGATCAAAAACAAGCTACAAAGTCCAGACCTAGACCTGAAGTCAGACAAGCTGCTCAACTCCCTGGTGGATTACCTCTGCCACCATCCAAGCAAACAATTCCATCTTCTGGAATTTTAGCCGAATCAAACTCGTCAAGTATTCCAACAACAAGCGTAGACTCTCTTAATTCTGGAGATAAATCAATCCCCACGGACTTATTCGGACTTCCACAGTTTAAGTTTCCGATCGCCTCCCAATTGAAAACTACCTTTAAACAATCTTGTGCCGAGTTTTCCAGTATCAAATCTCCCACTCATCTGCCTCGAGTATCCAATTTAACGGTCCCAAATCTTCTAGGAAGCTTTTCTCCTGGAGTTGGTCGTAAGAAACAAACTTCATTAGCTAAGCCTGACTTCAAGACGATACTTGATCAAAAAAGTAGAGATGAATTTGTAAGAGATTCAATTTCGAAAATTATAATCAAACGACCTACTGACTTGTCCCTTTTTGGACTTAATGAGTCTGCTTCCAAACACTCCAGTGATCGTGATGTTTCCGTTGATAGAACAAGAGTAAATAAATTTAAAAATTCAAACGCATCTACCGACTTAAAAAAGACTGACACAGTTGGAGTATCTGTTGTCGATGGCAAAAGTGCTAAACCCTCCACTGTTGAAAGCAGACCAGATCCGAATACGTATGCCACAAGTTCTGATACAGGTGCTATGGCATCCTTCCAGTTACCAGGGACCTCAGCAAATGCTGAAAGTCCAGAACCAGAAGATTTCAACCTTGGTGCCAAACGATCGAGCGATCCGACGCCAACCATGAGTCAGCCAGAGCTTTCTACAGAAATGAAACGTGCCTACGAGTCGATGCCTACCATTGCACAACATCAGGTCGTCCATAAGAAGACAACGTTAATTAGGGAGAAGGTAAAGAAATTTATGAGAAGGATAGGCTTCAAAAAGTTTGGAAAAGACGAGGAAGAATCCACAGGACTGATGTTCGTAACGGAAGATATTGAAAAAGAGCGTCGATCCCAGAGACGTCATGAAGATGAAAAAGAGGCCGAATCTTTTTCTACAAAAACGCACAGCCAACTCGTAGGCCGCGACCTGAATAAAGAAGCCGAGACCAAATGCGAATGCGACAGTCCCAGTATCGTATCGCGCAGTTCCAAAACCAGCAGTTCTAAATCTGCATCATTCCTAACCAGTCCAGACGAATCCTACGTTGAGGAATTGACATCAAAAAGTTGTCCTGCGACACCTGCTGCAGAACGAACATCAGTAAGTACTCCAGTGTCTCTCTCTATAGAACGACCATCCTCAAAAAGCACTCCAGAGTCTCTAGATACGGAACAAAAGTCAAAAAGTACTTCAGAAGAAGCATAGGTGTCAAAAAGTAATCCCGTATCTCCTTCCAAGGAACGAGAATCCAAAAGAAATCACGAGTAAACTTTGCAACATTAAACATTGACAAGTGAAACGCAAGAAAGCTAAAAATGTCGAATGTTTCAGAAAATTTACTCGGATTCATAAACTGTATTAGAACTTTTCTCCTAATGTTAAGACGTAACCATTCCATAGTTAAAAACTACTTTTTTAATTTTATTTTGTGCAGTAATTTTTATTTTTGATCTAACTTTTAAACTTTTAAAAATTTTGCTGTATTTTTAAATGTATTATAAACATTAATTTAAGCAATAAAAGGAATTTTCTTTTATTTCATTGCATCATTACCTCAGTCTTTGTGCATAAATCATTAACTGTTTGTTTTTTTTAAGTGTCGTCTATATATCCGATAATATAACTATTATTCCGATAATATAATAATCCGATATATATCCGATAATTTTAATTAATTTTGAAAGAACTTTCAATGGGGGTGTTGGACCAATGCCGACGTCTGTCAATTAACAATTGTACCCATTATAAATATTTCAATAACCAAATGATTTATTTCATTTATCTATTAGTTCTATTTTCTAAGTTTATTTTTTAAATTTTTAATGATTAGTGGCACCATCAAACAACGTTTAAACTTTTTTAACTTCGCCGAAGAGGCTTGTTTTTTTCGGGGTTGTTTTGTGGAAAGATAAAAAGAACTGAATGTAGAAAACATAATCAGTGTTCATTTGATTGTTATAAGAGGAGTCGGGTGGTTCTATCTCGCCCATGTTAATTTTACTAACTTTAGGATTATTTTTCTCGGGAATTGAATGAGGTATCATTATGAATTTTTCTATAGTTTGTTCTTTACAAATAGCTCTTTGAATTAAACTGAGGATATCTCACAGTATAAAAAAATACTTTTACAGTGATTTTTTTTTAAAATAGGTATTAGAAAACGCAAAAAAAAAAATCCGAGTTAAAGTTATATAATTTCTTTTTGAGCAGATATATTTAAAATTCCTCAGTTTAAATCAAAGAGCTATTAATGGGGAAGAAATAATAAAAAAAACATGTTGATATATTTTATAGTTCCTAACTGTTGAAAAACCTTATATTTCAGGAAAAGAAAAGTAAGGTATATAGGTAAGAACTGATGGGTATAAAGTTTCTGAAAAAATGCTTATAAAAAGAAAACTACTAAACAGAAATCGATAATATTGGTCTTAAATTAAAGCTATAGATTTGCAGATTAAAAATAAAAGAAAAACAACAAAAAATTGACATTTTTGACTCAAACCCCCATTCGACTTCCCTTAAGCGTTAAACGCTCGAGCGATATTTTTGCTGGAGCAATAGCCCTCGTATAGCTCTTGTAATTAAACCAAATCCGAACTCTAGATGCTTGTATTAGTATGATTTGGAAACTAATTTTTTTGGCGTTTGACTGACAAAATATTTCACATCGAACTTTGTTAGTCATTAGCTCATCGTTGTTAAAGTTATTGGGTTACTGGCTTTATAAACCGGCGTTGCACGGGTGTACCCTTAATAACCCTACTTAGTAGGGGGTTTTTTTGTAAACTTTTATTTTATACCAATTGATCCCTCCACTGGTCCACTCCATCTGGATATTATAATCTCCTCCCATTCTGATATGAGGGGTTGATTTTATCCCGGCCCTTCCATGAGTACCCAGTCGGACCCAGTCGGTAAAGACTTTCACCTTGCATTAGGTCCCAGATTCAGGTCCGGGCATCGCCAGCCAAAATAACTGCTGACCTATAAACGGCTCGTTTAGCCAAAAAATGTCCGACAAATAATACCCAGTATAGAGGAAGGGCACTTTAAATATCCTCCAAATTCCCAACGCTGCGTATGATGTCGCCCTTAAAAGTTGCATTGGGTACCTACTCACGTGTCGGCTCGTCACTTGACTGTGGTTCTAAATTACGACTCCCGTTTCCAATAGCACTCGTGTGTAGCTTTAATGCGACGATAATTCAAACTAACCCTAACCCATACAACTGTATGGGAATAGCTACCTTACTTTGAATTTTCAACTTCGCCAAAAGCCGCCAATGCCAAAATTCAATCGACCATTACGCCATCTTAACATCAGAAAACAAAACAGACATTCATCCTCTTGTATGGTTGGAAAAGTTTTATAAAGTACAAATTCCTTACTTATATGCCGAATATATTCCGGTTAACTTAAAGAATCGTGGCCGGCAATTTTACGCCAAATCTGATAACCCCGATGGCAACCTTTGGCGAAATTAGCAATTGCATTGACAATTTCTAAATGCTAATCTATTTAAATCTTAAACGCATATAATTTATTCTGAAGTTTTCTTATACTAATATTTTATTAATTAGATGCTTAATGATTTTAAATAATTATTTACTTTTTTTAAACCAATTCTTCGGCATTTTAAAGTTCCATTTTTTTTATAAATCTGGTCTGCAATTTAATGAATTTTTCCGCTGTTTTAAGTCGGCCATTTTGAAATTAGGTAGTATTTTTGGTCATTTCGAGATGGTAAACATCTCGGCAAGTGCCGGGGTTTGTTATCACTTCGACTTGGCGACATTTTTGAAAATTCGCCAAATCCGGCCACGATTCTTTAGGTTAACCTATATTCCTCCATGTAGCTTAATTCATTAGAAATGAGCTATAAGCCATATTTATGTTAAATTATTTTAAGCTGTGTGTGTTTTCCTTGAATCCAATATAATTTTAATTAGTTTGTCCCACTTCTTCAACAGAATACAATGATTGACTAATATAACTTAATTTAACAAACTTGGATCTAGATGTGCCATGTAAACAATGTAATATAGCATAACTTAATCATTAAGCAAATTATGATTGTGTAAAAAGTATCGACATTTAAGTGCAATAAAAGAATAAGAAGCCAACTTTTCAAATTAAACCATCATTAATTTAATCCCAGTTAAATGTACAAAGTAAAGGAGGGGTGCATATGTGTTATTCTCTGCTATCAGATTCAGGAAATTATGAGTTAAGGAACTTGAATGTGCAAACTTACCATCCCTCTCTCCCCAGCAACAGTTTGACAAATACTTAGTTCTTGTCAACCGATCTCTAGCACCTCCTTTTGAGAGGGTCTGAAATGTATTACACTTGCCAAGAGTGCATAAAGCCCTACATAACTGAACGTTAAATGCAGAACTATCTTGAATTGAAAATTATATTTTATATTTGCAGCTCCTCCATCAGTTCAGCAGTATTTGCGTGGATTATTAGATGAAGGAGCAGCTGGACCCTCAACTATCGTAGTGCCAGTTCGTGAGACATCGAACTTAAATAGAGTATGTTATATTTGTTATAAATACTGTTTATGTGTTGTAATTTTTAAATAATTGAAAACAAACATATAGGCTGTTAATTATTATCGTTCATCAAGCAACTTGTGAACTAGTCTAGCATAGGAAATTTAATGTTCGGAATCTAGGTTTGAAGTCTTTGTTCTTGACAGCATCATCTGTGTTCCCCTGGATGCCGAGAAAGTTCATTTATCTTATGTAGGATAAAGATAAATGTCTATGTTCTGTCTCTTTATGTTCTCTATACATCAAGTCTTACTTGAATATGTCTAGATCTAAGACATCGCTGCCCCTTTCAATTTTTTAGGGGCAATTGGTTAAATTTTTAAATGCACAAGTACTTTATTTTTTAACTTGTTTAATTTTTCAAAGTATATATTTTACAATTTTGAATTACCACTGTATATATGTTTCTGATACCAGGTAGTTATATTCCATTCTGGTGCTATTGCCAGTCTGAGCACTGTTCATGAATGTGCTAATTTCACCTATTTATTTTTTCATTATATAGGTACCGTTGATAGATGGGTGTGACATCCTAGTAACAAAAGTTCAGAAAGTACACATAATTGTTGAAGGCAGGAGGAATCCCAGAATAATGGTGTCAACGTTCCTCCGGACATTTTATACTGAGGAGGAGCTCAGTAAAATGTCCTACAATGGCACCAAAGAAAATCTGGGATTGCCTGTGCAATTTAAAGAGTGCTTAAATGGTATGTATATGATGTAATATTTTATACCATACACAGAATTTTATTTTGTAGGTAATTGTAGTGTGAAAGCACATAAAGATTGGCGCATGATTTTCAATGGGTTTCATGGTTTGCCAAATACTTTTCTTTTAAACATGCTCAAGGTTATGTTTCTAAATTGAAAATAATTGCTACGACTAATCCTAAATATCACTTGGTAGTAATTCTATATTTTCAGGTGAATTGTTATATTACCAATATCATCCTTCACGATTTGTTTTCATAACCTGTATGTGCTGTTCATAATAATTTTTACACTGTGCAAGGAAATATTCAAATATAGGGAAACCACACACTATAGGGTACCCACAGAACTCCCTTATTTTTTCCCTATCCATAGATGATGGTTAGAACATTTCTTCTTGAATATCTCATTAATTATTCTCATGTAAAGTTGTGTACTTGACTTTTTCAATGTAACTTCCCTACCTCATCCCCCATTAGCCATGTCCATAGAAATACCAAAGTGTCTAATATGTTTTAATACTCATTTCTATCTTGCTTTAAAAGCTTTTTTAAAAATCTTCTTAATTGTAGAATCATGGTGTCAATGAGTTCAACTGTTTTAAATCCCAATTTTTTTTTTTTTTTTCTCTGATTTAAAGCAAACTTAGGATTTTCTGACAAACTTACTTTCTAAACATTTATTTTTCCTTTAATATATTTAATTTTTCTACTGAACTAAATACTTTAATATGCTGCTATATTATTATTTACAAGCAAGCCTCCTATTGTGTGATTTTAAAAACACAAACCACTTTTGGTTATAAGTTTAAAATTTGAACCACTACTCTGCACGAAAATATAAAGTTTATAAATTTTTGACGATGTTGCGTTAAATTTCTTTACATTCTAAATGTAATTTATTAAATATATGTACTCATAAAAATCAACTTAAGTTTACTTGCAAAGCATATTTGTATTCACTAACATTCACTGAGAAAATAAATGTGTTTTTAGATGACACAAAATGTGAATGTAAATAACAAATTTGGTATTAAAAATGCATATTTCTTTTTAAATATTCACAAATTGTAATTTTATTTTTTAAGGATTGTTACACAAGTTTCATCCGACGTTTGTTGGCGTTGCCAAGGTCGTGAACCGACTTTGCGCCAATTCAAGGTGCAGTTGGAAGAAGAAGACGGGACAACCACGACCTGGTGACAGCTCAAAGTTTACCCCGAAACGAAAACGTCAAAATAAAGAATTGTGATTTCGTTTTAAGGGGACACGGTACCACTTAAAAAAAATCTTTAATGTTGACATATTCACTATAAAATTTACGTTTATTACTTCAATCTGTATTTTAAAAAAGATATATTACAAGAAAAATTTAAAAATAATTTAATTTTTTAAGTTATTTAAAAAAAATTAAATTTCTTTGAATTTTTTTAAAATGCTAAGGCTTTTTTAAATACAAATATTTTAACCCAAATTTTTTTTCTCATGTACTTTAAACTGTTTTACATAAGAATTGGTATCCAAATTTGATTTATCTTCAGTAGTTGTTTTATAAAAAATATTTATCTAGAAAATCCCAAACTATTTTAGCATATTTGAAAAATTTCGACTTTAGTATTTTTTTTTATAAAAAAAGTTTTACTTTTGAAAACAATTTTAATACCGATTCTTAATGTTAACATATTTGACAGACTTCATACAAAATTCCTTAGACTTTTATCAGTAATTAAAAAAGCCTTAGCGGTTTGAAAAACTTGTCATCACGGAAAAATGAACACCGAGAAAAACACGTTTAAAGTTTTCATTCGTTTGCATTTTTATCCTACCTTTCCTTATAAAAAGTGGGATAACTTTTTTTAAAATATAGCTAGACTTTTAAAACTTGGTAGACTTATTTAGAAGGTTCAAAACTTTAATGTTAGCAAATTAAAAAAAAATCGCAATTTTTGCCATTTTTGAGGTACTGTGTCCCCTTAAAAAAAATAAAATATATTTTGCATTGTAAACACTGTTGGTTCACTTTTTTTAAACAGACAGTAAGTGCCTATAATTGATGCAGAAGTACACAAAATGTGAGTAAATAGTAAGGTTATTTAAGAAAGTTTTAAAAAAAAGATGACTTAGATATGCCATTCTGGTTTCTGAAAATTCACTAGTGATGAAAATTATCGTGTTAGAATTAAGCTTAATTTCTTTAGTTTAAATACCCTTTGTGTTATTAATTAAGAACTTAATCAGGTATTTAGCAATTTATAATTTGTTAGGTTTAGCAGAATATTCATAATTTTCACAAGCAAAAGTATTTTAATTTGACAATTTCATACAAGTAAATTTTCTTGCCTCAGTACTTTTTATATTGTAAATGTCAAGTGCAATAAAAATATATATTTCATTTATATACCTATTAATAAGGTATTTTAAGAGGACCTTAGGTTTATTAAAAATGCCTCAACTATTGCAAGGTATTTTAGGAACCTTTTTGGTTTGTTAAAAATACCTCATCGAAAGTATTTTAGGAAAACCTTTTTGGTTTGTTTAAAATACCTCAATGAAAGGTATTTCAGGAAAACCTTTTAGGTTTGTTTAAAATACCTCATTGTAAGGTATTTTAGAAAAACCTTCGAGGTTCGTTTAAAATACTTCATTGCAAGGTATTTCAGAAAAACCTTTGAGGTTTGTATCAAAAACCTACTAGGTTTCTAAGTAATACCTCTAGGTATTTGTAAGAAACCTTCAACAGAGGTATTATAAAAATACCTCTAGGTATTTGTAAGAAACCTTCAACAGAGGTATTATAAAAATACCTCTAGGTATTTGTAAGAAACCTTCAACAGAGGTATTATAAAAATACCTAGTGAGGTTTTAATCTGCACCATTTAGTAGCTGAAAATACCTCAATTCAATACCTCTAAAATACCTCCAAAATACCTCTGAAGATAAACCTTATTAATACCTTACAAATACCTCGAAATTTTAGTAAGGGGATGTATAAAGTTTCTGAAAAAATGCTTATAAAAAGAAAACTACTAAACAGAAATCGATAATATTGGTCTTAAATTAAAGCTATAGATATGCAGATTAAAAATAAAAGAAAAACAACAAAAAATTGACATTTTTGACTCAAACCCCCATTCGACTTCCCTTAAGCGTTAAACGCTCGAGCGATATTTTTGCTGGAGCAATAGCCCTCGTATAGCTCTTGTAATTCAACCAAATCCGAACTCTAGATGCTTGTATTAGTATGATTTGGAAACTAATTTTTTTGGCGTTTGAGTGTCAAAATATTTCACATCGAACTTTGTTAGTCATTAGCTCATCGTTAAAGTTATTGGGTTACTAGCTTTATAAACCCGGCGTTGCACGGGTGTACCCTTAATAACCCTAATTAGTAGGGTTTTTTTTTGTAAACTTTTATTTTATACCAATTGATCCCTCCACTGGTCCACTCCATCTGGATATTATAATCTCCTCCCATTCTGATATGAGGGGTTGATTTTATCCCGGCCCTTCCATGAGTACCCAGTCGGACCCAGTCGGTAAAGACTTTCGCCTTGCATGCAGTAGGTCCCAGATTCAGGTCTGGGCATCGCCAGCCAAAATAACTGCCGACCTATAATAACGGCTCGTTTAGCCCAAAAAATGCCCGACAAATAATACCCAGTATAGAGGAAGGGCACTTTAAATATCCTCCAAATTCCCAACGCTGCGTATGATGTCGCCCTTAAAAGTTGCATTGGGTACCTACTCACGTGTCGGCTCGTCACTTGACTGTGGTTCTAAATTACGACTCCCGTTTCCAATAGCACTCGTGTGTAGCTTTAATGCGACGATAATTCAAACTAACCCTAACCCATACAACTGTATGGGAATAGCTACCTTACTTTAAATTTTCAACTTCGCCAAAAGCCGCCAATGCCAAAATTCAATCGACCATTACGCCATCTTAAACATTAGAAACAAAACAGACATTCATCCTCTTGTATGGTTTGAAAAGTTTTATAAAGTACAAATTCCTTACTTATATGCCGAATATATTCGGTTAACTTAAAGAATCGTGGCCGGCAATTTTACCCCAAATCTGATAACCCCGATGGCAACCTTTGGCGAAATTAGCAATTGCATTGACAATTTCTAAATGTTAATCTATTTAAATCTTAAAACGCATATAATTTATTCTGAAGTTTTCTTATACTAATATTTTATTAATTAGATGCTTAATGATTTTAAATAATTATTTACTTTTTTTAAACCAATTCTTCGGCATTTTAAAGTTCCATTTTTTTTTATAAATCTGGTCTGCAATTTAATGAATTTTTCTGCTGTTTAAAGTCGGCCATTTTGAAATTAGGTTAGTATTTTTGGTCATTTCGAGATGGTAACCATCTCGGCAAGTGCCTGGGTTTCTTATCACTTCGACTTGGCGACATTTTTGAAAATTCGCCAAATCCGGCCACGATTCTTTAGGTTAACCTATATTTCCTCCATGTCATCATTTCTTACCATTTGTAAACATCAATTAAATTAAATTCGGAAACGTAATTAAAATCTATTTAGGAAATCTGATCCACAATAAAAAAAAAGGAAAAGATTTAAAATCAACAAATAAAATAAAATACTGTTATTCAAATAACAATCCAGAAAATTAAGAAAAGAGGTTGCACATAAAGAAATCTAAAAAAAGACGCAGGAGATGAAAAAACTACCACTCATCTCCCCATCATTAAAAAAAATTAAAAAAACCCCCAAAAATTAAAACCAAAATTCCCCGAGTTTTAACGCTATAAAAAATAACCCGGGGCCCCTTAAAAGGGGGTGTGGGGGCTGTTGCAAGGGCCCCTTTGAGAAAAAATTTTTCCAAATTGGAATATTTTTTATATAAAAAGCGGCACAATTTCCGGGTAACTGAACCCCCTTTAAAAATTTAAAAATTTCCCAGCCCCCTTTTGTTGTGATTTTGGACAAATTTTTAACATGATGTCCTTCAGCAATTTATTAACTATACGTAAAATAATATGCAGCCCAGGTACTTTCATTAACCTCTAACAAAATGAATACAAATATCTGTTTTTTGAAAAAAAAATGTTTATCTTTTTAGCGATATTTTTTTTGTAATTGCAAATGCTTACACTACTACGTGATTGAACAAATAGCTCTGGGTCATTATGTAATAAAAAACGTATTTTTTTTAAAAATATGAAAGTTGTATTAATAATACAAATTTTGGGCAATCTTACTTACTTTTTAAGAAAAAAATAATGTACAGTAGGAACCTTTCTTAATATCCTTATATTATGTAGTAGGTGCGGTACAGCTATGAATGGCCGGTCTGTTCTTTGTCGATCTTAAAAAAAAAAATGTAGCGTATTGTTGCTATGTCTATCAAGTCGCATAAAATATAAAGTGGAATGTTAACCACATTTGGGCATTTTCGTTGCTTGGCAACGTAACACTAATCGCCAAATCGAGACCGGCTGTTTTACTACAGCTGTTTCAGGTTTTCTTGTACTTACATTGGTTAAAGTATTTTCTTTTTTCTTTTACAGGTCTAAATCAACATTTTTTTCATACTATTAAAGGCTCCAATGGAGTAGTAAGTAACATTTTTACAGATGTAAACAACCAATAATTATAATGTTTTTCTTTAAAAGTCAGTCAGCTTTTTAAAGACGGTTAATTTTAATTTGGGAACGGTTACTTCTTTGTCGCCAAGGGATTTGGCGCTTTTGTAGGGACCGATAAACAATTATTTTTGGTGATGCGGCATTTTCTGGTGAAATGGGTTGTGGCGTCTTTGTTGTGGCTAGGTGGCGCTGGTTATACTTGCGCGGATGTTAGGCGCGTGGGATTTATTTGTTCTAAATTAAGTTTTTGACCAATCGCCGGCGCTGGTAATCTTGCGTGGTATTTAGGTTGCGCGATGTTGTGCGCACGGAATTATTTTTATTCTATTAAATTTCTTTTTGTTCTATCGTCATTACGTTTGGGGTTACGTTTGGTTTTTGAACATCCGATTATTATGGATGGAGCGTATTAAAATTCTGAATTTTTTTATCGGTTTGAAAAATGGCTGGACAGCCAGCTATCATTCAGTTTTGAAAGAATAAAACTAAATTTTTTTAGTTTAATTTTTTTGTTTTGCTTCGGTAAAACAAAAACTGCCCGGGGCCCCAAACCAATATTTAGGCTTTCAATGGGCCCTACAATATGCCCCCCATTATGGATACTGATGTTTTTTAGAGAAAACAAAATTGCCCGGGGCCCCAAACAGAGTATTTTAGGCTTTCAATGGGCCCTACAATACTGCCCCAGGTTGGATTACTGATGTTTTTTTAGAGAAAACAAAATTGCCCGGGGCCCCAAACGAGTATTTAGGCTTTCAATGGCCCTACAATACTGCCCCATGTTTGGATACTGATGTTTTTTTAGGGAAAAAATAATTGCCCGTACCCCCAAACGCGTGCGTACTGGATTGCCACTCTTCGTGTAGCTCTAGTGCGACAATAATTCAAACGAAACTAAACTGGATTGCCACTACTAGCCCATTGTGTAGTGTAAAGTTTGTTTTGTGTTGCCCAAAGCCAAAACCAAAAACCCTGAGTCAGTTGTTTTTTTTTTCAAAGTAACTAGGGGTTACTGCATCGGCGGAAAGGAAATCTGGCAATTGCGGAAACACGCGAAGTTTCGCCAAGTTGTTGTTGTTTCTGGGGAAGCCGCCGCAAGCAGTACCGTGAAATTAAAAATTTACCTTAAAGACTCAGTTTACTGATGTGTACATCATTATATTTTGACATTAACCCAATCACTTTGGTACAAGTTTAATTTAGTTTTGGTTAATTTTAATTTGACGGTGCTTCTGTCGCCAAGGGATTTGGCGCTTTTGTAGGGAGCGATAAACAATTTTTTTGGTGATACGGCATTTTCTGGTGAAATGCGTTGTGGCTAGGTGGCGCTGGTTTATACTTGCGCGGGGTGTTTTGCGCGGTGGGATTTATTTTTGTTCTAATTGTCCAATTAGATTTTTGTTAAATTTTGTCCAATCGCCGCGCTGGTAATAATTGCGTGGAATTTAGGTTGCACGGATGATGTGCGCACAGAATTATTTTTATTCTATTTTGCGGTTACGTTTGTCTTTTGAACATGTTGGATACTGATGTTTTTTAGAGAAAACAAAATTGCCCGGAGCCCCAAACGAGTATTTAGGCTTTCAATGGGCCCTACAATACTACTCCATGTTGGATACTGATGTTTTTTAGAGAAAAAAAAATTGCCCGGAGCCCCAAACGCGTGCGTACTGGATTGCTACTCACTCGTGTAGCTCTAGTGCGACAATAATTCAAACTAAACTGGATGGCCACCCGTGTAGCTCTAGTGCGACGATAATTCAAAATAAACTAAATTGCCCGGAGCCCCACGTGTGTACTGGATTGCAATTTGTGTAGCTCTAGTGCGACGATAATTCAAACTAAACTAAACTGGATTGCAACTCGTGTAACTCTAGGGCGACGAATATTCAAACAAAACTAAACTGGATTGCCACTACTAGCCCATTGTGTAGTGTAAAGTTTGTTTTGTGTTGCCCAAAGCAAACCAAAACCCTGAGTCTGTTTTTTTTTGTCAAAGTAACCAGGGTTACTGCATCGACGGAAAGGAATCTGGCAATGGGGAAACACGCGAGTTTCGCCAAGTTGTTTTTGGAACCGCGCCAAGCAGCACCGTGGAATTAAAATTTACCTTAGTTTTGAGTTCAAAAGTTCTGATTTTGTAGAAGTCTGAGCAAAAAGACTTACTTTGGCCCCTAAGTCTGGGAAACGCCAATTTGAAGTAGTTGCCATATTGTATTAAAGCATTGACAAACCTTTGCTTTTTAAACTAGCCTAAACATAAATTTTAAGAAAATATTTTTAAAATGCCCTCCAAATGATTTTAACACAGTTTTTGTTCCTTCAGCTCCTGAGCGCTGCCACCAGCAACCTTTTAAATGTGTCAATCAAGAGGTACCTAGCAACCGTTGCCATCCCAGGAGCCAAGAAGGTGTTCCAGAGAGACAAGCCCCACTGCAATATCGGCACCATTGGCCATGTCGACCATGGCAAGACAACACTCACTGCAGCCATCACCAAAGGTAACTGTGGCTTGCTAAATATTACAGATACCCTCTTTGGTGCCATGAAAATTAGGATTTGTGGCCATATAACACACAAATATTAAATCAAGAATTCATTTCTTTCAATTTTTCTGCTCATACTTTTATTAGCTATTTTTAAGTAAAATTTAATTTGAAAATCGCTAATCCAACATTGAGAATAGAGCCCTTGCCCAAAGCAGTGTTCACTAAATCCTTATCAATATAAGTACAATCATCATTGTTTGCATTAAAATGATGAGTCGTATGATGGCTCCAAACCAAGATCCTTGAATAAGAACCATTTCCAGCTGTATTGAATATTTTACAACAGTATTCAGTACAAAATACAATCAATGTGTTTTGCATTATTTAAAAAGTGAATGAGATCGTATGCTGGGCTCCAAACCAGAGATCCTCTGTGTCAATACAATGGGAAAACCACATTTTTCCGGCTGTATTGAATATTTTTACAAACAGTTTTTACAAACAGCTGACTTACATGCTCTATAATCCCACTCTCTGAAGTTGGTTTGAATATTTTGTTGTAAAATTATTTATTGAAAATTTTAAAGAGCATTCAGGCCAATTTCAAAAAGTGGGAAATAGAGTTCTTTAAGTCAGCTACATTTGTCATATTAAGACACTGTTTGTTAAAATATTCAATGCAGCCTGAGAATATGGTTTCCAAAATCATTAATTTCCCATTGGATTAAGACAGGGGCACTTTGATTTGGAGATTCGCCATTAAAAGAACCTTGGTAAAATGCTAATTAAAGCATACATATGTTAGTAGGCACAACTTTCCTAAGAACAATGTTTACTTGAAGAAAAGTTTGCAAAAAACAAATTTCTTCCTTTTATTTTATTAACAAATAAGAAAATTCTTCTAGATCTAACAAATTGGGACAGTTAAAATAGCATTTTGTTTGTAATAATGCATTTTGTACAGAAGCCAGCATCATTTTGCACTTTTCTTATAACCATCAATGTGATACGTTTCTACAACTAAAATTTACAAAGTCTTACTGATAACTAACATGTTCATTGTATGGAATAATTTGTAACAAACAACTTGATGTCATTTATACTGACTTTGCTAAATCGTTTGATACTGTGAATTGTAACATTTTACTTCATAAATTATTATATATGGGTTTTGATGATAAAATACTTACATGGTTATGTTCTTACCTTACTGATAGATCAATGTGTTAAATTTAATTCTGTTTTTTCTAATTGTTTTACTAGTACATCTGGAGTACCCCAAGGGTCAACTCTTGAACCCCTGTTATTTCTTTTGTTTATCAATGATATAGCTGTTAACTTTCAATCTTGTCTATTATTCGCTGATGATCTAAAAATTTTTAGGATTGTTTCATCACCTAATGATATTGTGATTCTTCAGACAGAACTGAACAAACTTGATAAGTGGTGTATTGAATATAAGCTCTTTCTTAATACAGATAAATGCTTTGTGCTTACGTTTACAAGAAAGTTTGACCCTCATCTTAGTAATTATACATTAAATAATAAAATTATCACAAGAAAGACACACATGAAAGATCTGGGAGTTATTTATGAATCTAGTTTTAGTTTTAATTTACATATTCAGGATATTACGCTTAGAGCTTCCAAAAAATTAGGAATCCTTAAACGAATTACTTATAATTTTGATGATATTCATGTCCTTGTTAATCTCTTTAGTACTCTTGTTCGTCCAGTTCTGGAATATAACTGCGTTATTTGGAATCCTTTTAACAAGTCTGATGTTGTATCGATTGAAAAAATCCAAAAAAAATTTCTCTATTTCATAGAACGTAAATCCAATGACCTTATCGGACCTTCCAGTTTTACTACTTTAGAATGCCGAAGATCAATATCTGTATTCAAATTTTTTTTACAATATATTAAACTATAAAATTGATTGTCCTTATATACTACAAGAATTTAATTTCTTTGTTCCTAGCTATATTACAAGAAATAAATATATTCTTAAAGAACCTTTTTTCTCTAAAAACTATCTTAAAAATCAGCCATATATACAATTTATTAAACTAGTTAACAAACTCCCAGTAAACAGTGATTTATTTTTTGACAACTTTACGAAATTAAAAAGAGATATTTTATCGTTGGCCTTATAAATACTTTTTTTTTTCTATTCTTGTTCTTCATTATAAACTCTTTGTTGGTGTGTGTTTTATTCAATTTTAATGCATTTATTTTTAAAAAATTTTAATGCTTGTATTTTATTCATTTTTTTTAATGATTGTATTTTATTCTACTTCAATGTTTGTTGTTTATATTTTATTCGATTTTAGTGTCTTGCCTCTGCTATGTAATTGGAAATTTTCTTTTCTGTATAGCAGTCTTATAATAAATAAATAACAGAAAATCAAAACACCCATTGTGCCAGGTTTCAATTGAATATAATATTAATTACTAAAAGGATATTTTTTGTAATTCGTCTCAGAGTTAAACTTCATTTGTGATTTTTCACTTCATAGTTTTTGGTATTAATACGCTAAAATGTTTGAACTTATTTTTCTTTCTGCAGTACTAGCTGATAAAAAAATGGCTAAGCTGAAGAAATATGAAGACATTGACAACGCACCTGAAGAAAGAGCCCGTGGCATTACCATTAATGTGGCCCACATAGAATATACCACAGACAAGAGGCATTATGGCCATACTGACTGCCCAGGACATGCTGATTATATTAAGGTATATAAAATGAAACAAGTTCTAAAGAACTACGATAGGCTACTCTTCTCTTACAAATATTCACTTAAATACTGAAACAAGTTGATTTCTAACAGTTACACACAATATTTAAGCACCTAAGTAAATATTGCCAAAGTTGTAATGTAATTTAACCCTTTTAAAGCCAAAATTAGCTATTTTCTTTAATTTTCTTTTGCCAATTATATTAATAATCTGTATCATTTGCAAAATTTATTTACAGTTCAAAGAAAATTATGTAATATTGCTTAGGTCAAATCCTAGTATTCATTCTGTCGACAATTGGAACATTTTGAAAATGTCTTAAACACCTTAAATAAGGCAAGCTTCTTATTCTAAAGGTTCAACTAAAAATTTGGAAAAACCTGATATTTTTGAAATATTTAGTACAGTCGAACCCCGCTATAGTGAACCTGGGATATAGTGAACCCTCGCTTATAATGAACCTTTTTAGTGGTCCCTTCCGAACTCCTATTTAACCAATGTTATTTTATATGGATATAGTGAACTACTTAGAAAATGGGAGTTCGCTTATAGTGAACTTAAATTTCCTTTCCTTAATATTTTTTTCAGTTCTCCATATTTTAAGATATACTATAAGTGGCAGCGACATAGCAATCTTTAACAATGTGTCATATTTCAACCTGACCTGTCCTTCCCATCTTATTGTACTCTAACTGGACCTGTTTCAAAGTAAACATACCTTTTCTTTTCGGACCATTATTCATATTCCCCACCCCACTCATACACACTTCCCTGGAAGGCTTGTCTGGTCAAACGACAATACCCACCACTGGTGTTGCAACTCCCCCCCCCCCTCCGGAGTTAAATGATGTCTTCCCAGCTACCTATTCTTTCTTTTCAACCACCCCTTGAAAACTGGGGGTAAGTGGAACTGTCCAATTGTGCATTTCACATGCACTTCTCTGTTACTCTTATTTCCTTATGAAAGATTTTAGACACATTTTGAATAGAGGGACACCGTCTGAAAAATGGAGACTTCTGTAAAGAGAAAAGCAAAAAAATTCCAATTTCTTTTCTACAATGCAGACGTGTTTCGTGAAAATTTAAATATTATTTACTATTTAACCGAATGTATTTGTATTATTTTTAATTAATTATTTTGGGAAAATTTCAAAAATTAATAATAAAATTTAATTAATTAAATTATTAATTTTAATTCAATTATTTATTCAATTAATTCAAGATATGCAAAACCATTATTATTCTTGTAAAAGCTTTATATCGTAAACGCTTATTCCAGAAAAATTGGCTATAGTGAACCATCGGATATAGTGAACCAATTGTTGGATCCGTAGAGGGTTCACTATAGCGGGGTTTGACTGTATTAACAATGCATGCAACAACTTCGAAGTGCATTAATAAATGGAGAAATGTAAATTGAAACGAACCAGCTTTTTATGTAAAAGAAAGCTGTGCCTACATTTTATGACATCACACCAAACTGATTTATATGACAATATTTTTTTTAAAACATTATTTTTGAATAAATAAAGTTTCTGATGCTATATTGTTGATGTGATCCGAAAGAAAGAAAAGATTTGGAAAGGAGGGTGCAGAGAGACGAACATCTCTGGCATGTCAATACCTATTTTTCCCCTATTTTTTATTTAAAAAAAAGAAAGTACGCTTAAAACATGCAAGGTTGCTGTCCGTATGGAAAAACAGGAAAAACCTTAAATTGTCAACAACAAAAATAGCATTTTTAAAAAATTGCCTAGAAAAGTCAAAGAACTTTGCATATTTTTAGTTATGGAGTTAGTAATAAATTCCAGAGTGTTTGTAGTATTTACAAATCCTCAAAGGAATGTTATAAAATTCTTGATAAAAGACCTGCTATGTCAACAAGTGTAATAGTTGAAAATGACCAAATGTTATTATTTATCATTTAGTCCGATTTTATTTCTTGTATTATATAGTTAACTTTTCAAGTTTTTCTATTGGATTTTTTTTAATTATTAATGCAGGTATTAATATATAAAATATTTTTCTGCAATCCTTTGGAGAGCCAGGATAAATATTTTTTCTCTCTCAATTTAATGGCAATCTACTATTATGGTGTTACTGTACTTTAATTTTTATTAACTTTGTCAATTAAAATTCATTTTTTATGTATTTGCTTTTTTTTATGTATATAGAACATGATCACAGGCACTTCTCAAATGGATGGTGCAATTCTTGTTGTGGCAGCCACAGATGGTGCCATGCCTCAAACTCGCGAACATTTGGTTTTAGCCAAACAAGTAAGCATTTCATTGTTAAAGAAAGTTTATTCTTGTCTATTTAGTTAAAATTCATAATAAATAAGGAGGAAAGCCACAAATACGCCAAGTCCTGAAATCTGTGTGAGATTGTAAAAAAATAAGAACTTGACAACATTTACTTTTAATAGCTATCAGATGTTTGCTTCGTTGCCTCACCAGAGAAGACTTTTTGTTATGCTTAAGCAAAAGCAAACAGGTTTTACTCTCTTAAACACCAACAACTTGAAATTTTGAAATGAACTACGAAAATGATTTAGTCTTGTAATTTTTTTTTCATAAATTTCCTACTAATTTATGTTGCAATATTGAAGAAAGGCTTACTATCTGATCATTAAAAAAAAGTTTTAACACTATTTCTATGGTAAAATAATAAGGACTTCTATAAGTAGGATTCTTTATAATGAATTGATTGTAAAATGAATATTCTACTATAATAACTTAATCAAGACAATATCACATAAATATCTACTTAACATATTATTATTTGAAAGAAAAAAACACTTTTACAGCCTGTTTTTGTTAAGAACCATTATAGTATGTATTGCTTTATAGAGATTAAACTTGTGCGAGAGTTAATTGTTCCTTGATAGCCTCTTCCCCATTATATTTATATTTTTTGTAAAAAATTACTTATGTATACCTTTACATAGATATATTTTATTTGCATTGCTTCTATGTATCTTGATATTCCCAATTATCACACCCAGTCAGTTAGGCATTCGCCTAGCATGCAGAAGGTCCCAGGTTCAGGTCTGAGCATCGCCAAAATAAGTGCCAACCTATAAACGGCCCGTGCAGCCAAAACGTCCGACGAATAATACCCCGTGTGGAGGGAGTGCATGTTAAATGTCCTTCAAAGTCCTAACGCTGCATATGATGTCGCCCTTAACGGTTACGTTGGGTGCCTACTCAGGTGTCGGCTCGTCACTTGACTGTGGTTCTAAAATACGACGCACATCGCCAATAGCCTTCGTGTAGCTCTAGTGCGACAATAATTCAAACTACACTAAACCAATGATCACATCTTAAATCAGGGTTGGAAAAAACATGTTTTCAAAAAAAACATGTTTTTTTTGTTTATACATGTTTTTTTTAAAACAATTAAATTTTGGTTATTTATTGAACAAGTTGTATGAGTTTAAAAAAACACGGTTCTTTTTGTGTTTTGGTCTTCTATATTTACTTCCATCCCCAATAATTTTAGGCATATGCCTTGCATCTTTCTTTGTCGAAGAATCATAGAATACAAGAAATCCTTCTTTTATCTGGCGATTCGGTGTCTTCCTTTGATTAAATCAGATGATCTACTGGAAGAATTTATAAATTAATGTAATAGTTTATGTTTGGTATTATTTTAATAAACTAAAATTATGTTCCACATTGATAATTAGCATAAATCGTTTTTTTTTTTTGTTTTAAACATGTTTTTATTACTATGTTTTAAACATGATTAAAACAATTGTTTTAAACATAACAACCCTGTCTTAAATGTTCTCTCTTTCCAGATTGGTATTGAACACATTGTTGTATTCATCAACAAAATAGATAGTGCGGATCAAGAAATGGTAGAGCTTGTGGAAATGGAACTTCGTGAACTGATGTCCGAAATTGGGTTCAAAGGAGACGATATTCCATTTGTTTATGGTTCTGCTCTCAACGCATTACAAGTATTTCTCTCATTTGTTTTTATATATTTCTGGATTGTTGAAACAAAATCTTCATTGTTTTATCCTATTTATATAATTGCAATATTTAGTATGATAAATGTTTCGAAAGGTATTTCTAAACTCTTGCTGTGAGGTGAATGATCACTAAACAAGTAGGTTTGTAACAGAATCTGTCACTCAGCCCGCTTCCACACAATATTTGTGTTCAACAGAAAAAAGTCGCCAAACACAAATTTAATTCCATTATAAACATTTAAATGCTAAATTTGCCTAGTTTCATTTATTTTATTTCGAAAATAAGATAATTAGTTCTTCGATAATTATTTAATAATTATTATCGTTTGCAAAAATTAATTTTAATTTCAAAGAATAAATATGTAATATTCCTCTTTTAAATAGAACCAAAAAATTTCCTATCAACATATAAACAAAATCTTGTAGTGAAATATTGACTCATTTCAATGATCGATGTCGCAAAATATTTTTATTTGACTAAAAATAAGTTCTCGACGATGTTGCAATGCAATGTGATTTAATTCTATAAATGCTTCTATCTTTTAATTGCATAATTTTGCAGTTTTTTAAAATAAGTACTTAGAATTAGAATTTTTTCTAGATTCAATGCCTTTATTCGAGCGCTGAATTTTGACGTATCGCACTGCACATTGTAGTTGGCTATGAATGGGTGACAGACAGCGATGAGCTTAATACTCACTTTACTATAAACATGTGGAAGCTAAACTTCCATAATACAGTTATTGCAGATGAAGTTACTTTAAGTACTCGTTACAGTTACTAATCAAAATAACTGTTACAGTACTGATATGAAGTAACGCTTCGTTACTTATAACGAAATAAAATTAACAGTTACTTTTGAAATTAGTATAGAAAATTGAATTTCATCTACTTTTCAAGAAACCACGATTACACTACACCTGCAAATTATAATTAATATTTTTTATTTTTCATCCGGTAAATCAAGAATAGGTGTGACGGCCCCCCCCCCCTTCTTCCAACACTTTGTTGTGTCATTGTAGACCATTAGGTCAGCACACAAGGGTTGCACTAGTCGAACTGCCGATGACACTGCTTGAGTCACGTGATTATTCAAACGTTCTTTCGGTGAGCTGAAATACGGTTATAATGTGATACTGAAAGGTAACAGACAGGAAAACATCGTACTTACATTGGATGAAAGCAGTGTCACGCTTACAGCAAAGTGGACAATGCATTTGCTTTCCCCCAGAAAGCTATATTTTCGGAATGCGAAGTTTGAAATGTCCTTCTTAGAGTGAATCAATACATCATGACAGCTTTAGAAGTACGGAAAAGAAACCAATTTCGTTACTCGTTACGCAAAAGAACTAAGTACAGTTACAGTTATTTCTGAAATTAACAGCGTTACGAGTCAAAAAAAAGTACTTTACAGAAGCGTCTCATCCCTGTTATTTTAGTTCTAGAAGAAACCATCTTCTTTTGTTCTTATAGAAATATATAATTTTGCTATTGCACTTTGGTTATAGCATACTCAAACCACATTCTAAGAAATTGAATTTTTCCATTCACTCACATATTTACTTACTTTCTCATTCTTCTGTAGTTCTTTTCTCTGTTTATAAATACAGCTCACTGTTTTGATCTTAATGTTATAAAAGTTGCTGATCACTAGGATTTTTTAAATGGTAAAATATTGGAATTTCAGTTTTATTCCTTTTTGAAATAGTTTTAAACTTTAATTTTAACATTGAAAATTAAATATCATAAAACAGCTTTTATTTATTCAATTATAGTTACAAGGACAAGTCTAGTATTTTTGAAACCCGCACTTTTAAACAGTTAATTACTGTGGTCCAAATTTAGTATGAGTCGCTTATAAATAGGGTTTACGTCAGCTAAGAAAATGTGATGATCCAAAATGTCCACCAAGCTTGTGACTTGATTTTCCAAAAATAAAACTTGGTATATAAAAGGGGGGGGGGATGAATACTTAGTATTCATAAATGCTTTATGAATAATGTTAATGCTTTAAATTAGTAACTCATTTAAAGCATTTATCCTGAATTTAAAAAAATTGCTAATACAAATTAATTAAATATGTTTTTTTTTTTGCTCCATGAATGCAAACTTTTTTAATTACCAGAGATCGGTTTAATTATGTAAAATCTTTTATTTATCTTTTATTAATCCTTTATAAGTGCTTTCTACTTTTTTTGTTTCTTTGGGTTTTTTTTCCATTTAAAGAGTATTTTTCATATAACTGTTTATAAAATACATCATCTTCGAAAAGTCTGATAAAAAAAATTGCTCTAAACTTTTAATCTTAAAACCATAATTTAACAAAATTGACGACAGATTTTTATTAAATATCCGGAAGACTTGTTAAATTAGTGTGATGCATTCCAATGAACCAGGTGACCAATAATTTAATTAAAGCTCAAGTATGATATATTTCAAATTGTAACCAGGAGTCTGTAGAGGCCGACTCTAGTCAACTCAGTTCATGTGGATTTTGATTTTTATGTATAAAAAAAATTCTGTATCACAGTTAAAAAATTCTTGACAACTTGTAAATATTTAAAAAATTATGAGATTTTACAAATTTTAAAATATCTGAAAAAAAGTAAAATTTTACATGAAAAAATAGGCAAATTTGTCAAATGTTGTGAAAGGTTTTTTCAAATTCGTTTGAAAATAAATTTGTCATCCATTGGTTTGATTTTGGCATCATTTCTATATCGATTGGAGACAAATGTCGCTATGCTGACGGGAATTCTACTTATAAATCTTTATAATTTGCTCATTATAAGTTGTGGTTCCACTTCAAAACTTACTGTAAAAAAAGTACATTGTATCAAAACTGTAAACTTAAAATTGACTGTATTAAAAACTATGTACAACTAACATATATTTCGCAATTAACTTTCTAATTTCTAGATAAGTAAACTCGCTTATTTTTGCACTCCAGGGAAAAGATCCTGAGAAAGGAGCAAATTCTATCCTGAAGTTACTGGAAACTGTTGATAACTATGTCCCCACGCCTGTCAGGGATTTGGATAAACCATATTTATTGCCAATTGAACATGTGCATTCAATACCTGGTAATTATATCTTGCACCATTTATTTTAAAAAACTATTTACTTCAATAACTTTTTTCATCTAGTTTAATTCTCTCTGCAGCATCAAAATTCATCTAACTAAATCTAATTAATCTAACTAATCTTCAGACAGAAAGCCTTATTTTTCTTAAAGACTTTGTGTCAACGCTCGGTTATTTCTTTATTTTTAGCTACGTGGTTCTACTATAATTTATGGTTTTTTCCCAGATGAACTTATTGTTTTGGTGTTAATGTTAAATGGGTAAAACAGGCTCTAAATTTTAATTGCTGGTTATTTGATGTTCAGTAACTTGGTAATGTCTTTTATTTCAGGGCGAGGAACAGTTGTGACTGGCCGTCTTGAGAGGGGCACTATCAAAAAAGGAATGCCTTGTGAGCTTGTTGGATACAAGAAAACTATGAAAGCCAGTATAACAGGTGATAATGTTTAATTGAAGAAAATTAAAATATATTAATGGTGCTGCAACCCAGGTTTATTCAAGGAAATGTTAACTTGGCTTATCAATATACCACTCTTTAATTAACTCAAATTTAGTATGATACCATTCTACTTGGTAGTTAAACTCTTGGTTTTGAAGATTAAGTTATTTTCCTCTAGTATGTTTCTTCAACAAAGTTAAGTTCTTTCTCTTGTGTTCCTTGGCTTAGCTGAAACTTATATATATATTTATAAAATTGCCTTTGGAACATGTAATAGGTACAACTTAATGACAATTTGATTTCATGTTTGTGACTCTCTGAACATGTTATAAAATTCGATGTGTGGTATTTACACAAAACAGTATTTTCTAGAATTTGTACAAAATTTGACCTATTGTTGAAAACCTATTGTTCAACAATATCCCTTAAATCCTTTCTTCTTCATTCCCAGAATGCAGGTCCCTGAAGAATAAGAGTTGAAACTTTGTATTTTTATAAAGTCAGATCTTATTGGAGGCCTACATAAACGACCTTGGTCATATTAATTGCCATATCTAGAAAAATGACTTAACCCTCTGAGGGAAACAGATGTATACCCCCCCCCCCCAAAAAAAGTCAGGTTTTCCAAAATAATATAAATATTTAATTTTACTGATTTTTTTAAAAATTAAAGTTTGGCAGAATACCAAGTGTGACACTCTTTCCTTTATTCATCCCTGTGCTTTATTGTTGTTTCAATGTTCGGCACTTGTCATACCGTTGCACCAGTTTTTGAATACCCTCCTCATAGAAGTCTGCCGCCTGACTTGTTTTCCTCTCACCTTATTGTCCGCACCAAATTTTCATTAACGACCGAAGGACGCCCACTCCGTTGTTCATCATGCACATTTGTGCGGCCATCTTTAAATGATCTCACCCACTTTCTTACCATTCCATCACTCATTATGTTTTGTCCGTAAACTGCACAGATCTCCCGATGAATATCGATCGATTTTAGGCCTTTAGCACTAAGAAATTTTATAACAGAACTTATTTCACAGTCGACGGGACTCACGATTATCGGAGGCATCTTAAATACTCAGTAGGCAATGTAAACAATGACAAATCAGACTAATAGCGTCAGTGCGTAGGAAAGAGATGTAGGTACCCAGTGCGCATGCGCAGAACGCCGATTGCAGCGCTGCGGCCGCCGTGTGGTATAACAGTACTTAAAAAACACGCCTCGTACCTATAGGAAGTTGTGTGTTTCTTTTTACGTAACTTGTTTTTATTTTGGTTTTCTTTTTTCTTGTCTGGCCCGGATGTTATATATACCCTTGTCCTTTACTCTACATTTCCTAGGATTTTGTAAGTATCTGATGTGTTAATAAATATAATATATTATTTATTTCTGTACTCCTCAGGCATTGAAATGTTCAAACAAACTCTGGAAGAAGCTCATGCGGGTGACCAACTGGGTGCCCTTATTCGAGGTGTCAAGAGAGACGAAATCCGCCGTGGCATGATGGTCGCACAACCTGGTACTGTCAAAGCCCACGATTTTGTGGATGCACAGGTACAAAGGGTTTTGAGACATTGTTTTTATAGAATTAAAGATAATTTGTATACTATTTTAAAGGGGTCCTGGGACATAATCCTGACAGCCAAAATCCTCACGCTAGAAATACACATATTTGGTTTATTTCTTGATTTTTTTTTAAAATTTAGAATGTTTATGTTAAATAATATAATATAAACTGTTTGTTGTTAAAAATTGTTGTGTACTATTAAATAATTGAACTCTGTGTGAAAAACAACATTTAACTTACTACATTACCTATTATAAAAAAAGTTTATGTCCCTCGAGACCAGGCAACATAAAAATAAGTGCAAATTATAAAACGAAAACATTAAAAAAACATAAACAATGGACTATTAAAAATACTCTGAATAATTATGTATGCGATTTCCGTACAAAATGCATTTAGAATATAACACACCTTTTTCGAACCAACAGTATTTTATGTTTATGTAGCAATAAAAAAAGGGGATTTCGATTGGGATTTCGACCATGTCAGGATTATGTCCATTTTAAAGGCCAAATCTCACTCGCCATCAAGAAAGCCACAAGACACCATACAAGAAATGTACAGACTCCTCTGGAAAATCATGAACCAGCTTATTCATATTCCTTGTTGAGCTAGTTTCAGATATATAACTGGATTATCTACAGGTGCACGGAATTGATGTTTCATAGATGAAATGCCCATTAGTACCGATTGCCCACTTTGCTCGCACATGCATGGATTTTAATTTGCTCTCCTTTAAAAGCCTTTTTGGCTAATATTTGTTATATTTTACCTGATGACAACTTCAAATCAAAGTGTTTCTCCAAAAAGGGAAATATCCTATTCAAGATAAATTTAATGTATTTGAAAGGGCCTCCTAGTGAGTTGCCATAATGGTGTGGTATTTACGATGCTTTACTCCCTTGCTGTGAAATTGGGTTCTTATACATGTATGGTTGTTTATGAGCCAACTCGGCCCTTCATCCTTTTAGGGTCAAGTATGAATGTCGTATGCAGAATTTAGCAATGTGTGCCAGTTAGTGACAGTGTTCAAATACTTGTGACTAGAATAGACTGAGTATTGACAATTTTAAATGGAATCAAGTTTAATATGCAAGCAACTTACTAAGTTATGTTAGTTAGTTAGGTGCAATCATTTGTGTGTGTTTTGGAATAGACCTGAAATGTTTGAATAGTTTTTATTTATTCATAAAAGTATTGATAACTTTTAAGTCAACATGCATTTGAACAAATAGTTTGTTTTATTTTCGAACCAAAAAAAACCCATAATATCAACAACAAAAAATTACTTTTTATTTGTGAGACATCAGGTGTGAAGGGCTCCTCTTACCATTTAAAAAATTATCCATAATTAATTTCATTGTTCTTTTTTGTAGGTTTACCTGATGACCAAGGCAGAAGGTGGACGCAAGATTCCAATGGTGAAGCACAACCGTGCTGTTGTCTTTTCCAAAACATGGGATTGTGTGGCTGAGATTGACATGCCTGGGAAGGAGATGATCATGCCTGGGGAAGATGCCACGTAAGTTAAATATTCAAATCTTTTATACAAAGAGGATGCATGAAATTTCTTTCACTGCAAGGTTGCATACTCAGGTTTTGGCCGCTCTTATGAGGCCAGTTGTCCTTTTTGTAGTTCTTGTTTAATGCATATTTAATAAAGCGAGGTGTTGGCTTACTTACTCCAGTGGTATTGAATTTTTTTCCATATGATAAATGTGTGTGTAGCTGGTTTAAATGTCTCTATAATACTATTTCTTTTAAATTAGTTCGGCTATTTTTTTGGTATTCTCTATGTGATTTTACAATAAATTATTCAAACCATTTTCCAAAAATAGAATTATAGAGACATTTAAACCTACTATATTGATCATATAAAAAGTTTGCAAAAAATATTCAATGCAACCTTAGGTTAGATTTGAATTATCGTCGCACTAGCGCTACAAGAGGGCTATTGGCGACGGGCGTCGTATATTTTAGAACCACAGTCAAGTGACGAGCCGACACCTGAATAGGCACCCAACGCAACCGTTAAGGGCGACATCGTACGCAGCGTTAGGACTTTGAAGGATATTTAACGTGCACTCCCTTACGCAGGGTATTATTCGTCGGACATTTTTGGCTGCACAGGCCGTTTATAGGTCGGCAGTTATTTTGGCGATGCCCGGACCTGAACCTGGGACCTTTCGCATGCTAGGCGAGTGCCTAACCGACTGGGCTCCCCAGCCCCCTCAATGCAACCTTAGTAATCAAACTTAGAAAGTTTTTCCCCTTTAGAGGGAAGCCTTTCATTTGGAGACCCTACTTCTGTCTCATAAAGGAATCTTCCCTAATTATCCCAAAATATGGATATATTTCTGAAGACTTCTTGCCTGTTATTATTTCAACACATTATCTCTCTTCCAGCCTCAAGATGAAGTTCATCAAACCCATGGTGATTGAATCCGGTCAGCGGTTCACCCTCCGCGATGGCATGACCACCTTTGGTACTGGTGTATTCACCACTATTCACCAGGATCTCAACGATCTGGAGCGAGATATTCTCATGAAGGGCCGCAGGAAGGAGAAGAAGGCGGCTCAGGAAGCTGAGCTCAAGAAGCTCGCTGGATCATAGATTCGCATTATGCTTAAACTGTAGAGTTCAATAAAGTGTTTTTGTTTCATATTTCCTTCAAACTAGTATCTGTCTATTGGAAGAAATTAAAGTGAATCTTTCGATTGTATGTTGGGTTGTGTTGTGCTTTACTTGTTGATACTTTCCTTTCAAGAAATTCTGTTTTCGTTCGTAGGATAGATATAGTATAGAATGTTTTGTATCTTTTTTACAGTATTCTAAGAAACACAACTGCATCTTTTGGAGGTATTTTTAAATGTTCCTACAACAAAAATAAGGATCAGTGCCGGGCTATTGGACATTTTTAAAATGAGCAATAGCACAGGCATTTTCCCAAAGCAGTTTTAAATGCCCATAATTAGGGCAATTATGTATAGATGTTATTTTAGTTTACCCTTTCCCACAAATTTTAATAAATATTAAATCTTCTATAAATTATAAACAGCGTTATAATTGTGTGCAATTTTTTTCAAAATTAAAAATGAAATATATTAACTAATAAACAATGTATATAATAAATTATGCAACTGCTTCCTGCCACAACTTCTTCCTGTTATTTGAGCTAATTTGTTTTAGCTTCCATACTACTTTTATAATGTAAAAAAGGACGCTTCAAACTTATTATCGCTTTTATAAAGGCTATGTCCGTCACCCACTTTCACACAACGAACCACAGAAACTAGTGTCAAGATGGATATGTCATATTAAAGCAAAAAATCAGGCAAGGTCCAGATTTCCCAGATAACCGCAGATTATAATCCCAGATTTCGTTACTAATTTAAATAAGAAGGGATTTAAAATAGATACTAAAAATTTAATCTACATTTAAATAAGATTCCATTTTTATTAAATCTTTCCACTGTTGCCTTTTCGTCCAACTTTATTTCAAATAAAAATAAAACTTGAGGCAATATTTGTGCTAAAAATGAATTTGGAATGACGTCATAGTATATATCACAAAAAAATTCTTTTGATAATTTATATGTATAAAGAAACATGCCAACAATTTTTTTTGTATAAATAATCTGGTCATAACTGTATAGAGGTCAAAATACAAATAGATTATTTGTTTGAAAATTTTAAATACTTCTAAAATACATAAATAATATTATGCTATATTTTGCTTCTATTTATTTTTTTTGAGCATCAATTTTACTTAATATGTAATCTTTGTACTGCAAATTAATTTGTCAAAAGGTAAAGAAGATTAAGTTAATTAAAAAAAAAAGTTAATGGTAATAAAAACCATTACTAGAGGAAAATTGCTTTGCAGTACAAAGTTGGTTTGGTTGGATGGTTTTTATTACCACCCACTGTACCATTAATATGTAATTATGGTGACTGAAAACTGTTTATTCAGAAAGCCACAGAGAACTTTCTTTGTATAAAAATCGTTTTTTTTAAATAATTTTCGAAATAATATAAATTTAAATGATATGAAAAGTTTTGCTTCCATTTTTAGAGAAAAATACTACATCAATATTCTTCGAACTTTTTTTTAAAAAAATAGCAAACGGTAACTATTAATTACAAAAGATAAGTGAAAGCGATTCTAAGTAACATTTACTGTTACAAAAAACCCTACTTGTTTAATAACTTGTTTTGTCTCATTCCAGTATTTGCTTTACTGAGTGTTAGTTTTTGTATATTCTATTAGTATTTTTGTAAAATGGTAAAAAAAGAAAAGATGTTTGGAATGTTTTTTTACTTTAAAAGGGAAGGGAGTTGCCACAAAAAAAATTTAAAACAAACTTATTCCGTTAGACTAGAATAAATGATGCATTTAAAACTTATACATAGGTTTTTATCGACTATAAATATTATTTGATTTGTACTTATCAAATAAGTTTTTGTTTGACCAAAAGATATCAATATTTTGCAGAAATAATTGAATTTTTCTCGGAAATTCTTAAAAACACGGGCATTTTTGGATTTCCGACATTTTAACTGGGCATTTACCCTAGCTAATAAATGACTTTGCCCTTTACATCACTAAACACAAATGACATTTACTAATAGTTCATCATGAGTTAACGCAATATGATGCAAATTGTTTAAAAGCTTAGCTCAGTACCGGCCTGGAAATATGTTAAAAATATATATGCTATCTTAAAATAAGTTTATTTTTAAACGTCAAATAACATTTGTTTAGAAACTCAGAATTTGGTTATTTAGAAAATATTTCCAAATGAAGGAAAAGTAGAATATAAACCCCCCCCCCCCCCCAAAAAAAAAAAAAAAAAATTAGAAGTTTATGATTATTGCTAACAAGAATGGAGAGCCGCGGTAGCTCAGTCGTGTGAAGCGTCGTGCTCGCATCGGAAGGGCTGTGGGTTCTGTCCTCGGCGGTGCTCGCAATTCTGATGGTTGCTGGGTCGTCGCTTGTATTCGGCTAAAGACCGCCGTGTTGCTAATGGTGGCTGGGGCACGTTAAATATGTCGTGGTCACAAAGTCCTCCATGTTCCCATACCAAATTAATACCTCTGGGGGTACCAGATCAGGGGGTTATCGGCCTTTGATCTGGATCAAAATTCCGATATGTGAGTGAGAATGGATGTGTGAAAGGGACCTTCCTGTAAAACGGAAGTGTCATGCTGACGAGCAAAAGTCGGACTCCCTCCCTTGTGGCGCTCAATAAAAACGGAAGCCGCCCCACTTTGCCTTAAAATCGGGTAGTTCTCTACTCCGGGCTCGGTTACCGAGTGGCATTAGAAACAACACAACAAGAATGGAGCAAAAAGGAAAAATTCGGAAGTAGCTCTTTAAAAAGTTAATGCTGCTATCAAATTCAATTTCTTTGGACATTTCTCTAATATGCTCAGCAATTTTATATAAATTTTTAAAAAAATTCAAATTTCGAATATTTCAAACGCAAATGAGTTTTTTGAGGTTTCATTAGCTTGTAGATTCGCGATCAGAGGCGTGGGGCTTACTAAACAGTTAAAAACTATAAACTTCGATACGAATTTACAGCTTAACTCTCAAATGTATGGCAATGAAGTATTGAATTTGCGTGAAAGTAGCGGGCGTTTTTTAGATTGTATCTATGAGGCAACAAAAAAAAGGGCAAGCTATGAACAATTTGCTTATTCCGCATTTTTAAAATCAATCATGCCCAAACATTTCACATATTACCACCATTCTAATACGGATTTAAATATGATTAATATAACAGCACTAGAACCTCTTGAAAACAATAGCTTTTGACCACTAGCATAGCATGAGGAAAAAGAAATGTTCCATTCTTACTTTTAGCATCCGATGAGAGATTTGTCAAATAATTGTGCATCAAAATTAGTAGCTATAACCACCACTAGATGGTGTCACTATAGCTTGCTCTCTTTATTGAAGGTCAATATTGGTTAATACCGTTTTCTAAAAAAAAAGTTTACAATTGAAATTTTCAAATTGTTGTTAAATAAGGTAGGGTGGGTTTTTTTTGCAAAATTTGTTAAAATAAACAAAACAACTCCTACCTAATGAAGCTCAACAAAATCCATACACTTTTTATTTCAATCACCTAATATATAATAAGTTTTATTTTTGCTATTAAATTTTTGCCAAAGGAGCATTTTTCAGAGTATATCAGGAAATAATATGTTTAAGTAACATTTTGAAATTCCATTTGAAGAATATTAAAATCGTACATTTAAAACATACCCCTATTTTTAGCCTACTTTTCTTTTTTTAATTCGAAAGAATTAAAACAAGAAGTTCTGTAAGAACTAAAATAGCCTACTTTCCTATTGCTATAATAATCAAATAAATTGTTATAGTTCTTAATGATTTCCTTTCACTGTGTTAGAAGAATTATATGTAATCACTGAATTATATGTCAGCAATCAAAGAAACACAAGTTATATTATAATCATAAGGTATTTATAGAGTTTTTTAAAATTTATATTGTAGTTATAAAATATTAATATGGCGGACAGGCGGACGGAAAGACAGACCGACATACGAACAGACATACAGTTGGACATCAACCGCATTTCAATACCTACAGTGATTTAAATGACTCAAAATTGAATTTCAATGCTAATTCAATGGGAAATTCGCCGACAGATAGTAGATTTATGTCCGTCCGGACGTACAGACAGACGGACAAAAAGTATGAAAGTTGGGTATCTGAGGTCATAGCTTTCTAACAAAAAAAGAATTTTTAAGATCCGATGATTAGAACCGATTTTGGAAGGGGGGTACAGACAGACAGACAAACGGACAGACAGGCGGACAGACAGACGGACAGACAGACGAACAGAGAGACAGATGGACATCAACCGCATTTCAATACCTACAGTGATTTAAATGACTCAAAATTGAATTTCAATGCTAATTCAATGGGAAATTCGCCGACAGATAGTAGATTTATGTCCGTCCGGACGTACAGACAGACGGACAAAAAGTATGAAAGTTGGGTATCTGAGGTCATAGCTTTCTAACAAAAAAAGAATTTTTAAGATCCGATGATTAGAACCGATTTTGGAAGGGGGTACAGACAGACAGACAAACGGACAGACAGGCGGACAGACAGACGGACAGACAGACGGACAGACAGACGGACAGACATACGAACAGACAGACATACGAACAGACAGACAGATGGACAGACAGACAGTTGGACATCAACCGCATTTCAATACCTACAGTGATTTAAATGACTCAAATTGAATTTCAATGCTAATTCAATAGGAAATTCGCCGACAGATAGTAGATTTATGTCCGTCCGGACGTACAGACAGACGGACAAAAAGTATGAAAGTTGGGTATCTGAGGTTATAGCTTTCTAACAAAAAAAGAATTTTTAAGATCCGATGATTAGAACCGATTTTGGAAGGGGGGTACGGACAGACAGACGGACAGACGGACATCGACCGCATGTCAATACCTACTTTTTCATTTTTTTAATTCTTTCGAATTAAAAAAAGGAAAAGTAGGCTAAAAAGAAAAGTAGGCTAAAAAATGAAAAAGTAGGTATTGACATGCGGTCGATGTCCGTCTGTCTGTCCGTACCCCCCTTCCAAAATCGGTTCTATCCATCGGATCTTAAAAATTCTTTTTTTGTTAGAAAGCTATGACCTCAGATACCCAACTTTCATACTTTTTGTCCGTCTGTCTGTACGTCCGGACGACATAAATCTACTATCTGTCGGCGAATTTCCCATTGAATTAGCATTGAAATTCAATTTTGAGTCATTTAAATCACTGTAGGTATTGAAATGCGGTTGATGTCCATCTGTCTGTCTGTTCGTATGTCTGTCTGTCTTTCCGTCTGTCTGTCTGTCCGTCTGTCTGTCTGTCCGTCTGTCTGTCCGTCTGTCTGTCTGTCCGTACCCCCCCCCTTCCAAAATCGGTTCTATCCATCGGATCTTAAAAATTCTTTTTTTGTTAGAAAGCTATGACCTCAGATACACAACTTTCATACTTTTTGTCCGTCTGTCTGTACGTCCGGACGGACATAAATCTACTATCTGTCGGCGAATTTCCCATTGAATTAGCATTGAAATTCAATTTTGAGTCATTTAAATCGCTGTAGGTATTGAAATGCGGTTGATGTCCATCTGTCTATCTGTTCGTATGTCTGTCTGTCTTTCCGTCTGTCTGTCTGTCCGTCTGTCTGTCTGTCCGTCTGTCCGTATCCCTCTTCCAAAATCGGTTCTATCCCTCGGATCTTAAAAATTCTTTTTTTGTTAGAAAGCTATGACCTCAGATACCCAACTTTCATACTTTTTGTCTGTCTGTCTGTACGTCCGGACGGACATAAATATACTATCTTTCGGCGAATTTCCCATTGAATTAAGCACTGAAATTCAATTTTGAGTCATTTAAATCACTGTTGCTAAATCAACAATGGCATGAGAAACTTTATTTATTTAAACATATTTGAAGCAAAATAATATTTTCATGAATCAGTTTGGAATGACGTCATAAAATGTAGCACAATTTGATTCTTTGATTATTCATTATTTATCTACCAAGAAAGCGGCAAGGCATACTTTTGCATGCAATTATGCTTAGTTTTAATTTACATTTCTTATTTTTTAATGCAGTTCGGAGTAGTTTCATTACTTTTGTTATTAATAAATATTTAATTATTCTTCGAACTACAAATAATCACGAGCAGATGATAAATAATATTTAATTAATTTGCGAAAGAATATTAAGGAAAATAGTTGATTTTGGCTTTTAGAAGTTTAAATTATAGCTGGGTGCTGTGTTTCGATTTTTTTCTAATGTGTATAAATCTAGTGTAGAAACGGCTGTTGATGATATTTACTTTAGGAACCTAGTTTTTTTCCCGATTAGAACTTCAGTAAGTATTTAAGTAACAGGAAAGTAGGCTATTTTAGTTCATTATGAACTTCTTGTTTTATTACTCCCTTCTAACAGTATATTTAATTTGACTAGCAACTAAAAAACTTATTGTAACTTATATTTAATTTTTTTATTTTAACTTAGAGTTTGTTCTACTTAAATAGTTCAGGACATGATCCTTATTTGTTTAATATATTTTTTATTTAGATAAACCGCTTCAGGAAGCTCATTTTCACTTGTCAAATTTTCTTGCCTATCGTCGTTAAGAGGGACGTTAAGAGAGTCAGTCCCATAGAGCTAATGCATTAGTTTTGAAATCACAACTTTTGCAAAAAAAAATTGTCTTGCCATGTTATTCCATTTTCACCAGGTATGGGAATCATCATAACATCAATTTAAAACAAAATTGAAAAGAAAAAACATCCGGTTATTTAATTATTAATTGATAAAGTTTTAAAATAGTGTCGCCATCTGCTGCATATTTTTATCATTTTAAAATTTCAAAAATATGTAATTAAATAACTAGATAACATTTTCGTTTCAAATTTGTTTCATTTCGATGTTACGTTGATTCCCGTACCTGGGCCGAAAAGGGCTACCATGGCAAAGCAATACTTCTGCGGAAGTTGTGATTCCAAAACTAATGCATTAGCTCTACGGGACTGACAATCCCTCTTAATGGATAGAAAATAGAATATTTTGTATTCAGAAAATTAATCAATTTTAATAATCATAGTTTTATTTGCATTCAGTAAAAAAATTCTTTGTTCAAAACTTTTTTTCTCGTTATTTTATAAGCCGAAGCTAGTTGCCCAACATTTAGGACAAATGGCTTTTGTAAGCCAGATTTTGTCCAGATTTTTACCAGATTTTGTCTCATCATTCATTCGAATCAAAAATACATTTTACGGTCTGATTTTATCGATGCCAACGAGTGCATATTTACAAAAAAATGTTTGCAAATGAAAAACTAAAATTGTACCAACATGAGCCATAAATATCATTCAAGACATTCCCTCCAGAAACTTGTGATATGAATAATTGAATATAGGGCAATAGTTAGAACTGTTCCAAATAGACGGAACGCCACACAGTGCGGCGGCTTGCAATAGACAAAAATCGAAAAACTTACATTTTATTTGGGAAGTTTTGGTGAATATATTATTGATATAGGATGGTCATAGTTTCATAAAACAGTATTTTTCAATTCAAAATTATTATAAAGGCCTTTGAATCATTTAAAGTAAGATTTTACAAGCTGCAAAAAAAACAGTCATACGAAATTAAAATATTTTTGCCCTTTTTAAGGATCTTTATATGTATATTTTCTGGTTGATAATCATATATCAAAATATGAACTTTTAGGTATTTTGAACAAATTTTATATTCATGCGGTTTGTACAGTTGAAAATGAAGTTTTAAAACTCATTACCATTTTTCATTTTCTACGTGACTTCCAAAAACTCTCCCAATGACGTCCACTTGGTATAAAATGTCCCTGAACTATTTTAATTAAAAATATATTGATTTTTAATGCAAATAGCTGGAATTTAACTATGAGTAAATTTTCATTTAACGTAGCATAGTGAATTGGATAAGTTGATTTCAACATGTTTTACAATGCAGCTTCCAAAAATACCTAATATTTAACTCTTTATTTCATTAATGCGACCTATTATTGACTATTTATAGCGCATCCGGGAATCTAGAAGAGTTGTAACCAAAATCACAACGTTATAATGAAAGTTATATTTTTTTTTATAAATTTTAATCATATAACATGATCTTAAATGAGCTATTAACTTAGTTTTAGAAAAAAAAATAAGCTGCCTACAACATTTTACCGATCCCTGAAACTTTAAAATAAGCAAACCCTACTAATAGTTTATTTTGAAAAAAGGACAGATGGTTTTCCAGATGCACCATCTTAAAAAAAAACCAAGTAATTTCATTCCGAATGAAGTTGAATATAAGATATAAGGAGACAAAGAGCTCGCATGGGTTTCTTCATAATAATGTTATAAAATTAGTAATTTTTACGTTAAGATATTTCAATATTTTAATTTAATTCTGTTCCATTGCCTAAAATATGTAAAAAGATGTTTCTTAAGTATTTCATGCTTGGACCAAAGTTACCCCGACTGACTCCAACCGATTCCTAAATTTTTAAATTACAAAAATTAACAATTTTTTTGTTTATAAAATTTAAAAAAAATATTATTAACGGCGAATGAGCCCGCTGGACCGCGGGTCTTCAAACCAAAGTGCCTCAGTGTTAAGCCAATGGAGAAGAAAAATATTTTTTAAGCCACATTTCTCCGGCTGTATTGAAAATTTTTACAAACGGGTTTTTTATGTGATAAATGTAGCGGACTTAAAGGTTCCGACAATCCCAATTTTTGAAATTGGTTAAAATATATTTAACAAAAAAAATTCAATAGTTATTTTACACAAAATATTCGAAGCAATTTCAAAAAGTGCGATTATAGAGACCTGTAAGTTATCGACATTTATCATTTAAAAAAAACCGTTCATAAAAAATATTCAATACAGCTGGAGAAATGTGGCTTAGAAAATATTTCCCCCCCATTGGATTAACACAGAGTCACTTTGGTTTGGATACCCTTAGCCAATCCGGGATCGTTCGCCCTTCAATGTACAATGGTTAAAATACAGTGTTTTTAAAAGTATTTAAATCATTTCTTTAATTCAATTTTATTTTGGTTTGTTTAAAATAACTTATGATTCTGGGGTTAAAAGTACCCAAATGTGGAACTTGCATGTGTTGGGAAAGAGTGAAATTCTACATTATTCTGATAACTCATGAGGTGTCTATACGAAATATCACAAAACATTTATAAATTGTGCAATCATTTAAAAAAAAATTACGTTAAATTTCTTGGGTATATGAGCATTTCAATCCTTTTTTATACATTATTTTTATCGAAAAATACATTTTAAAATAAAGGAGCGATCTCGTAAAAACAGATCTCGTCATTCGATCAATTAAAACTGGTCGTTTGTAGATATTGGGCCGATGTCGGTACGATCTTTCAATTCGATCAAGAAGATAATACATTTTAAATTTTATAGATTATTGTAACCAAACAAAAAAAAAATCTAAGGACAAACCCTGTGATGAGTGAGATGAAGTTTTCTATTTATTTAAACTCAATAATCTAAAAGGTTTTTGAAATGTATCGTGGAATACATTTATCAAAAATATATAATCTTGATATTTTCAAAATCGATAACGATTTTGTCGAATGCATTAATTTTTAATCGCGAACTTTATAAACGAAAACATTGAAATGGCACAGTTTCTTTAAGTTCCGTTGTGTGCCCGCTCAGGTGTTGACTTCGTCACTTGACCAGGGTTTAAAATTACGAAGCGAAATTATCTGCGTTAAAACTCCTTATAAGGATGCCTAGAAATAGACAGCCGGAAACGATGAATTACCCGCAGCAGAGTTTCTACCACGTAAGTGTAAGGAACCGGTGGTCAAGCAACACTATGGTAAGTAAATTTAATAATTTATCTTTTTTAAGTGTTTTGGTCTGTCGCTTAAAATACTACTAATACGATTTGTTTAGCTTAATTTTTGTGGACTATCAAAACCAGAAAGGGTGGAAGATTTAGCATCAGATTTCGTTATTGAGGCTGCTGACCTTATCAGACGATTTTGAGTAAGATTCAAAGGCATTTATGTGAACCACCGAATGAGTTTAGCTTCTGACTGCCAAACAGTTGATGATTTGCATGTTATATAATGATAAAACTTTAATATCGCTTTGAAAACTTTTTATTTTTATACTTATAATGAGTTTAACACGAATTAAAATTATGTTTCGCAGCCAAATGAAATGTGTATTTTTTTAAAAATTCCTTTGATCAAATTTTGAAGTAAAGTAATTTATTTTATCAAGACCTATATTGAGCTGGAAAGCCCAATCGATTCGCCTTGCTTGCAGAAGGTCCTAGGTTCGGGTCCAGGCATCGCAGGTGTCGAATCATCACTTGACTGTGGTTCTAAATTACGACCCCCGTCGCAATAGCCCTCGTGTAGCTCTAGTGCAACGATAATTCAAACTAACCTAACCAATACCCATATTAGAATTGGTGTAATTAAATTATTTTGATTTTAACTATCAACCCAGCCTAAATCCGAGTGGGGGGGTGAAAGGGGCGAATACAGGTACGTTTACACCGTTTTTTAGTAAATCATATGAGTAGGTACTAGAAGAGTCCTCGAAGCTTGCGTTGTAGTCAAAAGGGCTTGTTGTCTAGTCTTGCATGTACTCTATGACCACTCACTTGCATTTTATTTTTCATTGTTCGTGCCTTGGGAATTTCGGAGGATCGAGTATGGAGGATAACCACCTGAGTCTCCAGTATAAAGGGGTATCCAGTGGAAGGGGATTAGCAGATTGAAAGGGATTGTCGGGAATTGATGCTTGGTAAGTTCCCAATATTTTAATTTTACTTATAGTGCAATTATAGTACAATTATAGTGATGTAAAGTAGTTGTGTATTTATAAGTAACGGTAAATACCCAAAATACTTATGGAAAAAATATCAAGAAATTAATACCTATTTTATTTAAAATGCTTTATAATGTGGTAAAATTTGGAAATTATTTGACAGAAATTTAAATAAACATAAACCAAAAAACAATTTATGAAACAATGGTGAAATAATGTAATATTTATCATCCCCCCCCCAAAAAAAAAAAAAAAATTGAATTTTTTAATGAACAAAATTATGTCTAGCAATTAAACTCTTGTCTAATATAATAACTATCCCTCTCTTAGCAATATATCTTATTAAAACTTAGTGAAACTGAAGCCTCTTTAGTGATCTAATGCATTGCATTTTTTCTTATCAGGAAAAAATACTGATTTTTTAAAATCTCTGATAATAAATAATTATTGATTGCATGAAAATTTATGTTTAGACAGTGTTTATGATATTCAAATAGTTAACCGGTACCTTAAATATTTTAAACCGGTACCTTATTACCGGTACCTTAAATATTTATTAGAAACAGTTTCTCAATTGACGGGCAGTTCGAACTTGCATGGGTTCACTATTATTTGCATAGCTATATTTTAACTTATAGCTTTCCCTGAAGTGATACTGAATGTGGTAAATAATACATAATACAATCAAGTCTAGATAGAAAATAAATGCTTTGAAATTGATGACGACCATCAGCAATTAACTATAATACTCCTTTCACCAATAACCTATGAGTAGTTTTAGTGTGCCACATTATTTCCAACCAAACTAACCCAAAGATCGCCTAGGCTCGCCAAACACCATGGGATTTGCAACCCTTCCTCCTTTAGGTTCCCTACCTGTTTACAAATTGAACTCTTCCACAATCAAAATATTTGGGGTGCTAAGTAGTGATAGCCGGACTATACTACATTTATATGTATTGTATTTGTATTTTTAACTGTCATTTTATTAATAAAATATTAATAATTCAAGCAGTGTTTCTTTTTTCTTGCGTTTAAAATTAATTTTTGAGTGTCCACAGTCTTGCAGTTTTTAGGAAATTTTAAATTAAGTGTAGTTCAATAGGTAGCTGTTAAACAAGGTAGGTAATGAATTTAAGAAAGTCGTGAAGAAAATTTGAAAATAAAATATAAATTCAACTAGACCAGGGCTTGAATAAAATAATGGAGACATTATTTTGCTTCAATAGTTTTCTAACAAAAGGGTTGAGCTCCAAAATACCTTCCAGCTTTTTAGTTGCATTGATAGGTTCTCGGTTCAGCTTCGGGAGCATGTTGGCCAAACGTTGGGTAAAAACCGTTATTACGTAGGAAATGCGTTGGAATCGACTCGGCTAAGCATTGGGTAACCGCCTGCACGTCTGTAAATGGTCGCTAGATAATCGGTTTATGGTCGTATAATAACGCGAGTTAGGTTGGCGTGACGTGGGTAAATGGTCGCGCGTGGAATTGGCAAGAAGTCGCTGCGATGGTCAAATCCGATCAATAACCGACGATTTGGGGTCCAAAAAAGGGCGGTAACTAGGCGCCTACGATTGTCGAAAGGTCGTGTATTGTACATCGGCCCCATGTTCCGCCGATTGCCATTTTCGATCTCTTGCCGACTACCAAAATGCGTCGGTAAGTGGTCGCACATGATTGGCAAATGGTCGCTTGCCAAGGACGAAACGCAGCCGCTGCGATGAACATGGCCAATCCCTTTCCGACGTGTCGGCTCGATGTCGCAGTATTTTTTTGCGACGTTTGGCTTGACCTGTAAGTCAGCTACATTTATCCTATAAAAACCATTTTTAAAAATATTCAATACAGCCGGAGAAATGTGGCTTAGAAAATATTTTTTTCCATTGGTTTAACATAGAGGCACTTTGGTTTGGCGACCAGCAGTCATTCGGTCTCATTCGCCGATAAGTTCACAAAATGCTTTATACGTTAGAGGTGCAAACAGTTTCGGGAAAAATCCAATATAGCATACACATACAATTAGTAAATTAAATAATCTAAAACCAGGAAAGTTAAGTTATATTTAGTCATTGTAAGAAGTTTAAAAGGGGAAATGGGCGCGCTGGACTTGGGGTCTCCAAAGCAAAGTGCATGAGCGTTAATCCAATGGAGAAAAAAAATATTTTCTCTGCCACATTTCTCTGGCTGTATTGAATATTTTTACAAGCGGATTTTTATGTGATAAATATAGCTGACTTACAGGTCCGGACAATCCCACTTTTTGAAATTGGTTCGAATATTTTTTTTAATTTTCAATTAATAATTTTACAAAAAGTATTCGAAGCAATTTTAAAAAGTGGGATTATAGAGACCTGTAAATTATCTATACTTATTATTTAAAAAAAAATCGTTTGTAAAAATATTTAATGCAGCCGGAGAAACGTGGCAGAGAAAATAGTTTTTTCCCCCATTGGATTAACATTGAGGCACTTGAGCTTGGAGACCCGCGGTCCAGCGCGCCTATTTCCCCTTAAAACAATTATTTTGTATTAAAACAATTGGTTGTAAATTGGATCTGTATTATTCACCCCAACGGATAATACCATAATTAATCAAAGAATAAAACCAAACATAATGTAATGTTTAAAAAAAGGTTGAATGTACTTGTCGTTTACTATGGTACAGTAATTATTAGCAGTATTAATATAGTAATAAACAATAATTTTTTTTTAAAATTATGTACTTTCATAGTTAACCCGCGAGCAGGCACGGGCTATTGACAACACATTTTGATGGCGATTATTTTTTAGAGGTATCTCTGCCGTAGATAAATTTAGGACATATGTTGATCGAGTGACTTTCTAACCAATTCTAAACGTTTGGAAAACTCTGAAAAAAAAGTAACATAAGAATATTAGTTCTAAAAAAATCCTTGGGGTTATAAAGTACCCCCGTGTCTTGTGCCGTGTTATTGCGAGGCTCTTCTGTAAAGGCACTTGTGTTTTGGCGTATGCTAAAAACTGGTTCTCCCGACTGTAGCTCTCTCGTGGACTTAATTCTTCCCATCAGACGAACCCGTATTCCCCAAACAGGCGAGTACTCACCAAACGGGGCAACCCCTGTCCATTGTAAGGTGCTAAGATCATTGAGAACGCCAGATGCGCGCTTTCTCCCTGCCGATCCTAGACGAGGGGGGCAAACCAACAATACAACCCGAAGGTAAAGCCCATTTCTCCACGAAGTCGAACTTCAGTGGTAAAGGGAACCATGCGGTCGTCTGGATGTGTGGTAAGCAACCGGAGATTTGCCGATCCGTGATGATGAAGATGAAGTGTTTACTGTCTTGCGGATGGTGATTATTTGAAAGAGTTTGAATTTTGCGTCACTTTATGGATAAATTTGATGATGGTTCTTAGATGAGTATTTTCAATGACAGATACATTTGGACTGATGGTTCGTAAATGAGTACTTTCAATGACAGATAAATTTGGACTGATGGTTCGTAGATGAAAACTTTCAATTTCATAAATAAATTTGGACCGATGTTTTTTAAGTGTAAAGTTTCAATGACAATACATTTGGACTAATGATTCACAGATGCAAACCTTACAATTGCACAAACAAGTTTGAAGAAATATAAGATTTTTGGAGCTTGTTTATACAATTATTGACGGCGCGAATTTTTAGGCGAATTTTTCAAAAAGTTCAAATATTTGCCCTCTATGTAGATTTTATGAAATATACTAAAGAAAAATTACAATCCATTAATAACTATAGACTGATATCGTATTTGCCTTTAATCAGTTATTTCTAGGCAAAATGTGAATGTTTCGCCAACGTTGAAAGTTGATTGATATAAAAGAAAAAATAATTTAGATTATTTTATATTGATATCTACTATTTTTAATTTGTAAGTTGTTTATTTTGATTTAGTGATCAATTACTGAGCAATAACTTTCAATGTTATTTATAGTTTTCAACTAAAAATTGACAGCACCAATAGATTACTGTTGAGTATTAATTCACAATTATTATTAATGTAAATTTTAAAAAAATATTTAAAACAAGCAAAGTTCTAGTCTAATGTTTGATGAGGACTATGAAAGCGTTGAAGATAATTTCCCTTAGTGCATTGGCTCAGAAATAATCATTTTCAATAGTTCATAAATTTCTTATATAATGAATGGCGGTAAAAGAAAATTGTTGAATGGGTTATCTTCATAAATGGATTAGTTCCTTGCTTTTAATGAATGTTTGCGACGAATTTTCAACAACGGACCGCAAATTGCTTTATTCTGTAAAAGAATTGATTTTTATTTTTACCGTCTGAAGAAAAACTTACTATGTTTTGAACTTTCAATAATTACTGATCTAACAGAAGTGCAAGAAATTCAATTTGTGAAATAACAATATCAAACTGTCGCAACAATTGAATGCGTAACTTTGTACACTTAAAAAAAATAAGCCTCATGTCTTCTATACTGCTTTTGTTACTGTTATTCTTGGCCAGTAGGGTCGAAAGCGGCTTACTGAAAACGGCCGGGCCCCCTTTACTGGACGAAGCCGACCCCTGCTACGACGACTCGGGCCGACCACTTCGCTGTATCCCTGACTTTGTGAACGCCGCCTTCGGTCGGCAAGTCGCTTCCACCAGCACCTGCAACAACAGATGTGACTCGAGACACCTGACCGACCTCCTTAACCCGAGCAACGTGACCTGCTGGTCTTCGGACCCTGTGGATACAGGGACCGTGGTCAACCTGACCCTAAGCCTCGGTAAAAAATACGAACTGACCTATGTCAGCCTCCAGTTCTGCGGGCCCAAGCCGGACTCGATGGCCGTCTACAAGAGCATGAACTACGGCGAGACCTGGTTGCCCTTCCAGTTCTATTCGACTCAGTGCAGGAAGGTCTTCGGCAAGACCCCAAATGTCCTGCTGACCAGGTCCAACGAGCAGGAAAGTCTGTGCGCTGATGCCAGGTCCGGCATCGAACCTCCGTCGGGCGGTCGTGTGGCCTTCAGCACTTTGGAAGGTCGTCCGTCTTCGTACGACTTCGACAACAGTCCGGTGCTCCAGGACTGGGTCACGGCCACGGACATTCGAGTGGTGCTGGTGCGACTGAAGCCTGTGTCCGGCAGCAGTAACGAGACGGAGGTGGCACAGTACAGCGTGTCCGATCTGGCCATCGGGGGTCGGTGCAAGTGCAACGGACACGCTAGCAAGTGCGTTGCGGACAAGTCCGGATCTCTGTCTTGCGAGTGCAAACACAACACGGCGGGCAAGGATTGTGAGAAGTGCAAGCCTTTTCATTTCGACCGGCCATGGAGACGCGCCACGGCCCACAATGTGCACGAATGCGTGGGTAAGTGTCGATTAATGACTATAAAAGATATATTGTGTTTATAGTGACCAGATATTTGTAAATATAGTGTTGTTATGTAAAATCAACCCCCCTCCCTCTCCCCCATATCCAAAGTCGCCTAAAATTGTCAATACCAAACACTCGTATGCAAAGTACGTATGGAAAAATAAAATTAAAAAATGTATATAAATTTGGAACATATATTGTCTTAAATGTATAAAATGCCGAGATTTAGACTATTACTTAAAACTTCTTAAATTTCCGTGCTGTGAAAAAATTAGTGGAACTTTACTCCGTAAACATTTTGTCGGACTTGCATAAAACACAGACATTTTATGAATTTTTGAGCTGTCTGAAACAGGTAGGACAATGACATGTCATTTAAAAGTAGTAATATACTGAAAAAAGCCGTAAGTCTGGTCACCCTAAAATTTGTTCTAATTTTTTTTAACGATTTTTGACTTTGTGTCAGCATTGACAATTGAACTATTGTTTATAAAAGGATAGATGAGTAGTTATAGCGGCTTGAATACCTCTTTAACAGTTCGAAAGGGTAGAAAACTTAATAATCTTCTTATTACTAATACTAAAAAGAGGATGACGGGAAAGTTCATTTGGTTCATTTTGCTAATATGTCCAAATTTATTGTTTAGTGAACCAGAAGAAGATGAGTGTACTTGTCCCTTTTTTGTACTAATTTAAAACTAGTACTGTTATAGAAACTGAATTAACTTAGATAAATCGTTATTTTTAATTTTTTTTTTTTGCTTACCCCACTTCATGTATAAATAAGTATAAATCTGTTTAACTATAAATAATAATACCGCTTATGCATACCATATATATTTTCTAGCAAAAAAAGTACTAATAACTTTTATTGTTGGCCTATATTACATAGCAAAAAAACCACTTAATTTATATTATTTTTCTGGATTGACTGAATTATTTTAAATTATAGTTATTACAATTAACTTATTTAGAAAAAAAACAATTTGATATGCCAACAATTCTTATTGTTGAATTTTTAGATCATAAATACACCTTCAAAACGCAAATTAAATTATTTATTTTAAGAAAAAATGGACGTACGTGGTCAGATACTCGAGATGTCATAGGGTTAAATTATCTTTATCTACTAATTTCACTTAAATACTTTGGTATATAACTTTCAATTAATCGATCTACCAGATTCATTATCAAGTTCACAGCAAGTAAAGGAAATTATTACATTTTTCCTATCTTATCTAGATTTCCTGATTCATCATTCAGATGACAATCCCATTCAAGATTATTGCTGATAATTAAATAGATCAATTTCGACCGGATTGACGCTTGCTGTGCTATTGTAATTATGAATATGTAGTATGCTGTGCTATACTAAATTCACCTTCCTGTTATACATTGTAGTAAGGTTAAAGTACCTAAGCAAATCTACACTCGCAGTCAGAGAAACGTACAACGTTAAAAACAAAATTCATTTACGTCATTCCGTACAAGTAAGCAGTTTTTCTTTTGTTAGAAAATAAAGAACTCGTTAATTTACAGGTTTAAAAACTATCTATTTATTTTTATAGAGAAAAGAGTTTTGCTACGTGCGTGTTGTAAATAGCCCTTGTATAGTTGAAGTGCGATGTCAATTCAACCAAACCAAATGGATAATTACGTATATTATGCTACTCTAAACTAAAGGTCATTAATTAATGGAATGCTGCCGGAAGTTGTTTAATATGGTTAAAATTAAGGGGTAGGTACATATACATTCCGGCTTGATCAGAGACCCGCTTATAAGCCTTCGTCAAGTAAGACAGACACAGAAAGAATTTTTACCGTCACAGAGAAAGGAAAGTACACCCAGAGAGAAGGCGGGAATCGAACCCTCACCCGTTACAGCGCGCAGACTGCTAGCGTAATGGTCCAAACCACTCGGCCATCCGGGCCCCGTTAAAATTAAATGTAACTTAATAGTATATAGTGTGATAAATATCGAAATATTCTGTGATTGAATTGTCAGATGTTTTATGCCATGAGAATTCAACTTTTGTTAAATTGTTTAAGAGTGACACACTAATTCAACAAAAAGGGACAATTCCAAAAATAGTCCATTAATTAATGAAATTCTTTCTGAAGTCGTTAAAGTTAAATGTAACTTAATACTATGTAGAGGTCTTGGTATGTTGTGTGATAAGCGGCGAAATATTGTTGGATTAAATTGTCGTATGTATTTTGCTATAAGAATTAAACTTACGAAAATGTTTTAGAGGGACATGCAAATTCAACAAAAGGGGAAATTCCAAAAATATTATGGCATGAAAAAACATGAAAAGTTCAATTTTTTAAATTCTATTTTAGTGAGAACAAGATTTTGCGTTTAATTCTAAAAACAACTGGGGTTATGCAAAGATAACCCAAACATTTTCCAGAGCGTCAACTTCGAAACTATTTTGTCCAATTTGTTTTTGAAAATAAACATAGCTGAAAAGAAAAAATTCACCTAACAAATATTTCGAAAGCTATTTAGGTGAGAACCTTTGAAATAAATGCCATTATCTGCGAAGAAATTCCATTTTTTTTGTTCCTAAACACAAAATAGTTTTTCCTAACTGGTTTCAACGTGGGAAATCTCTTTAAAATAAATCAGGATACGAGGCACAAAAAGAAAAAGCTTATATTTATAAAATGTAAGTGTGTTTTTGGAGACCATTCCCCCTATTCAGTTCTTCCACCTTTTTAAAGAGGTTTGAAGTATAAGAGAAAATTATACACGCTTTAAATGAAACGCCATTTTATTGTATTTTTGAAACTGGAATCCGAAATTCTGGCAAAATGGGTAAGGGCATTTGATGGAAAAGATAAGAAGCTGTTTCATTAAATATTTGGAGAAGGTTTTTTTTTTACTCGGGAAATGGTCATAGACACCAATTGCTGTAATTTGCATACCACACATTATTGTTTAAAATTCTGGAATGTAAAATTAAAATTGCTTTTTCGTTTATTCTTGTGCGGCACTCCATAAATTTTAACCAATTTCAGTTCAAGCAAGTCTAAAGTATTGTATTAAGTTTGCTCTAACGACTTTAGAACAGATCTACGATATGTTCTGAAAGTGGCATATAAGAAAACAAAGGGTTAACGCAAGTATAAATACATGGCCCAAAAATTTTAATGTATTATCTATAAGAGATGCTAGCACAATGAGTACAATAATATATTTCTACGCATACTTTATTACATGGATAATTAATCCTTAATTGGCCTGCACAAAAAAACGTCTAGGAAAACGTTATCCCATTTATTTTATTAGCATAACTCTTTTACTCTAAGAATTTTAAGCATTTTTGTGCCTTAATACACAATCTAGTAAACTTAAAAATAATTGGCTTAAACTACTTTTTTTTTTACCGATTTTTGTAAAATTAGCTTTTTATGAAAGCTCTGCCGGTTCGTCTGTCTTTCCGTCCCCCACTTTTTATAGCCCAAACTACAAATGCTACCGACAAGTGTTATAAGTCAAAAAAAAGTCAGCGCATTGAAACTAGAAGTTATTGAAAATCTCTGAAAAAGTTCGAAGTACTTTAATTATTATAAAAAAAACTGCAAAATTTAATGTTCTTTAAAAACCATAAGAAGGCCATTTTTAATTTAATTAAATTTTCATTGCCACATACTATTATCCAGGAGAAACTTCAACTATATTAAATAAAAATTTAAAGGAAATTTATTTTTGTCATACAAATTAGCTGGAATGACATAATTTGTATGTTACAATGAGATTCTTTGATTGTTCGAATTATTTACTTAAAAAGAGGCACACTGATTTTTTTTTAAGCTGACGTTATTTTTCATTTACATTTAAGTATTAATGAATAATGACGTTTTAATACGATTCCTTTTGAAGAGATGTTTCATGGTCTTGTGTTTTTTAAACGGTATTTATAAATCAATGGTTTTAGTTATGTTTTGAAGTTGAAGATGATAGATAGTTCCAACGCTGTATGTTGATATGAAAAGTTTAACGTTTGTTTAAGTGTGAGCAATATTATACACATTTATTCTTCGAAATACCAAGAAATTTAGCAAATTATAAGCAATAATTTTTGAATTTTCAATGAAAAGTAGTTTATTTAATTTTGACGTTTAAAAATTTAATATGGTATGAAATGTTGTGATTGACATTTTTTTTAGACGCATGGGGAAATTTTGTGTGAATGCAGTTTTAAGTACCACACATTAATACCAAGCATGCTTGGGAACTAAACACTGGTGTTCCGCGTGAGGCTGACCTACCGGGACATATGCCTAGCACCCCAGAGCCCTAGGTCACGAAAGCTGAAATGGGCACGGAATGCCGTGGCCCAGTAATGGACTGTTGCGTCGAGGAGGTTTTTTTTTAGCAGTTTTAAGTGGCAGTTTCTATTACAAACCTACCTTTTATAAATTAATGCTTAATTTTAAAAATAGTTTTTGGAAAACTTTTAAACAATTGATGTAGAAGTTGTATTCAAACTCAGGCAAAGTACATAAATTTCTGTTGTACATTTTTGCGAAAGATAAAAGAAAAACTTCACCTATTCTACCCACAACGTTTTTTCTTCTCTCCTTGACAATTGGACACCCATGCAGTTGTGTTGAAACTTCATCTGCTTCTCTCTGTTAACGCCTATCAAATATTTGATCCCTCGAGGCCATTAGTCCAAAAAAATATTTTTTTGTTTACCTCGCTAAGGTATATTATTTATAAGCAGGGTTCTGAAGAAAAAGTTCATCAGAAATGCTTATTTTAAGGTCACTGAATGCATTTTGTTCGGCAGAAACCATTTTCTCTTCAGGAACAATTATCGGGAATTTCTCTTAAGTTTTAATGAATTGTGTGAAGACACATGCCTGTTTATGGATTGAGTTGCGATATAAACAACACAAGTAGGTTTGTAACAGAATCTGTCACTTAACCCGTTTCCACACAACAGTTGTGTTCAACAGGAAAAAAGGCGCCAAACACAGAATTAATTTTATATTAAACATGTACACGCTAAATTTGACTAGCTTCATTTATTTCATTTCGAAAATTCAATAATTATTTCTTATCGTTTGCCAAATCGAAGCTTTTCGAAGAATAAATATGTAATATTCCCCGCTTTTAAATAGCAGCAAAACATTTCATATCAACAAACAATCAAAGATTCTCTTTTGTGAAATATATATGACGTCATTTAAAACTTATTTATGTTGCAAAAATAAATTTCTTTTAATTTATTAATCAAAGAAATAAAGTTTCTCGGGCGATTGTTGTTAATGGCAATGGCGATTTAATTCTAATAAAATGGCTTCTTATGCTTTTTAAATGAGCATTACATTTTTCAGTTATTTTAATAATTGAAGTACTTCGAATTGGAATTTTTTTCTGCGATTCCCAATGTCCTCTAATTTCTATGCGCTAAAGTTTTGACAAATCATACTTGTCTGTAGCATTTGTAGTTTGGGCTATGAAAGTGGGTTACAGACGGACAGAACGATTATAATACATTTCTCTTTTTACGTTATAAACGTAGTGTGGAAGCTAAAAGCAACAGCTTAGAGAGGATTTTGATTTAAAAAAAAATATCACTCTCACAGAATGTTTTTTATTTTTTGATGATTTGGTGAACCAGCTCAGTTTTACTGATTTCGACAGTTACCAGGTCTTCAAACTCTTCAAATATTTGTAAAAACTTTTCAAATTTGAAATCTCCCGTTTCTCAACATAAAGGATGATGAATTGTCATTTTTCTTGTTCTCCTTTCTATTGCGGTTATTCAAAGACAATTAACTTTATAAGGTATTTATTTAGTGACCAAATGTCCAGAGATCGACTTAGATTTGTCATTTCAAAGGCAAATGCTTTTTAAATTATGTAATCAAAACTGATTTAAGTATTGTTATAGGTTAACTAGGGGCATTGCGAAATGTTCCTAAACTAACCTAAACCTCAGCGTTTTAATATAAACTAAAAATCCACAGCGGGAAAATGTAAGTGAAAAATCCTAAGTAATCATTGGAGACGGATTTTAACACAATCTAAAATTTATTCAACATTAAATTAAAATCAAATCATATATCATATTACTAAATCATAACTAACATCGCCGTACACCACGGCACACAACTCAGACTAACTCGCCTAAGTAGAAGCATCACATAATAGAAGCACACTGTTTTTATACAGTAAACCACGGGCGTGGTTAGAAGAACACTGTATTTATCGGAGATCGGATATCGAAATAACTATTTGTAGTTTCGATGCGGAACGTCTTTCCTACACATCTAAGACATCCCTAGTAGGGGCGAAATGAAAACAATTAGGTTTGTAACAGAATCTGTCACTTAACTCGCTTCCACATATTTGTGTTTAACAGGAAAAACGCGCCAAACACAACATTAATTCTATATTTAACATTTACAAGCTAAATTTGGCTAGTTTCATTTGTTTTATTTCGAAAATTCAATAATTATTACTTATCGTTTGCAAAAATCAATTTATATTTTAAAGAATAAATATGTCATATTCCTCGCTTTTAAATAGAATGAAAACATTTCATATCAACATACAAGGATTCCGTAGTGAAATATATTTGACGTCATTTCAAACTGATCGATGTCGCAAAAATAAATTTATTTTAATTTATTGTCTAAAAGAATTAAAGTTTCTCGAGCGATTGTTGCGAATGGCAAATGTGATTTAATTCTAATAAAAACAGGGCCTTTAGCTATTTGTAATTCAAAGTTTTAAACGCCAAAATTAACTATATTCATTAATCTTCTTTCTCAGATTTAATAATTAGACTTTATCGTTTGCTAAATTTGTTTAAAGTTCGAAGAATAATTATGTAATCTTTTTAATAAATATTTTTGTCGCCACAATTTCCCATTTACATTTCTTTCGAAAATTCAACTTATTTAGTTTGTAAATTAATTTCAGTTTCAAAAATATATAATTTGTACAATTGGATGGCTTTAAAATAAAAGCGATCTTAAGCTATTATTTTTTTTATGAAGATTATAGAATTCTCTATTCCATACTTTCTTCATACTATGAATGTACAGAACCAGTAAAGAAAACTCTATTGTATAAATACAACAACAACAAGATTGATAAACATAACTAAAATGTTTTTTAAGTTTTTTTTTATTTTGAACAAAGTTTCTGTACGTTACCAAGGTAACATGAAATATTGATAAAAATTTCAAATTTCTCGTTTTCAATTAAGATATAATTCATTTTTGTTTATTTAATTGTTATCAAAATAATTCTTATTTAAATTTTTAGTGAAATTGGGCATGTAAGCCAAATTTATTTTGTTCAAAATGAGTATCATTTGTCTGTGGGCACTTGTGTCTGACAACAGGGTAATATGAATAAAAATGGGAATTGAATGTTATTCAATGTAAGATTAAATTTTAGTTATCTAAAATTTTAAATAAACTTTAATTAAATTTTTAATGAAATTTGGAATTGTAGCCTAAACGTTTGCAAAATGACTAATCCCATTGTCTGTGGCACTTGTGTTTTCTGTAAAGGTGGTGACAGAACGGACAGACGGATCGAAACGATTTTATAAACCTTCCACTTTTACTATAAACGTAGTGTGGAAGCAAAAAAGGAAACGTAGTAGCCACAAGGCCGGTATGAACAAGACTGTATTTATACAGTAAACCCACGGGCGTGGTTACAGTGCCCAGTATGCATGAATACAGATAGCAAAATCAAGAAACTAGCATAAAAGTCACCTTTTTGAACAACAAATAATATGGTTGAAAAATAACTAAAAGACCTACTGCGTAGAGACTTAACAACCGTGAAAACGTTCTACAAGATTTACTAATAAATATACGTTTTCAAACCAACCAAAACAAATACAACTAGTGATGTTCACTGAATGCTTAAAATGTGAAGTGAACACACGCATTGTTTATGGAGGTGGAATTTGAAATTCACGCATGCACAAGTTGAAAACATGAACAAACGAAATATGATTAGGTGAAATATTAAACAGACCAAATACACAACCAAATGCAGTAAGTTTAATTATTTTATAAGTGTATTTCCTAACAAGTATAACAAAAATAATGTAAGAAACTAATAGTTACTCAATGCTTTAAACACTAATTTATTTAAACTGACAAAAATAGGTGACTATTATTTTTTGATCATAGTTTGTATCATTAAAAAGGCGCAATATGGAGTTCTGCCTATTGTGAAGCGTTCTTTTAGCGATCAAGATTCGATTAAACGATATTGTTGTTCAAAGAAAATATTTTCCCTTTATTGATTTTATAATATTATATTATAACGAATATTATAATAATTTTCGCGATATTATTTTAATAGTATTATATTTAACTACAGTTTATAACAGGCGGGTGGCACTAAATTACAAAAGTCATAAAAAAATTATGTTTGTATAAACATATATTTTGCTAATATTATTCTATCTGGAAAATATTTTGTTTTATACATAACACCTTGACATAAGATGGTAAAATATTTCCGTACATGAAATTCATAAGGGAGCTGTTTACGAAGTTCACTCTGTAAATATTTGGTTTAAAATTAGTCCATGAAACTGGTGAAATCCTGAGTTGCCTCAAGCTTTATTATTGAAGTAACATTACATCACAAAATAGCAGGAATATTTTCCTATTTTGCGGTGTAACGCTACATCATTATATTGCTGTAACGTTATATTATACAGCTTTATCCATAAAGCTGGATGTACAGTCCCTGGACAAATTATTAGACGCACTGTATTTTTTTAGTAATGATGAAAAGATACCAAAGAATGCCATACCATTAAAAAATATGTCGATATATGTATTAAGTATAGCAGATAGTATTTTCTATTCAATAGCTTAAGTTTAGGAACTCAAATGTCCTTCTAAAGGTATTTTGTTCATCATTGATTGATACATGAAATCTTGCAGTGCGTCTAATAATTTGTCCAGGGAGTAGGGACTGTAGCAATACTGCAACCAGTGTGATGCAGGTATGTTAAATCATATTTTTTACAGTGTGTTCAAGAAACCTTGCTAAAAATTATGTTATAGGTAGTTAATGTTACGACGTTTGCATCTGTGAACCCATTAAGTGAACAGCTTTTCTATTTTTATTTCTTTCATACAAAAATAATGTAGGTCACCATTTCCATGAAGGAAGTTCCCACCAGTTTCACGGAGTAACGTTAACGTAACCAAGTTACAACGCATATTTACAGTGTTTGAGGATAAGGTTTTTTTCTTCAATTTTTCGCAAATTCAATTTTCAACAATACAAAGGGAAAGAGATCCGCAACACAATCTTCAAACATCTGTCCGTTGTCATCCAGAATTCGAACAAAAAGACATTAGAATACACAGCAAAGAACACATTCCAGATTGGTTTCGCAAGAGTAGCAAATTCCCATTTCGCCGCTACTCCCGCTGCTTACAAGTGGCAATTAATGCCGCCGGTGGGTAGGAGGCCCTGTTCCAAAAATCGTTCCATATTCTTGTCAGGGGGCAACGTGTGGGTGGTTTTGCCCCTGGGCTGACGACCCGGTATCTGATAAAGAACAAGAACGTTTTATTTCCATTCCGTCGCATTATACGCTTGGGTCTTCTGCTGTAAGCTTTTGAAGCAATACTACCATAGAATCCGAAGGGCCACGTCGAAGGTCAATAATATGGTTGTTTAGTATTTTTAGCCTACTTTTCTTTTTTTTTAATTCGAAAGAATTAAAAAAAACTGAAAAAGTAGGTATTGACATACTGTCGATGTCCTTCTGTCTGTCCGTACCCCCCTTCCAAAATCGGTTCTATCCATCGGATCTTAAAAATTCTTTTTTGTTTGAAAGGTATGACATCAGAGACGCAACTTTCATACTTTTTTCCCGCCTGTCTGTACGTCCGGTCGGACATAAATCTACTATCTGTCAGTGAATTTCCCATTAAATTAGCATTGAAATTCAATTTTGAGTCATTTAAATCGCTGTTGCCAAATTAACAATGGCATGAGAAACTTTAGTTATTAAAAAATATTTGAAGCAAAATAATTTTTTCATCAATCAGTTTGGAATGACGTAATAAAATGTAGCACAATGTCATTCTTTGATTGTTCATTAATTGTTTACTAAGAAGGCGACAAAACTATATTTTATGCAAACAATTCTGCTTGGTTTTTATTTCTTATATTTCTTAGTTTGGAGTAGTTGCATGTTTTTACTACAACAAACGTCAACTACAAACAAATCAAGCAGACGATAAATAATATTAAGTTAATTTGCGAAAGAATATTAATGAAAATAGTTTAATTTGGCTTATAGAAGTTTAAATTATAGCTGGATGCTGTGTTTAGCAATTTGTTTCTAATGTGTATAAATTTTGTGTAGGAGCGGTTGTAGATGATATTTACTGTTACGAACCTAACGGTTTCCCGATAAGAATTTTAGTATTACGGATTTAAGTAACACGAAAGTAGGCTATTTCAGTTCTTTTAGAATTTCTTGTTACTTTTAAAAACTTGATATGAAATGTAAGGTAATGAGAGCATTGTGATGGAGTCGAAAATACGAAAGGTAGATTTTGTGTTTTCTGTACACGTTTTTGGGGTGCTGATTCTATAAAAGGGGTTTTTGAACATTCTGTCTGTTTATCTGCAACCCCTCTACGGTTCGAACTAAAAGAGCTAAGGATTTCAAATTTGGTTAACAAGTTTCAAGTACCTGTCAGATCAGCGCAAATTGTGATGTTAAAATACTTCTTTGACCTGAAAGGTATTGTTGAAAAACGATAATTTTTTCAGACTGCAAATGTGGTACACGAGTTCCCAGTACCTGCCATAGAACAATTTAGGTTTTAAAGTGCTGCCAAGGAACTTTTTAGGTTTTGAAGTTATTGAAATTACCTTACAGGGTCCATAATTACTTTAAATGTACTGATTTATTGAGTGACGATTAAAAGTCGTGTTACACATCCCTAGTATTTTAACTATTTTTAATCCAATCCGTAAGGGCGAATAACTCTTGAAATACTCTTAGTGTTTTAACCTTATATTCAAAGACTTATAATGCGATACCTGATATATATATTCGAAAAGAAACAACACCGTTGTAATTAAGTTAAAATAAATGACGGTAATTTACAAAAAAAAATCGTAATATTCCAATTTCTATGCTATTATAACTGATGTTAAGCCGATTTTATTCGTTTCAATAGTGAGAATGATATTTAATACAGTTTACAGTAGAAAATTGAGGGAAAAATCATATTTTACATTGTTTCTTCTTTTGACAATCTCGTATGGTTTATGATTGTGAATTGAGGCCCACTAGTCGCTACACAAGGTTGATATCACATTTTTTTTTTGTCGTTTCTGTTATAGCCTCGGGTAAAAGATTAATAAGGTTTTTGGTCTCAGTTTAAACTAATTCAGTTTGCTGAAATATTTCGAAGATTGCAAATGCTTTTAAATATTTAATTTAATATACATTATTTACATAAAGTTGATTTGAAACTTTAATTAAGCTTTGCCTGATTATATTGATTTGTATGCTCTTTAATAATATTAATTTGTAAATTCGTTTTTCCGGGAATTGAACGATTCAGAACTATTTTTTTTACAGATAATCAAAATAAAAGTGGGTAAGAGGTGGTGGTTCAGGGGGGGGGGGATGTTTCGCTGCATCCCCATCTCCTACCCACTTTTTATCTCATTGAGTGATGTTCTCTGAAAGAACATCACTTGTTTACTGGGACACATCTAATGTTTACATTCGATAAACTTCGCGTTTTGGTTTACAAATTCTCATGTATGGTACATGGAATCTTTTTTTTTTATCATAAACAAAACTCCCCTACAGATTTTTTTTGTATTGTTATTGTGATGGAACAATGCTTTGGAAATTTAAAGCACTTAATACATGCTATAATCATGTCCTTATGACGGGTGTAGTAGTGGGGTAGTGGGCTTCACTAGAAAAGTAATTATAATTAATTTTGTGGTGAATTTCAATGGAATCCAAATGGCAAAAACGAAAGGATCAAAATGGGGGCAATCAAATTAGGTTGGAGGTATCCATAGATATCATAGTTAAAGTATTAGATTGGTAGATCACGTGACCTCCAATGCTAACGATGGGACGCGCATGGAGGCCAAATAAGGGGGCAAAATGGCCAGTGTTGCTGCCACTTTAAGGAGAAAAATACTACGAAAAATTACCATTTAATTCTAAAATTACAAAAAAAAATACTAGAAAAGGATTTAAAGTCACTAAAAAGATTCCAAAATGCAGCTAGTATTTTTACGATATTTTTTTTGTAATTTTAGAATTAAATGGTATTTTTTCGTAGTATTTTTCTCCTTAAAGTGGCAGCAACACTAGCCATTTTGTCCCCTTATTTGGCCTCCATGCGCGTCCCGTCGTTAGCATTGGAGGTCACGTGATCTGCCAATCTAATACCTTAACTATGATATCTATGGAGATATCAGAGAGAAAATTTTCATTTGAATTTGCATGGTTCGTACAGGTGCTGGGGAAGTGAATGAAGTGAACTGATCATGTATTTTTGGACATATTTCATTTATTCATAGTTTTATGATTCCAATATTCCTTGGGCAACACAACACGTTTTTTGTGATGTACCACAAACAAAAGTAACGTTTGATATACCCACAAAAATGGATACCAGGATGTTCTCATTTTATTGTGAAGACAAGAGTGTCAAAAGTAAATTGGTTGAGTTCTCAAATTTGAGCATTGGTTAAAAATGAAACTCTCAAAAAGAGTAGTAGAGGATTATCTCATTTTATTGTGAGAATCTAAAACTTTTCAGATAGTGTTCTTAAAATTCAACAACTTCAAATAGAAACACGGACCTTTGAATTAACATAGAGAGAAGTTTCAATTTGAAAACATGTCTTCCGGTTTCATCCATAGAGATATTCATCACCCACTTAAAATCAGTTGTTTGTTAGGGTAGGGTAGGTACATACACATATTCCGGGGCTTGTGGTGCTTGATCAGAGACCCGCTTATAAGCCTTCGTCAAGTAATACAGACACAGAAAGAATTTTTACTGTCACAGAGAAAGAAAGTACACCAGGGGCGAAGACGGGAATCGAACCCGCACCCGTTACAGCGCGCAGACTGCTAGCGTAATGGTCCAAACCACTTGGCCATCCGAGCCCCTATGTTAGTTATAACTATATCAATCTGAAGACAGAGATAACATACACACGGGGGGACATTCATACCTCCCTCCGACGCGTTTTTTTTTTTTGAAGCCTTGGGGCCACATGAGCGATTGCGTATCCGTTAAGGTTTCAAGATGGCCGGAGATTAAATCAAAGATCGCAGTATACCATTCCATCAAATTCAGATGACGGTACGCTATCAGATAGGAAAACCCCCTCAGGTTGTTTATACATTAAAGTTGCAATATGTATTAAAAAAATAGACTTTTATCCTGCAAAAATTATTCTCAAATCGTCTAAATCGTTGACCTAATCGTTGACCCATACTGGGTAAATTAGAATTCAAAATTATTTTAGTATTAGTATATTACTTTGGTTGGCAATTTAAATATGCACTAGCTCCAACCTAAATTTTTCCTGGTGACTTGCACGAAATGCTATTTTTTTATCCGTTGTCTTGACTTGTCCAATTTTTGTACTATTATTCAGCTCATTACGCTAACAGTCTGCGCGCTGCAACGGGTGCGGGTTCAATTCCCGCCTTCGCCCTGGGGGTGTACCTTCTCTCTCTGTGCCAGTAAAAATTCTGTCTCTGTCTTACTTGACGTAGGTTTATAAGGTGATCTCTGATCAAGCACACAAATTGGAATATATGTGTACCAACCAACCTGTACTATTATTTTTTGTCTCTATTATTTATTAAATAGTTTAAGAATGTGTTGTGAAAATTTTATTGACCCCACCGTACACCACGTTTAATTTAACCTATAATCATCTTATTAACAAAAAAATATTGAAAATCCAGGCATATGAATAACAGCTTTTTATACACTCATAATTTAAAGTGATATGGTTTATATTTAATTTTTCTTATAGCTCTTATACAATATAACAATTCCACCAACCCATAATACTCAAGACGATAATTTTGGCGACGCCGACGTAAATATGAAAATTAAAAGTTCTACTGAAAATTTGGTCAAGAATAAAATATCTGTTTGTTTAAACAGAAAATAATTCGAAGCAGAGTCCTCGAGGTAGCTCTCGTATGACAATTAAATTAACCAATCCACAATATTGTTGGCGACAAAATATAAAAATCCTGGCAACCCCCAGACGAGTGTCAATAATAAGGCGCCGGCGACTTATTTTATGGAGATATCTTGCTCCGATTTGTGGGTAATGATGTTAAGAAATTTTTATTTTAAGGGGGAGGGGGATTTATAGGAGGGGCTTACTCGAGGTTCGATTTAACATCCGCGAGATTTTTTTTCTATCCTGATTAAGTACACATAAAGAAAAATATAAATATATCGACTACCGCGAAATTAATATGGTCGTCACACACACATGCTTTGACCGGCAGATACGGATGTAACGAGAAAGGTAAGATATCAGAAGGTTCAGTGGTATTTTAAGAAAACGGTTTAGCTTTGTCTTTGTTATTTTTTTTAAGTATTTTTCCTAATCGAATTTTTTATAGTTTTGGGAAATATTAAAATGAGTCGAAAAGACAGTCCTTAACAGTGACTATTAGGAAACCACCATGGTCGTTTATTGAAGAGGTGCGCTGGCGATATTAGTTACACTGTTAAAAATTAGGCACTTTGTTTCACCAAAAATATGGTTCCTAGTAGCTGCAACGGCTGTGTGGTGAAACGTTAAACCATATTTTTGGTATTCGGTTGAACAATTTCTCAGGTTTTTGTTTCCAAATCTAGAAAAATGGTTCAACCAAACACCGAAATAAAGGTGAAACATTTCACCACACAGCCGTTGCAGCTACTAGGAACCAATATATCATGGTGAAACCAAGCATAAAATTTTTAACAGTGTACGAAACCACCAAAAAGTAGCCAACTATTTCAACACACTTTTGGTTGTGGCTGGATGACTTGTATTATTTAAACAGACGTTATTGACATAGTAATGTTTTCTTTTTAGATAGGTCTGGTTGAATTGACATCTCAAATACTTAATATTGACGTAGTAATGTTTTCTTTTTAGTTTTGTCTGGTTGAATTACTTTTTCTCAACTATTTAATATTTTAGAAACTTTGGTTAAAATTGCTTGCAGTGCAAAGGATTCTAGATAAAAATTCGAACTATAAAAAAGAACTACTAATCTAGTTTCGTCAAATTCAGGGAATATTATGGTAAAGTCAGGAACGAATTTACATTATTATACTATATTAATACTTTATACGCGCCAATTTCTTATATTCATCTTGGTTGAAAATCGAATGAACAAAATACTACTATTTCAAATGCGACTGAACAACAAAAAGGTTGAACACAACTTAGGATAGATTATAGTTAAATTAAACATGATAATATTAGCGACGTTTAAAGTTGAAAATTAAAATAAATATCTACCGACTGAATACAACCTATTTATAAAATCAAAGGGAATTAATTATTTAATTAGTTTCTAAAACGTACGGCTACCAGGTTCAATTTATACAAGGACTATCAAGTACGACATATTTCGAATGATAGCCATAATTTATAAGCTAATTGTAATTTGTTATTTTAAAAGGTACTAAAGGCGGTACCTAAGACATTTCGGCTTTGGCGCCAGTCGAAAATGTCGCCAGTCAAATGACAAAAATCGGCGTTTGCCAAGTCGTAAAGAGAACAATAATTACTTAAAAGCTGCTCAAATGAAAATGTTGCTGAGAGAACTGAAGATTTCCTTATTAAAAATTATCTTGGCATTGCGATCGTCATAGCGATATTTTAAAATAAGAAATCCGAACTCAACAGTTTCTGCAAGTCAAAACAATGTGCGCAAATAATTAAGAATTATTCTTTTATAATTAATGATTAATAATATTTGAATTATTAAGAACATTAGAATTCTTAACGATGAGAATAGATTAACTTATGAAGTCTAAGTTCTCGCAATAAAAACTGATATTTGATAACTATTCGCTTAAAATTCTATCTGGTTTTCAGCCAAGGCTGCCATAATACAATTTGTGTTACGAACATAAGCGAAAAAATATTGACGGTGATCTTAGGAACTTGTAGCTAAAATATTTAATGAACTGTGGCAAGCATCCAAGAACTACGTTCCTTGCAGCATAGATGAAACCCCCGTAGAAAAAATATGTTCGATTTTTTTTTCGACAAAGCTCGTAAATTTTCCTTGTACAATGTCCTAAACAATTAAGTCAAGTTCACTACTAACTTAATGAATTAAAAGCATTTGTTGCTTTGTTTGCAAATTCCAGATTTTTTTATTTCATAATTTTTGTCACTTTATTAAAATTCAACCCTACTAAAATTATCGGCTCACCAAGTTCGTACGAACTAATAAGTATTAAAGATGATGTGTTTGAATTTGAATTTAATGTCTACTTTTTGATAATGACTAATATATAATATTTTTGTTTCTTATTAGTATCTTTTAGACAACTAATAAACGCTTTCATTTTCCAATTTTATCAAAAATTGCATTATTAATTGTGCAAATATAAATAATTAGGTTACATAAAATGTAATAATTTTAATTTTGTTCGAAGTAACAATAATTTTTTTTTTCTTAAAATACCAACGCTTTGAATAAAAGCTTATTTACAATGATATGATATTATAAATGCTTCCGTATTAGTTGAAAAACAAGGATGTTCTTAGATGTCACGCTCTCCAATACTGCGATTTCGTTGGTTGTTTTGTTTTCTTTCCGTACTACGTGAAACAAGCCCAGTGTATTATGTTACAAACAAGTGGGTTTGTAACAGAATCTGTCACTCAGCCCGCTTCCACACAACAATTGTGTTCACCAGGAAAAAGTCGCCAAACCCAAAATTAATTCTATTATAAACATTTACACGCTAAATTTGGTTAGTTTCATTTATTTTATTTCGAAAATTCAATAATTATTACTTATCGTTTGCAAAAATTAATTTATATTTCAAAGAATAAATATAATATTCCTCGCTTTTAAAGAGAATGAAAATATTTTATATCAACATACAAAGAATCTCGTAGTGAAATATATTTGACGTCATTTCAAACTGATCGATGTCGCAAAAATAAATTAATTTTAATTTATTGTCTAAAAGAATTAGTTTCTCGAGCGATTGTTGCGAATGGCAATAGTGATTTAATTTTAATAAAAATGTCTTCCTATATGCTTTTTAAATGAGCATTAAATTTTGCAGTTTTTTAAATATAATAATTGAAGTACTTCGAATTCGAATTCTTTTCTGAAATTTTCAATGTATTCTAATTTCGATGCGCTGAATTTTCTGACGCATCACACTTGGCCGTAGCATTTGTAGTTTGGGCGATGAAAGTGGGTGACGGACAGACAGACGGACGGACTGATCGATTATAATACCTTTCACTTTTTACGTTATAAACCTAGTGTGGAAGCTAAAATCGATTTAATTTTTTAATTTTATCCTATAAAACAAGTTAAAGAAATGGTGGGAATTTGTTTGACCTGAAAATATGCTCAGTTATCCATGCTAAATACTTCTAGGATCTCACAGGCTTTTCGCGGAAACTGATAAATTTCCGAAATAAAGCATAAAATACATGATGGCTTTCTAAATAAAATATAGTTCGCAATATAACACGTTCTTTATACACTGCTCAAAACAATTAGGGGAATGCATGGTTTAAACCCTTTCACCCTTAATGATTGCATTTGGTATCATCAGCTTCCGATTATTTTTCTCATTAAGTTGAGCTCGCACTTATTTTTTTGTTGGATGGAAGAATCATGTATTTTGAAGAATTAAATGTTTGTTTTAATTAAATGAAAATATGAAAAACATGGTAAAATAAAATTCACTCCTAAAAAATGTTATGAAATAAATTGACCCTATATTCTTCACGCTTGCATTCTTTGATTTTTGAAAATCGATTTTACCTTTTTTTTTTTACAAAAAAAGTTTTGAAAAAATTATTGTTATAATTTATTCAAAAGTTTTTATTGCAATATTTCCCCCCTTAAATTTTAGTTAAAACATTAAGATTTTTTCACCCTGTTTTTTACCATTTCATTCTGGATGCATAATGAATCTATTATTTAACAAACTTTAGATTTTTATTATAAAAAATAAGAAGTTGGAACTGAAAGGGTAAACAAAAGTACGTAAAGTGCTCCCCAAATTGTTTTGAGCAGTGTATCTAGCATAATGAGAATTTTTCAGATGACGTAACGCTCTTGTTTTCATTTTTCTTCGCACTTTGATTTCATTGGTAGCTTCGGTTTCACTCTAAAAATGATCGATACAGATGAACAGAGAACACTTTTCTTTCTATGCAAGCTTTCTTTAAAAAGTGTTTTGAACAATCAACTGTACAGCAAGAAGTTGGCATTAAAAAAATTTAATAAGTAAAATATTCTTAGAAAACTCATTTTCGAATACCAAAACAAAAATAATACCAGACAACAAATGAAAACTAACCGTTGTAGCTGTCCACGACGTGAAACAACTCCATTGAAATAATAACTATGCTTTATAAATGCAGTGTCTCCAAAAATAATATAAAAATTTATAGTAGAAAAGAAATTTGTCAACTTTTACTTTATGCATGCTTCTAAATTTTATTCTTATATTCTTTTTACTTCAACTTAAATGATACTCAATTTTCAAAAAATAATTTAAGGAATTTGGTTATTTCACGTCGTGCATGGCAACAGTTCCTTGTTTTCATATATATATTTTTTTTATCTGGAATTACTTTTGTTTTGGTATTCGAAAAATGAGTTTTCTAAGAACATTTTACTTGTTAAATTTTTAAAGTGCTAATTTCTTGCTGTGTTGATGGTTGTTCAAGTCATTTGTTAAAGACAGTTTTCATAGAAAGAAAAGTTTCTTTTCATCCAGGACGGTCCTTTTGAGAGTGAAATCACAGGATGCGGAAAAATGAAAACAAGATCGTTCTATCATCTGAAACATTCCCATTATTAATTTAGAAATGTATTACTTAATTTTAATTTATATTCAAATAATATATTAAATATAAATTCAAATTGTTTTATAATATTTATAACTTAGAAATATTGCCTTTTTAACAGTGCATTCATTAAAAAAAAATATGATAATTAAGAAACTAGTAGTTAAATTTTACTTCTTGCTGCCTGTTTCGTATTACAGGGCTTCAACGCAGCCAAAAAATAATTACTACTTAACAAATCGAAAAAGTATTTTAATTAATAATCAAGTAAACCAAGAGATAAATTTAACTAAAACTTCAACCATCTTAATTACATTAATATTACATCAAATCGCATTTCAACGATGCGTGTCGTCAAGAGTAGTTCCAAACCAAACTACGGGAGTGCTAGTGTCTATGTCAATTTCAATACAGAAAATCCCCAATGAAAAACTAATCAGAGTAGCATATCTATAAGTGTCTATAAGTTAAGTTTTAACCCAACCAAATTAAAAGATACCAACTCTACTTTAAAACCCTTTGTCAATACGCCTTGTAGGAGCAATGCAATCGCAAATAAATGGGTTTAATCAGTTGTCTACTGTATTTCGCAATCTCATAACCAATATCACCAGCAAACTCAAAAAACGCAACTGGAAACCATTCATTTAAAATTTGAACATTATACGATATAGTTTTAAACAGGTGAACTTCTTTTTTTAGATTACTTAAAACAGGATTGTTGTACAGTATAAAATGAATTACAGTCCCTGGACAAATTATTAGACGCACTGCAAGATTTCATGTATCAATCAATGATGAACAAAATACCTTTAAAAGGACATTTGTGTTCCTAAACTTAAGCTATTGAATAGAAAATACTATATGCTATACTTAATACATGTATCGACATCTTTTTTAATGATATGGCATTCTTTGGTATGTTTTCATCATTACTAAAAAAATACAGTGCGTCTAATAATTTGTCCAGGGACTGTATATTGAAATTAAATATGAATGTTAATTTATAAATTTACTATAAATTTAAGTATAAATAATTAACCCAATAAAAGTTAAATAAAAATTAAACTATGAAATAAGCCAATTTTTTTCACCTTTATTACATAATTGATCTTTATCAACATGTTGTCTTCTTCCATACTGCAAATTTATATTGAAAATTTTGAAAATGTAGTTTTTGGATAAATGTAGTTTGAAAAATAGCAACAACGAATGCTAAAAGAACTGGTAGTAACGACTACATGCACCATTCTTACTTCACTCAGAGAAAGCGCCGTCGCCAAGTGGCCGGCAAATAATGAAAGTGAAGCTGTTATGAATAATGGAATAGGTGAGCAATATGAAGCAGGCGCTTTCATTTCTCGACCTATTAATCGGTTTTGAATAATCGCACTATACGATCAAAAGCATCGTATTCACCAGGTTGACTTAACTCATTAACGCTGGTTGGCAAGAAAATATGACACTCTGAAATAAGTTTTCACCTTAAGGGCACTGGATAGTCTACTACATTATAAAATGATAAAATTTAGCCCATTGTTTAGCTGTTTGTAGCACACTTAATATTTTGATTAAACTATTTTTGTACAAATATTATTCAAACATTTTTACACAAGAATTGATAATTTATATTGATGTATAATGGTAATTTATTTAGAAACAAGCATTTAATTATCAGTTGAAACAAAAAATTGTTTTGCGTCACTATATCTCAAGGTTAGCCCACATACATAATCTGCAAGAAAATAGTATTTTTAATTATTGCAATTCGTTTAGAAATGATTAAATAAAGCACTAAATATAAATTTCGCACAAAATTTGCACACAGAAAAAAAATAATGCAATTATTACTTTAAAGTTCAAAAACGTTAAAATTTTAACCTAGTTTTTATTTTATTAAAGAAATTCTATGGTGATATATTTTATTGTTTTTGTTTTAATATGTTGTACCTCAAAGGTTCTTACACGTGTGGTGAAAATTTTACTTTGTTATCTTAAAAAGTTTTCGTGTCGTGCTAACCTTGAGATATAGTGACGCAAAAATAATTTTTGATTCAACCGATAATTAAATGCTTATTTCTAAATAAATTAACATTACACACTAATATAAATTATCAATTCTTGTGTAGAAATGTTTGAATAATATTTGTACAAAATATTGTTTTAAATCAAAATAATATTAAGTGTGCTACAAAGACCTAAACAGTGGGTTACATTTTATCACTTTATGTTATCGTAGACTACCCAGTGCCCTTAAGTTTATTTAAATAAACAAAATAAAATACATTTCTTGAAGTCGAAATTCCTGATCAGTTATGTAGGGCAAATTAAGTTGCACGAAAAATGAATTAAAATAAAAAAAAAACTTTCCCTCCATTGAATCCCATGTTAAATTGACCTTTTTTATGTACCTTTTTCTCAGATTCTATTTGATACATTTCAATGAAAGTTTTACTAGTTATTAAATGGATGTTGAACTATACTTTAATGGAGGCATTTTTAAAATTTTTGTTTAGTTTTTAAATTATAAATTTTTAAGTGAAACTACATATTTTTGATCTAAAAAAAAACTCAATAATATTAAAACGAAACAAAGTAAGATAGTTATGCTCAAATCCCTCCAGCGAATTTTAGAAACTAACTTCTTAAATACGTATAAAGCATTTCAGATTGATACTTATAGCAGATTCTGAGAAAAAGGTACACGCACATTGAAAAAGTAAGTTTTGAGATATAAGCGTTTAAGTAAACAATAGTGGTCTCTTACCTATGAAACATAAGGGGATTTTACCTAAACAACAAAAAATATACATATATAAATACTTTTAGTACTTGAAACTTTTATTTTAAGCATTGTAAAGATCAGATTGCATAGTTTACGAAACACTAAAAACATTGAAAAGTCATTTTTGAAAATTTTGGGGGCTGGTCCCCCTTAAATTTACGCTTTTATTTGGAAATGATGGTGTTAATGCATTTATAAGGCGGCGCTAATGGGTTTAATGACAACTTTTCTGTCTAGAGTGCTGTTTGCACATTAGTACAGGGATTGGAGAATTCTAAGTAAACAAAGCACATTTCCAAATACATTGAAATTTAACCTATGGGAATGTATCTTATAGTCAGACGTCAGTTCCCCTACTTGACAGATTTCAACGGTTGTTTTTTTTTCCTTTGACCGTACTACGTGTCCTACGCGATTTCAAGTTTGTTTCTTCGTACTACTGAAACAGCCATTAACACAATTGGCAAGACAATTTGCCTCGCGAAAAAGGAGCTGTTTGCTTAAACAAAATTAAGTTTCGCCAAAACAAATTTATAAAACTTAAAGAAAATGCTTTTCTTTAGAAATAAATTTGTTAAAGGTATCGACAAAGTCGTCGTTGATGGGTTAAATGTTTTTTGAGCATGGGTAAAATCAAAATGATATAAAAAATTACGTTAACTAACCACTGAGAAAGCTGTAAAAGAAAGTCTTCTTCTTGTCAGGCTATAAAACGTCGACTAAACAATAAAAGTTAATATCATTTCTTCTAAAAAAAATCAATTTTGAAATTATCCTTTTACTTTGATAGTGTTTATATGTTCTCATTCTCTACCATACATAATTATTTTCAATAGTTGTCTCCCCATCGCCGCTGTATCCTCTGTATATATAGAGCCGCCCGCATGTAATCCATTGTTGAAAACTTTTCTTTTCCAAATCGTGATCCCCCCCCCCCCTTTCCACAAACAGTAGAGTATATTTTGGGATCGGATGAGAGTGAAAACTCGTAAATTATCACACCCTCTCCCCCACTCTGGCCTAAGTGCTCTTTACTTCACTCCACTTCGATATCGTGATCGTCTGCTCCTTCTCGGTTTGTTGAATTTTCGTCTAAACACCGATTTCAGCGCCGTGGACGGATTGTTTATAAACAGAGTCAGGTACATTGAAGTTTGTATCCCTTTCCCCCCTACTTTCTAACAAAAAAGTGTTTAGAAAGCGATTTCTTTTATTCGTGGTGTGGTTCAAGTCAATGGTCATTTCAGCGAATTTTCAGGATGGAAAAATCGGAGACACGCATTTTATATGTGTATGTTATGTAAGCGATGTATTGAGTGCCTTTGTGGCTTCGGACAATATAAAAACCTAGCATACTTTAACATCCATAGAGATTCCAGATTAATAGTAATGTGAGGGTCAAGATTTGTGTACACTGTTAAAAATTTGGTGCTAGGTTTCACCATGATATTGGTTGGTTTTACCATGATATTGGTTGGTTTCACCATGATATTGGTTTCTAGTAGCTGCAACGGCTGAGTGGTGAAATGTTTCACCTTTTTTTCGGTGTTTGGTTGAACCATTTTTCTGGATTTGGAAACAAAAACCTGAGAAATGGTTCAACCGAATACCAAAAATATGGTGGAACATTTCACCATTCAGCCGTTGCAGCTACTAGGAACCAATATCATGGTGAAACCAAGCACAAAATTTTTAACAGTGTAATGTAGCCTCCTAAATGGTGCCACAAAAATAGCTTTCGTTTTCGGGATATTATCCGAGTGTTCAAAGGCTTAATTCGCCAAAAGCAGCTCCGTTGCTTATCTAAAGACGGTGGATATGGGTTTTTCTCGATTACATTATGGAAAATTCAGACAGCTAAGGCTAGTTTTTGGGAGTCTAACCTATCACTCGAAAAGCGAATTGAGAGAAACAAATGTTTTTTTTATATGTTAGAATTTCTAAACGAACCCTGGCTCCGTCTCTTTTGTACTCCTTCCCGATCCATGTTTTAAGTCTATAGAAAAAAAAAAGTCGGTCTCTCGCCAATAAACCTTGCGTACTCCATCGAAGTGTGACGTCAATTCCAAAGCATACCACATGTTTTGACGGAGAAAAATTAAATTATGGTAACTTTAAATGTTCAAACACTCTTTCTCACTCCGAGGAACGCAAGACTGATTTCAACACACAATTACGACCGGATGAACATGAAAGTAAAACCACAAACCAAGCCGAAGAGTAATGTTTGCGTCAGGGAAACACCGACTTTAAAAGTGTTTAAAAAAAATAACTCACGTTACCCTACAGCTCACTTCAGCTAAGTAAGCAATCATAAATCAGCATGTGTCGCTGCAGTAAATAAAAAACGTTATTTTGTTCAAACGCCTTGCTTCATGCCGTTTCCCCCCTTTAGTTATTGTGATATTATTTAAAAAAAAAAACTTTTCTTGTTTTAGTTGGAATGCATCAGTATTTCTGCGAAAGGTAAGTTATAATGAGATGAGGCGAGAGAGGTAAAGTGGGAGGATGTAAGGGGATGTTTGGGAATTACGTACTGTTGTATTATATACTCAAGGATTCTTGACTAAAACTGTCCACAAAATCTTTTCAACACTAGAAAAACTTACAAATGTTGTTTTTTTCCTTCTAAAAGTTTAAATCTTTTACGCCTGCGTGTTTATATAAGGTAAACATTTGAATAATAGACTTACTTGGTATTTGTAAAGTCTACTACTGCTAATTTCCGATCTTGAAAGGTTCTCTTTAATATATAACATATCATTTGTATATTTCTTAATTTTGAATTGCACATATAAGCTTGCTATCATTATACAAAGTGCTATATATTAATACATATCACTAAGGTGAATACGAATTTCTCATCTATCTTTTGCTGAGCAGTCAGATTCCGACACTTTTGTTGGACCGTAATAGGGTGATCAGACATATTGCATTTCGCAATAAAGTTAGGTTATTCAACTATCTAGCCATAAAAAATTTGTAAATAGTATTTTTATTTTTTTTATAACTTCTTCAAACAAAAGCAACGTAAATAAATAAAAACAATGAAAATTCAATAATGATTTCATAGTCGAAAAGTTAATCACTGAAACAAATCTGGTCAAGCTATGTATCCCGTATACAGTATAGAACGCCAAATAACGAAAGCAATTAGGACTTAACCACATCAGGATAATCAGAAATTTGTATATTTGAAGTGTTTTGGAAAATATATATTTTATCAATTACTTTATGTGTGGAAGGGCTGTGAGATCAAGTAGTTTTTTAGTTTCAGACTAGAGCGCACTCCGGCTCTATGGGTTTTGTTTTCTCCTCGAATTTACATAATTGACAACGAGTACATAAAATAAAAGCAGTTACAGTTTACAAACGCAAATACATATCACATACGAAAGTTTATATGTGACACATAATCTATACCCGGGCCTATTTGTTTTACTGTTTGTCTTCGTTAAATGTCATGCCAAATATTTTTTTTTGGCTGTTCAAAAATAATTACTAGGCATGGCACACAACAAATAAGAGGAACATTAATGTACTTGTTTCAACACTTTGCCACAAAAAACAAAACAACCAATGAAATCGCAGTTCGGAGCGCGTGACCTTTTTTAAACCAATGAGCTGTTGCAACACTTTTTCGAAGAAAACGAAACAACCAATGAAATCGCAGTTTTGAGAGCGTGACGTCATAAGAAATATTCCCATTGATAGACCGGGTTTAGTTTTCTGAAATTTGGATAATCAGCAACGCTTCGGATACTTGGAGTTCAACTGTATTAAAATAAAAAAAACAGGGTCATCTCATCCCCTTTCTTTTTGTCGGTCATCGCTTTGAATTTAGACAGTCCCTCTTCGTGGAATTCGTTATGGTTAACGTAAATTAACGTCGCACTAGAGCTGCCCTTGCTTTATTCAAGTATACGCGCTTCTTATACTAATATCATTTTAACTTCGCTCGAGGATATTTTGTAAAGATAATATTACATGGAATATTTTACATGTTTTAAATTTATGGCTATTACCAGCATTGTAGTTATATACGTTATAGTTATTACCGTTGCCCTGGTGCAATTATTAGATGGTCCCTTGCGATCCCCCCTCCCCATGTCTCCTTATCTAAATTTAGCGTTATCTTGTGTAGTAGCTAAAGAGCGATTCGTATCTCCCAAGAGATAGCATAGATGCTATCTCGCCGCAAAAACGCGGTCTGTAAAAATAGGGTCTCCCAAGCAGATCTTTTTCTAATGGGGTGCCTTATGGAACAAGGCATGTTTTGTGCACGTCACGCCCTGTACTTGTTATCGTCATTTTTTCTTGGGGGTAGGAGGGGTGGGGGGCTAGAAAAAATATTTGTCTGCCTTACTTTTTTGGATTTGTACAAAGGAGATGTTTTGTTCTTGTAACCTTACCTGTGATAGGTAAGAAATGTCCTTTTGTTTGGAGGTATTTTGCACGCGTCCTGGAGATTTCGACTGATAGCGAAATATATGATTTTTCATTAAGTATTGCCCTTTTGTTGTATTTAGATAAAACTGTCTGTTATGAAGGTTGTTCTTATTATTCGCTAAAAAATATGGTATGGGAAGAAACAATATGATTAGGAATACCTTATCTTCTGATTCAATTTTTCATCGATAATTTTACAAAATGTTTCAGCAAATTTTTTTTATCGAAACATTGAATTTTTTTTTATAACAATAGTCAGTTAAATGTATAATAGTATTATTTAATAGTATAGTTTCAAAAATATTTTCCTTTGCAATTTTATTTCGACAAATATTTGGAAAACTGTAGCTATGTCGATTTTAAATTAGCATTTTTGTCTTATTTTCATATTATTTTATCTCACTTATACAAATGTTTAAGAAATGAGACGTTTTAAAATATATATGTGAATAAATCGTTATTTTGCAGGAAACTCTCGCCCAACTGCAGTAAAACGTATTGGTAATGTCCAGTACCCCCAATCGTATTGCGTCTTCTTATGATTCTAAAATCTTACCGAGCACCACACCAACCAGAAAAAAGAAAAGTTCTTTTTTTGGCGTCAACTGTATAATATGGCGGGAATTCGCTGCTCCGTCTGGCAAATCAGAATCAAATTCAAATTACCTGAACTTCTTCCTTAATGAAATAAAACCTTGCCGCAAAATCTGATTATAGTAAAATTCTGATTACATTTGATTAATGCAGAATTAATGAAAGTAAAACAAAAATATACAATCATCAGTTGAACACGCCTTTTAAAAAATTCAATCAAATATACTGCCGCATGTACTATAGAAGAAATTTTTTAATTTTAGCTTCCAGTGATCAAATCTAATAAAACCGCAAATAAATTAAAACAAATTATAATCAAGTTTTGAAATATTTGAAACCCAATTAAGCCGTAATTATCTCTATATCAAATATATTATATTAAATAGTTTAGTTGATTTTCGAAACTGTTTTATTATCTTTCAATGAGGTGTTGTTCAGATTCACTTTTATAGCGCATAACGGAGAACTGTAAAACTATCTTTTCTGTACGGTACGTTACTCGACACAAAAGCTACGCTACGCGGTAGAAACTCGTGAAGAACTAGGATTTACAATAACTGTTGAAATGGCTCTTTGAGGTGAATAGAGTTATTACACAAGTGTGAAAGTAACCTTTTAAACTAGTGTCTTAGAGCGAGTACACGAGGAATATGAGTTTAAAGTTATTTTCACACGTGTTAACACTATTTTTATAATTAGTGGAAAGATAATATCATTGTTCAAATATTCCGTGCTTTTTTTTACGTAAGAGATCGCATCGATAAATCTCGAATGGCAACTTATTTTAGTTTAAAAGTCAAACTTTTGACATGGTACTGATTCAACATAATAAAAAACATTACGCGCAAATATTAAAATCAAGCAGATCATAATTCGGATTTTAATGAATATTCATGATGAATTTTTTACTTGAAATGTTGGCATCTTAAATAAAAGAGTGAAAAACTACTTTTTTTCACTATGTTAATAGCGCTAGTGTTATAGCACTGATTTTTGAAAAATGAGATTTGATTTTTCACAGACAAAAGTATAAACAAAATACAGTGTATTCACACTAGTCATAACTATTTATAAATCGGAAAATCCGATTCAAATTAAATTCTTTTTAGAACATTACATTACTTTAAAGATGAGTACTTTATTTTTTAAATGGCCACATTTAAGTAAAATTTAAAACCAAAAACAGTATTCCTTTTTACTTTTCCCCACAAACTTGTTTGCAATTACGATATGTTAATTAGCACGTGAATTATTTTTGAACCAATGAGATTTGATTTTTTTCACGAATTATAAAAATAGTTATAAAACGTCGTGTGAAAAGTAAACTTTTTAAAACCTTACACTGCTCGTATCGAAAATCCACTAGTTTTAAAAAGTGTTACTTTTCACACTTGTTGCATAAATAACTATTAAATGATTATAGTCTCTGACATTTTGAAATAATTTTTAGTATTGAAATCTTGTTGGCAATTTGCATGGTTTTGATTTATAAATTGGATCATAAATTGTTTGAAAGGTACGTGTTGCAAGTACTGAACTGATATAAGTAAAGAATACAAATTTAGTGTGAGTTAAACTATATTATGAATTCATTTTTTGTCAAGCTTACGGGATGCTCTGTAAAACGTTAATTACTGCAAGGTGATGTACTACACTCTTAAAACAAACGAGCGGTTTTAACTCAGTCTGAGTTAATTTTCACTCCTTTCCGTGCCGAAAATGCACTTCTCCTATAGGAGTGAATTTCACTCTTTTTCGGAGTGGGTAAAAGTAATAAAAGAAAACAATCTGCGTCCTACACTCTTAAAACGAGCGGTTTTAACTCAGTCTGAGTGGATTTCCACTCCTTTCCGTGCCGAAAATGCACTTCTCCTATAGGAGTGTAAATTAACATCTGCTCTATTCTTAAAGAGGTTTTGTTGAGTACCATTTAAAATGCCTTACCATAGATGAATTTCACTTTTGAAATAACAATTATGTTTATTTTACTTTATAAATGAAATTTTAAAAATATAATTTTCTGCTAATCTAAGAGGTTTGGCACCTTTTAAAATGCCTTAATAAAAATTTGAAAAACAAAGAACTTATAGATTTTGCGATGCCTATACCTTTTTATGAATTTTAAATATTCTGACTTAACCATCAAAAAAATTTTCGAATTCATCTCAACTATGATTCCAACTAACAGACCACCCTGCAGACAAAGATCTTATTTTGACATGAACCATCTTGTCTATATCGGAAAAAAAATCGAATACTTCTACTAATGAACTCAAAAACCAGGGGGGAAATCTCAAACGATAAGTAAGTGATGTTCGGAAGTCGAATTACTAGAGGACCCCTGCAGAGTCGGGGGGAGATGCCGATCCGATACCGTTCCGATATCGGCCTGCTAACTATTTGCTAACGAATTAAGTAATAAATAAGGGCGGGGACTTGTAGGAGGAAGCAATAATACAGGGGAGGAACTGGAGAATTCCCACAACACGGTTGCCGTTATACTGACAAATCGCCAAATGCGCCAAAAGATTTGGATGTTTTCTAGGGAATGTCCCTTTGAATAATATCTAAAGTGAACAGTCAATCAGATTTTTTTTCACTATTTGCTGTTTGCTACTGCCTTAACAGGTAATGACCACTTTATTTTCAGTCAAAGTATTAAAAAAATTAAAATATGTTATCTTTTAAAGTTAATTTAACTAGGCAGAAGAAGCATTTTTAGAGCTAATATCCTTATGTATCTGCTTTTTTTTTTCAAAAGTGTGTCAAACATTTAGCTTTGATATTGATTAGTATGTCACTTGATTAAATTATGTCCAAAATTTTTCTACGACAGCCTAAATAACCATTATTGAAATACATGTATGTCGTCATTGCTCATGCTGTTGATTTAATTCAAATATAGGTGAAAAAAATTATTTTGAATCCTTACCTTTTCAATTGCTTAGAACTTCCACAAGCCCATTTGCTCTTAAAATACCGATTAATATTTTTTTGCAAGCAAATATGTATTGCCTCTGCGTCGATTGGTTTAACTGTTCGATTGAGAGTAAAATTTAGTTTAAATATTAAATTGTAAACTTTAGATATTAAATGAATATATTCAAATATATGAAAGTTTTAGCTATTAAGTTGTTAGTTTTAAAAAATAAGTTTTGTAACGTAGCTTTTAGTAATATTATGTTTACAGGTGTTTTTAGCATTTCTATAAAAACTAATGTTTTTGTACATTTGATGTAAAATCGGACATTTCTGCAACTAAAAAAAAATTCAATAACATTTACGATTTCTCGCCAGTATAAGCACTGTTGCCATTCTCCCCCAACAAATTATAAAAAAAAAACTCATGGAATCCGCCGCAGCGATCGCATGCTGTGCCACAACCATACCTGGTCGGAAGCATACAAGAACAAAAAAAATAAAAATAATTCCGCAAAGGTAAGTTGCACTGGGGGGGGGGGGGGAAGGTACCTTACATTCATGCCGAAACAAGGCGTGGCGCATCGTAAATCACCCTTCGGGGGGGGGGGGGGGGGGATAAAAAAATTTGGGGTGGGGGGAGGTAGAGAAAGGCGCCAAAAATCTCCGACCGACTCAGCTTGACGTCCACTGTATGGATGTTTTTTCAGCGAAGTTTTAAATATCTTGGGGAAAGTGTTCTTTGTTGCTTATGTTGTTTATTTGAAGGATTTTTTTAATTAGTTTTTGTTGGAAATGTTATGGTACTTTTTAGTTCGTTTTGCTATGGAAAAGCTGATAAAAATAAATACTACACAGAAATCTAATATTTGCGCATTTTATCTCTTATTTTTTTTAAATACATTTTGGAAGTGTACATTCGGCATTGTTTACTAGTAGTTAAATAGTTCAAAAGTTCAAATCTTGAGAAAAAGTCCAGAGAGTCTATATAAGTAAGTAAAATCAAATAAAACTAATATTTTCCAAAAACTAAATACTTAGGGGAAAAGTAAAAAAAAAGTATGGCAGTGACTACCGATATTTCCTATTTGAATCACGGATTTGAACCTTCACCTACACCCTCCGTAAACACGGTGAACGCTACTCCGTAAGCATGGTGAAGCACTTTTTTCGCCAAATTCCACCGTATTTACGAAGTACCGTTCCTCCAAAGTTTTTCAGTATAGAATAGTGAAATTGTGTTGCATAAATTATGGCAAAACCAGAGAATGGAGATTTTGTAATTCATTTATTCTCATTTTTTCTTTGAAATGGTGTGTAAAAGCTATTTGGCCAAAGACTAAGTCTTCATACTTTAGGGTTCTTAAATCCATTACAGGGGCTGGGGAGCCCAGTTGGTTAGGCATTCGCCTAGCATGCGGAAGGTCCCAGGTTCGGGTCCGGGCATCGCCAAAATAACTGCCTACCTATAAACGGCCCGTGCAGCCAAAAATGTCCGACGAATAATACCCCGTGTGGAGGGAGTGCACGTTAAATATCCTTCAAAGTCCTAACGCTGCGTACGATGTCGCCCTTAACGGTTGCGTTGGGTGCCTACTCAGGTGTCGGCTCACCACTTGACTGTGGTTCGAAAATACGACGCCCGTCGCCAATAGCCCTCGTGTAGCTGTAGTGCGACGATATTCAAAAACCTAACCTTAAATCCATTACATGTCATCAGCATGACGGTACTGCCATCATATTTACGTATTGTACAGTAACAAAATTCACGAAAAAAAAAATCTTCCAGTAATCCGTCTTGGTTCAGTGTCCAGTCTTGTTTTTGCTCTTTGATTGCGTAGGGTACCCACAAAATTCCTTTAAAATGTCAGCCTCGTGTTTTGACCACGGTTTGAAATTAAAATGCTTGTCTCCAATTCTCCTTTTGTTGATCTATATAGTGAGAGCTTATCCAACATAACTCTTATTGTGATTTCAATAACATAGGAATTAAATGCAATTTTCAGTGCAGTTTTTACGAAAGAGTATATTTTTACCGTTCTTATTTTGATTATTCCTCTACATTGTTTACTAGTTCCAACAACAGGATATAAAAAATATAATACTTCGTCTTTAATATCGCTACTGAATCCAAGTTTTCCTACCGCCCGTGATATTAAAAAAGCTTTATGGTAAGAGATGGGCCCGGCTCTTTGGAATGCGGGACGGAATTTTGGACTGCCTTCGATTTGAGTTTCTACGTTTGTTGCTACTTATTGTTGTGCTGTTGTCGCTTCTTCGGGTGAAAGGGTAAAAAGGAAAAATAAAATGAGGACCACCTCGGGTTTATGGTCGACCTACATGAAGTAGGTTTTAAAGTTGAGATTTCTTAATGTTACTAATATTTCAGGTAGCGAAAAGGCGTTGTGAAGGGTAATCGGACGGATCATGGTCGTATTTTAGACGTCATAAATTATTTTCCTGCCTTTATAGGATATCCAATTGACGTTAATTTAAGAAAAAAACGTTTGGTGTTGATTTAAAGCAGCACAAAAGGACTATAATTGAATGCCTTTGGTACCATTACCATATATTAGTGTAATGTATTCTAAGCGGAAGATAAAAAAAAACTTCTTTTCAATTTTGCTTTTGCTCTAGTGCGAAAAAGTTGTTTTCTGGTACGAATATAATGCGTACAAAATTTCGGGAAAAACAAGTCATATCACTTATTTAGATCAACACACAAGTTTTGGAAAGTTTTTTTTCATCAGTAACTTTTTAAAACATATTGCATTAAAAACAATGTTAGAATAAACTAAAAACTACACAAAATTAATACAGCTTTTTTTTTGCATTCTAAGCAGCAAAAAATTAATATGTATTTGAAGGGTTTAAGCCCACAAATTACATGCAATTGACGTGTTCTCAGCAAATATTAAGCATTAATTTTTCTAAATAACTGCAATTGATACGTGAGTCAGTGTGAATATATTGTTTGGATGAAAGAAAAAACTCATCGCACTCATGAATAAACTAAATGTCAAAAAGGGACTAAACTCCATAGGACGGTTTCCGCACGCTCTTTTTCTTTCACTAAAACTTTAAAAAAAACGTAGGGGGGAATTAGCTAACGAACTTTGTACCTTTTTAAAGTTTTTTTTATACATTTACTCTAAAATAATACGTGAGTGTCAGTTTATATTTCAAATAATATCTCATGGGTTCACTACCAAGTGAGCGGTATAAGTATTCCCCTCCAAGCTCCAAATCCCCTTCTCCAATATAAAAGGCGAGAACTCGCATCGTGACCTCTCATTCAGCATTTCAACCTCTTATTTATTCACGTGCTAAGGGCGGTTTTGATCCGGGAGCACACACAGACACTGAAGGATCCTGTATTTTTTCTTATTCCTTACCCCCTCCCCCCCCTTTTAGAACGATACTTATGCCTACCCCATATAACACAGAGGGCAGTCGGCTTTTATGGTCGACCTGGGTGTGAATATCGGCGGGGGATATATTGCAGGTTCGAGCGCGGCTGGAAACGTATTTTTTTTATTTGTTATACGAGAAAAAGGCTGTTAGGATTATTTATTTGTGGAAAAGAGTTGTTTGAACTTTGTGGTGATTAACTGGTTGAGGCTTTGGTGTATTCAGCTTGGATATGCTTATTCAGTTTGCGGTGATGATGACCATCAAAGTGGTAACGTGGCGTCAGACAAAATGAGAAAGATATTTTTCCATGACACCAAGGATTCAAAGACTGCATCGCCATTTCTTTTGCAGCCTGGACAGAAAAAGATACTTTATTCAAAGTAATTTAAAATTAGTTACAAATTAACCCGTTAAAGACCATTTGTAAAAACCATTAACAGCTTTCTTTACTTAACAAAACTTTAACTTTAAGTTTTAATTTTTTTTGTAACTTAATTTATCCTACATAAATTTTTCAGTGATGTGATCTTCATTTGGTTTGCATTTTGTTTATTTAGATAAATTTAAGCAGAAAGCTTATATTCGCGTCAAAAATGTTCCTGCCAATCTTCGTTAATGAGTTAAACACACCATTTACAAGGTATGATACATTGTTTTTATCCTCTGTCTAACTTACACTAGGGCGGAGCGTTAAGAACTTTTTTTTTGCTTTTGCCCTAGAACTTCGGTATATACAAGATATTTCAAAAAATAATTTGAGGGTGCTGAATTCGAAGCTGGTGGTTTATTTAACAAAACCTTGAGGCTTTTTTTGGTTTGACGTCATCAATATGGTGGCTAAGCATGGGAATAGCTCGTGTTTATTTCTACATTACCACATGTTCAACTCAACAATTACGGACATGCTATTCATGAAATGAAGTCCAAATGCTAATAATATTTAAAATCTAACTAGAATTTTCGTTTTTCATATTGTGGCAATAACACCTGTCCGAAAAATGAGTGTATTCATGAGATACATTCGACTAACATTAAATGATCGCACTCCACCCTTTAAAAACAAGTTTAGGCTGAAAAATAATGGTTGGAAATCTTTTCTTTAAACCCTTAAACGAATTTAAAATCTATTTTTCGGGACTATGACAACATTCAGAACTTTCATTGATAGCTTTACATTATCTTTATTTAAACGTACCTGTATTATTATTCAGAAATAAACACGCGCTATTCCCATGCTTAGCGGCCCTCTTGATGATATCATAGCAAAAACGTTTCAAGGATTTGGACAATGTGCTCTCCAGTTTCGAATTCAGCACCCTCGAATTATGAAAAAAACTATTGTTAAGTGTAGAGTAAAATTTGCTAAAATTCACAGGCAAAATGGAACCCTTGGTCGATGGGTCATTTCTTACAAAACCATGTCCCCACAAGATATCCTTAACATTTTGAAACTGTGTTGACCCATAACTTCATATTTTATAGAAATATACGACTGATACCTTTCATATTAGCTGTTTTAAACTAGCCAATGAGTTGCCAGAAAAAAAACGTAAAGAAGTCATCTTGTTGACGTAATATGTTGTCGAAGTGACGTTATTGAGTAAAAGTTGTGGATAAAATGGTTGAACTGCAAACGAGTTTTTAAAAAAACTGTTTGAGACAACAAAGTAAGCGTTTTTACAATAATGAACTACAATTTTCTACTTCTAAATTCAATTCAATTATAGCTATATTGTCAAATGTTCAATTGATATCCCATGCCTTCCAATACATGTTGGATACATTTCGATGTTAACAACTTAGTTGTTTCCGATGCGCTTTTTAGTTACATTTTCATTGCATTTTATCTGCAGTATTATTAGTTGATCTTTAAATATTCTTGGTGTATCTATAGTGCAACGTTGATCCAACTAAAACCAAAAATAAACTTTAATGTCATTCATTCTTTCTAGACATTCGCTCTACTGCCCTAGACAGAGTCGTGACAACCTTGGCGATATGGCAAACAAAATAATTATATTGGTGAACGTAAGGCGTATCTCGATTGATCCAGTGGGCTCTTATTTGGTACTGGATTCTCTCGGATTTTGAAAGGAAGTTACTACGAGTTGTCGTTACTCTACTCTACTTTACGTATTAGGTGTTGAGTGGCTCTAATACGGCCCAAGTCCCACGAAAAAATACCGGATTCTCACACTTGAGTGCTTCTGGATCACAGCTACGTGTATTTCCTCCTGAGCAAATAAAAGGTCAACTTGTAAGGAAGAGGTGGATCGCCAAGAATGCGAACTCACACCTTTGCACGGGGGTCGGCCACCCCCTGTTGTGGGAAAGAGGGGTTGAAGGAATCCGCTTTGGGATGAGGGGATAAATAGGGCTACGGTTGAATTGAACTTTGGGGAATTTTAGGGTTGTGTTATTGGAAGTCTTTTACACGTGTGCGGTGCTGACAGGATAATCCAATGCTTGGTCAACCGTTGAATCCTTGGTAAATCGTCCATGATCGGGAAGGGAACATTGAAGTTGGTAAAATATCTGGATATTTCGGTTGTTTTTTAGGGTTATGATTGAGGCTTGGGAATTTCGGGACTGTGTCACGATGTCTCTTAATAAACAGCAAATAAACGTAAAACTTTAGCCTAAAATTTTAATTAATCAATAACGTTTAATGGATTTTAAATCACGAGTTTTGTTGAGAAGTCTGAAGTGATATTACGTTTATAACGGTCGGAAGGGTAAGAGTAGATAACTCTTTTTAATTCTGTATCCGAAACTGCGAATATATATTTAAAAAAAACATATCATTTACATGGAGATTCACCAGTCTGCATCCTATGCTCAGATGCGTCTGATTTCAGGTTTAATCAAAAAAGAGGGATGGAAGAAAAAAAAATCGAAATATAGGTGCGGCTGGCCTTCAACATCAATAAGGTGACCATGAATATTTCATGGGCATATGCTAATCGAGTTTCCCATTCGCAATTGTCCACGTCGTGTTTCTTTTTTGGAGTGAATCACATGGGGATCTTGTAGAGTCTTGGGGATCACGAGAGGGCGCACAAAGTAAACACTTCAGGAGATGCGAAGTTTGTTCAAGAGATATGCATTATGTTGCAGAACTCGTTTTATCAGTTCTTGTTGCGTATATATTTTTAAAAACATATTCGATCTATATTACAATGGCTCAAAGAATTTAAAGTTCAGGTTTAGTTAATTTCACGAAAAGACACCTCTAGAGACCGTCTTGTTTACACATTGAACCTTAATACTATACAGTCCCTGGACAAATTATTAGACGCGCTGTATTTTTTTCAGTAATTTTCAGTTTCTTAAGAGTTTTTATGCAATAATGGTATATTTAAACTACAATATTATTGATTTTTATTTAAAAGAATTGTTATAGACTACATATTTGCATTTATTTTAAGATAATTATGATTAAGATTAATTTATATTAATTATTTATTATAAGATTATGTCTGGAATCATCATCCTCAAATGTAGGAGACAGTCTTGCATTGATAGCATGCCGCGCAGAATTAAAGCTTTGATAGCGGCTAAAGGTGGCTCAACTAAATATTGACTTTTACTAACATTAATTTCACTTTTCTTTGAAATAATAAACTAGCTTTCTAAATTATGCTGTTATTATTAAAATCGGTAATTGATGGATAATATAAAAAAAAAACAAATCAATTTAAAATAATAAAACGGTACAATAATCACCCGGGTAAGTAATATTTTACATGAAATCTTGCAGTGCGTCTAATAATTTGTCCAGGGACTGTACAATAGCTCAGAGAATTTAAAGTTCAGGTTTAGTTAATTTCACGAAAAGACACCTCAAGAGACCGTCTTGCTTACACATTGAACCTTAATACTATACATTCTAGAATACTCTATCGTGCATATCTTTTTTTTAAACAAAGAATAAATAATATAATTTTTAATCTGCAAACATATTTGTACCTCGAATAGACCAACAATGATCGGCTATTTTTAGCCTACTTTTCTTTTTTTAATTCGAAAGAATTAAAAAAAATGAAAAAGTAGGTATTGACATGCGGTCGATGTCCGTCCGTCCGTCTGTCCGTCTGTCTGTCCGTCCGTACCCCCCATCCTAAATCGGTTCTATCCATCGGATCTTAAAAATTCTTTTTTTGTTAGAAAGCTATTACCTCAGATACCCAACTTTCATACTTTTTGTCCGTCTGTCTGTACGTCCGGACGGACATAAATCTACTATTTGTTGGCGAATTTCCCATTGAATTAGCATTGAAATTCGATTTTGAGTCATTTAAATCACTGTTGCCAAATCAACAATGACATGAGAAACTTTATTTATTTAAATATATTTGAAGGAAAATAATATTTTCATGAATCAGTTTGGAATGACGCCATAAAATGTAGCACAATTTGATTCTTTGATTGTTCATTGTTTACCAAGTTAGCGGCAAGGCATACTTTTGCATAGCAATTATGCTTAGTTTTAATTTACATTTCTTATTTTTTAATGCAGTTCGGAGTAGTTTCATTACTTTTGTTATTAATAAATATTTAATTATTCTTCGAACTACAAATAAATCGAGCAGACGATAAATAATAACTTAATTTGCGAAAGAATATTAAGGAAAATAGTTGATTTTGGCTTTTAGAAGTTTAAATTATAGCTGGATGCTGCGTCTCGATTTTTTTCCTAACGTGTATAAATCTAGTGTAGAAATGGTTGTTGATGATATTTACTGTTAGGAACCTAATTTTTCCCGATTAGAACTTCAGTAAGTATTTAAGTAACAGGGAAGTAGGCTATTTTAGTTCTTTATGAACTTCTTGTTTACTAATCACTTTACTCAACTAATTAAAAGTTAATAAAATTAATTGAAAATAATTAAAATTAAATTTTAATTTGTCTACAATTGGATATTTTTTTGTCCTACCTTAAATAGAGCGTCAATAATAATTACTTGCCTAAATATATTTTTGCTTGTAAAATTTTAATAGGGGCTCATTGGCTAATATAAACACGAGTTTTTCTGTGAATTTAAAACAACAAAACATACTGACTTAGAAAAGCTTAAATAGTAAACGAATGAAAACTAACCGATCATACGTTTCTTTACCATCCCTATTTTGTTCTTTTCAGTGTTCTTTGTTCGAGGTGCTAACCTCCCAAGTCGAAATCGCTTTACATTATTCATGCATCACCCTGCTAAGATCTTGGTTTTTCACTCTGTTCCCACACATTTTCTGTGAGATAATTCGTGCCTCTAACTGCTCACGTTCCTTGTTGCTTTTTCTTGTGCATCAATGGTGTGAAGTGTAAATAAAAAAATAACATTCAAGTCACTCATTTTTAGTATTTTAAATTAGGTAAAAGGGAATAAAATTGTAGTGTTTAAAACTCAGACTGCGAAGTTACGAAAGAGGGGGGAGTCCCCAGTGGGGGGAAGTCCGACTTTGATCAAAATCACCACCTCATAATATAGAGCCACGGTAAGTGACGAGGCCAACACCCGAGCTGGCAGAAAATGGATTTACGATCGATATCGTAATTATCGTTTATTGAAAATTAAAAAGTTAACTAAAAATTAATTATATTCGAACGAATTTCAACAAGTGGATTTGTCGGGACTTGTAAGTTAGCATTTAGCACATAAAAAAACGTTCGTAAAAATATTTAATGCAGCCGAAGCAATGTGGCTTAGAAAATATTTTTTCTCCAGTGGATTAACACAGAGGCACTTCCATTTGGAGACTCGCGGTTCAGCGGGCTCATTCTCCCTAAAATGACCACGTATGTCCTAGTGTACTAGGTGGGTATCAAATACTATACACTTTAACCCCAGGTTCAAAACTCTATCCATTACGCTACAACGGCCTTATGAATAATAAGTAAAATTATGATCAACTCTAAAATTGCAGTTTAAAAATATTTTTTTGCGAAGGATTTCTTGAAAGTTGAAGTTTAATTTTTTTTTTGTAGTCTTTTTTTAATACTCGCCCACAGTTTTACTTATTATTTAGTGATGGAACTAAATACATTAAAAACTAGTGAAACATTTAAAATATCGTGTCAAATAAGTAACTACAAAGTTTCTAGCCTATTGAAAAGCAATTTAAGCCTTAAAGGGTACTTCCAAATGAATAACTAATTTTTTAAAAGACGATTTTAAATACATAGTGCATCTATTTTTTTGAAAACTAATAGCATTGTAACGACCATAGATATCATAGTTAAAGTATTAGATTGGCAGATAACGTGACCTCCAATGCTAACGACGGGACGCGCAAGGAGACCAGAATAAGAGGGCAATGGGGCCAGTGTTGCCACCAGTTTTAGGAGAAAAACACTACGAAAAAATGCCATTTAATTCTAAAAATACAAAACAAGACCATAAAAATTTTAGCTGCATTTTGGAATATTTTTTGTGACTTTAAAAAAACGTGATACGCTTTGCTAGTATTTTTATTGTATGTTTTTGTATTTTTAGAATTAAATGTTTTTTTCGTAGTGTTTTTCTCCTAAAACTTGTGGCAACACTGGCCCCATTGCCCTCTTATTCTGGTCTCCATGCGCGTCCCGTCGTTAGCATTGGAGGTCACGTGATCTTTCAATCTAATACTTTAACTATGATATCTATGGTAACGACACACATGCAAAACTTTTCGATTATGATACAGATTTTGTATTTGTTTGCATTTAACCCAAACAGAACTATTCTTGTTAAAAAAAAAAAGGTGACGACGACATAAAACAGTTGTAACACGTCACATGTGAACGTCTTCTTGAATTAATGTTATCCTCACCCGTTCCGTTATTTTTTTCGTGTCTCACTCCATCCATTTGGATAAGCATCAAAACCTTCTAATTTTTTTTAAATATTTTTTTCTCCTCTACACCTTCTTTGCCAATACGTACTTTGCCAGCTGTTGCTTCATGTCGCTTGTCGATTTTACAAGCTTAACATTTGACATCTTCTGACTTTGCCGTTCTTATATTGTACCTTTTTTCGCAGAAGAACGAGTGTAAATTAACAATGGTACTGTTACTATGATGTTTCATTTTCTAATGTTCTGCGTAAATATTTTACAGTATGATATTCTAAATTCATAATTTGATTTAATTAAAACAGTTTGACCGATTCTTATTTCAGGTCTTGATATATAAAATAATTATTGATCTTTAGAAACTAAAATTATTCAACTGGTTGAAGTTAAACGGGTAGCACCAGTGTTCCCTTGTTAATTTTTATTACAATTTTTTCGAATTTTATTATTTTCATGCTTCTAATATAGGGTGGCTATCTTAAAACCGTCCCCAAACAGCAATCCGTTATTTGTTTTGGGGTCCCTTTTGAACCCCCCTGTAATAGATACTAATTGATTCTTAAATATTAATACAGAACATTGAAACGGATAATATGCTATTGTTCACCAGATAAGGGGCCAAGGAAAGCTCTTTTAATTGAACTCCTCAACGATAAAACAATAGTGTTAAAGAGCATAAAAGCCTAAAATTATTTTTAAAACTGATTGCAATGTAACTAGAAGTTGTAATATTTGAACAGCCTTGTCCGGAAAAGATCTCGAAACTCGTAAAATTAAGACTGATTTTCAGAATACAAAGGATATGAACTCCCTAACATCTCCCAGCCAACATCATTCCCCACCAAAATCTCACTCCAACTAATATGGTTCTCATACTGTCAAACAGACTCAAAGAGATACCTATAGACATTAATACCTAACATTAAAAATAAAAAAAGACTGTAATCCACCAAAATGAAGTCTCTTTTTGTTCGGCGAGGTGTCAGGAATATTGGCGGCAATAGCACTCTTCTATAGGGCGTGGTACAACAACTTGTTCGCCAACAAGTAATTGCTTTTACGAGGGGCAGGGCCTTCTATTAGCTTCCTGTACGGTTTTATGACCGACTGGCCCTGGCGAGCATGGCGTAATAATGCTTCGGTTTATTTTATCAGGTTTTTGGGAGGGAGTCTCTCTTAAATAGACTTGTAAAATGTCTCTTCATTTGAGTTAAACACTTCGACGCCCCTTTTATGATGCGGATGGGCGGTCTGGGAGGGCGATCGTTGTTCTGGTTTCGTTTTGCGTCATCGCCAAATGAAGACATCATGTCATGTTTGTGAACGTCAACATGACATTGAGAGTGTCAACTTGATGCTGAAGTCATCTTGAAAACTGTGAATGTCCTCGTTGAAAATAACTTGTTCTATTTAACTGTTTGGATTACTCCAAACCTGCGTAAGACTAATGAAAGTCATCAGAAAATATTAGTTAGCATTATTACTTCCGGAGGTCAGTGGTAAAATTCCACTAATTGTTACTAACCGATCAGAATGCTCCAAACATGAGCAAGACTAATTAAAGTCATGCAAAATATCAGTGAATGTCATTCGTCAGTGGTAAAAAGAAGTCTCATATCAAACTTTACTAAAAACTAAACTAAACTCCTCGGCGCAACAGCCCATTAGAGGGCCAAGGCCTGCCGTGCCCATTTCAGCTTACGTGACCTAGGGCTCTGGGGTGCTAGGCATATGTCCCGGTAAGGTGGTCAGCCTCACGCGGAACCCCCAGTGTTTAGTTCCCAAGTTTGCTTGGTCCCCATTTTACCGACCCACTTAAGGGATGAAAGGATGGGTAAGCCTCGCCCAATCCGGGATTCGATCCCCGGACCTGTGGCGTGGCAATGCGAAGCACTACCACTAAGCCACTGGGCCTCATCAAACTTTACTATCGGTGTCATAAAATTACATTTATTTATCCCATTAAGCGCCCAAATCCCCCATTTTGGGAACCATTGCAAATAGATAAATTTTCATCCACAAACATTTGAATCTTATAAGATGAAGCTAGGTCAAGATATTGTCATGATTTAGCGTGTTACGAAAAGGTCTGTAAAACACAGGAGACTAATAATGCCAACGATGTGACATATAATAATCTCCCCAACATCTTTCTGAAATAAAGTGTTTCTTATGATAAAAAAATATTTCAATTTTTTTTCTCAAAAACTTCATTTTATGTAAAACAGATTTTCTCTGAAAAAGTGAAATTTTCTGAATCGTTACGTCACGCAAGCATGATCCGTCATTTTGGCGCATACCCCTCCCTCCCCCTCTGTGCGTGACGTAATTTGTGTACGTCCCCTATTTTAACCTTTTGAATTCATGCAAGTTAGATGGTTAGCAAGTCGTTTTTAAGTGATTAGCTCAGTGTTACGAATGTATATTTTTACAAATCTGTTTACGAAATTTATACCTTAACATTATAGTCCACCTTGATTAATGGCTATTCTAAGAAATTTCGGAACAGGGAGCATCGATATGCAATTGGATGGAAACTTTGAACCAGTCAAAGACAAAATATTCCATGCAAATGGTGGTATTCTGGATATAAGTGGTATTGACCTCTCAGTTAGAACAATTCTCAGAAGGGATTTAAGTTTAACTTCTGGCAGTGTGCTTGAGGAATTCTACCAATGTCATTTTCGGAATGGATTTCGAAATCTTTCTGCAGCGAGTTTGGTGGAGAATTTTGACGGATTACTCGGGTGCGGCGAAATTAAGTTTAAAGATAGTTTTTGGACTGGTTCCTCTTGAACTGCTAGGGACCGATCTCGGTTTGATTTATCGGTAATCTTGATTGCCCACATATACAATTATTTTAATGTTTTCAATAATTTTTTTAGCCTCAGAGCCCTTTGTAGAGCGGAAAAGATTCTCGTATTTACCGTAGATATAATGCCGCCGCCAAAAATATTAAATCAAAGCTGTAAGTCATATTCTCTTATGATTATCTCTTTCCTATTGCATATATTAATTCATTAAAAAAAGTATCATTATAGTATTATATTTATTATTATAAAAAGCAAGTAGGTTTATAACAGAATCTGTCATTTATTAGACCGTTTCCACACAACATTAATGCTGAACATTGAAAAAAAGCGCATTAAATTCTATAATTTTCGTTAGTTTAATTTTTTTCGAAATTTCAATACTTATTCCTCACCTAATAAATTAGGGTTCTTAAGCCTTCATTTAGGGTAGATCCAAATGTATTGCTAAATTATTTCTTTTGATGCGCAATAATGCAACTTTATCGTAACAAGGCAGTATGTTTTAGAAATTATTATTATTCACCGTAATTTTTATAGTTTAGGTTCAGAAGATATTGGAGTACAGTGTCCGAAGCGTTTTTAGCAAAGTATAAAGAGTCATTTTATCAAAATATTTATCGAAATATCTGAAACTTGAAAAAATTTAAAATCTTCTTTAAAATTCTAGTTAAAAAGGCTATTGTAACTTCGTGTTTTTATTTCTAGTGTTTGAAATCGAGAGAAATTTGCTTCTTGTTTTTTTTACTACATACTTGTTTGTTTGAAGTTGTATTGACGTTTTTTTTTTTGCAAAATTACATTATGAAATATTTACATATTTTGGAGTATTATTTGTAAGAACTCTACATATTTTACAATGAAACAGTACTTTTGGGTTATATAGATAAAATATAAAAAAAACGTAACATCTCCACTTCATTCGATAATTAAGTTAAAGCACTGCAAGAAACCTTTACGCCAGACAGTTACAAAACTGCCAAGAAACAAAAAAAAAACTGTTTCGAAATCGATTAGTCGTCGATTGAGTCGTCGATAAATCGAGAGAAATTTGCTTCTTGTTTTTTACTACATACTTTGTTTGAAGTTGTATTGACGTTTGTTTTTGCAAAATTACATTATGAAATATTTACATATTTTGGAGTATTATTTGTAAGAACTCTACATATTTTACAATGAAACAGTACTTTTGGGTTATATAGATAAAATATAAAAAAAACGTAACATCTCCACTTCATTCGATAATTAAGTAAAAGCACTGCAAGAAACCTTTACGCCAGACAGTTTCAAAACAGCCAAAAAACACAAAAAAAACTGTTTCGAAATCGATTAGTTGTCGATTGGATAAAAATGTAAACTAGGATAAGAGATACATTAAAAAGTAGGTATAATTTTACTTTCTAAAACTATTGAAAACTTCAGATTAGAGTTGATTTTTTTAGATAGATATTTAGAAAACGTATTTCATGTTTCCTCTAGTTTACAGACTTAAAACAAAAACACAAAACATAAATTTGTTTCTGCTTAAAATGGCTGTGACATTAATCTAAGTTTATTTTACTAATATAAGTAACGTCTCTAAGTATTAAACTTGACTTTTTTCCATATTGAAATTTCACATACTTTCCCACTGTGCGGATGTACTGAAAACTTAAAATTTTTTTTTCATACATAAGGATTTTGGGCACAGTGTTTAAAGCATTTTTAGCACGTAGTTTAAGTAGTTTTAGAGTTATTTAAGGAACATAATCGCATTCTGTTAATGTATCTGAAGTTTATATTTGTTTATAAATCATCATTTAAATTCTAGTAGCCCAAAACTAGTTAGTGTGTGTAATTGTGAGTGATATGTTTTCTTCTTTTTAAATTTAGAGAAGTTTGACTGTTGTTTATTACTATATGCTTGTGCAAATTTGAAGTTTTATTGACGTTTGACGCGCAAAATTACGTTTAATTGTCTTATAAATGTAGGTTACTAGTACAAGGTACTTTTTTTTTTAAACGGCCATTGACATTTTGAAAAAAAAGCAACTCAAAACTTTTAAATTGGTTAGATAAAATATAAACGAATACAATATCTCGAGAATATGATTAAGATAAGACAGTGCAATAAACCTCAGTGCACAGTGTGGGAAACTCTATAACTCACGGCATGGCACTGCAAACTTTGACATCTTCACCACCCTTATTACAGAAACAACTGTCTGGTTTACCTTCAAAAACCAAACACCGCCATTAAGAAGGCGTGTCACTCTTTTTCGCTCTACTCATCTGGATTCGGATTTCGGAACTAGATACACACATCTAGAGTTTAGTCGGTAAGGGTACCGGTCTCGACCATTAAAAAAAAAACTTCGGAAGGGATCATTACAGCGGGCAAGGAAACATAAAGGTAGGCTGGTCTCCGAGCGGGCACCCATTGTCAACAAAATGCTGGTGTCAGCCGAGGTCAGATTCCTGAGTTTTTAACTTAGTTTCCGTGACATCTTGGGAGTTTTATTTCATTCACGTTTATTCCCGCCCACACCTTGAGAGACATTGTTAGGGTGAATGCGCCAACGGGACATTAAGTTCTGAAGGTGAAAAGTTTAATCGCCTCCTTTGGTTGTGGACGCGAGGATCGACACATGTAACACAGTGGAATGCCACATAATTCCAAGCAATGCTTTTTTTTATTTTTATGGTGAGATGGTATGTTAAAAATGGTTTTTTAATTTTGAGAAATACCCTGTTAAAATATGTTCTTAATTTTGAAAATAATGTTTTCATTTTTGAGAACATTATTGGTTCATAATAGCTCCGATTACATTGTTATCAAATTGAAGATCATGTGTTTTATAAATTAGAGAAGATATCATTTGTTTATAATAGTTTCGATCACGTTATTATAGCATTTAAAACATGCGTTTTTCGAATTTGAGATCATGCAATGTTCATAAGAATGATTTTGTTTTGAGAATGATTGTGGAAAAAAGGTTGGTTCGTGTGGTTAACCGAAACGGTCGTATTTAACTTTAAGAACATGGTCTGAGGTCCGAAATTTCAACAATAAGATTAGAACATCCTATTGCTCATGTTTGAGAGTATCCTTTTTAAAAGTTTACCATGGCACTCATAAAAAAAAGTTATCCGCAATGAGATAGAGTTCCTTCCTCAGTCTTTTAGAAATTATTTTTTGCATATTTATATAGCGTCTCTTGCAAAATAAACATAATTTTCCAAATGGAAAAGTTTTACTTTAGACACTTGCTGCATAAACAACTTTAGTGTTTGAATTTCATTTTTTTTTGTTTTCCTTAAGGTAGGAGGATTTGTATTATTTTTAAATCGTCGAAAAATGACAGCCTTAAAAAGTATAACTTATTATTGTAACAATATTAAATCTTATATAAAAAAATTAATGTTTGACGCGGCCTTTTGTCATCAATAGTTGAATCAATCTACTCCAAAAAATTTCAGAAATCATCCAAATTCTCTAACTTTATGACATTTGATCACATGGAAATGTTAAAAGAAAGATAACATCGTCTTTGTTGAATATTCGACACCGATTGACAAATCTATTGACATAACCCTCAAGAAAGGAAAAAAATCCACCAATTTGATTAAACAGGTTTATTTCGCAATGCATATTACCGGTCTTGTTATTTATTAATACTTAATGATATAAAAAAATCAGCCGCTATAATTAACAATTTACATAATACTGAAGAATAAGTCATGCAATGTTCGAAAGGACACGTTCAAAACCCATCTGCAGCGTTTCCGCTACCACGAATATGATTGGAGGGTTATTATAGGTGACATTATTTCCGTATTTATTCCAACGCTTGTTAGAAAAAAAAAATTCTAATATCGTGTTTTTTATGTTATGGACTCTTGAAAAAAAATATTTTGCCTACAAAAGAAAGAAAAACTAGAAATCTGTCAGAAATAACAACAAATAGAACTTTACTGTTAAGGAAAATGACTTTAAAACTTCTGAAATTATATATTCAATCGCCAAATTACGTTTTTCTTTCTTGTTTCATAAGTTTATTAGGTTTTAAAGAAAAGTGAAATTAATGTTAGTAAAAGTCAATATTTAGTTGAGCCACTTTTAGCCGCTATCAAAGCTTTAATTCAGCGCGGCATGCTATTAATGCAAGACAGTGCTGTCTCCTGCATTTGAGGATGATGATTCCACACATAAATAATCTTATAATAAATAATTAATATAAATTAATCTTAATCATAATTATCTTAAAATAAATACAAATGTGTAGTCTACAACAATTCTTTTAAATAAAAATCAATAATATTGTGGTTTAAATATACCATTATCGCATAAAAACTCTTAAGAAACATAAATTTTACTTTAAAAAATACAGTGCGTCGAATAATTTGTCCAGGGACTGTAGTTAGGTTGTTCAATTAACTTAAAGGAATATTGCTATTTTTTTTCAAGAACCTAAAAAAAATACACCTGGACATATTTTCCTATAATTGAAATAGTACTTCCAGTGTTACGCCTCCTTATCTTAAAAAAAATCTTTTCCAAAAGACTACCATGTTACACTGCGTAAAAAAAGAAAACATGTTTAACAAAGTACAAAAATAGAATAATTTCGATTTGTAAGAGTCTGTTAATGTTCAGGTTAAGAACAAAACTGTAAAACCTCTCTCCCACATTGTTTTCTTCCTATCTCATAGCCATTGTCACCGCATAACTTTACAAGAAGATTGAACCTAGGGATCTATATATATACTTTCGTTTCGCAAGCTATATCTATCTTTCTTTCCTTTTTTCATTCCGGAAATTGTTAATGTGCACCGAGCAACGGTTTACAATTAGGATTTTGGATAAGGTAAGGTTCTTTACATTAAACAGTTCCTTAGAGTTTTAGTTCTGAATATCGGATACTCGATTAAATAGACATTTAAAAATTTTATTATGCATTTGAAAATGAACAGCTTCAATGTTCCGAACCGTTTTTCACAGCTTAAACGCCTTCTACCACCTTGAAAACGAATATGAAAACCTTTTTTCGGTGATAAGGAGAAGGTTCCTTTTTATCTTGCTATTTTTAGTCAATAACTTTCGAATTCAGGTTGATTTCGAAAAATTGGATTAATAACTTTCAAGTTTTGAACGCACCGTACAGACCAAGCACGTTCAATATATATATTTTTAATATGTATCCTTTGCTTGAGTCGAATGTAAATCTATATCGTTGCGAGTTGATCTTGTACGATTTTAATGTTCAAACTTGCGTTTAATAATGGTTCTCATTTTGGTTACAAAATAACTAACCACCAAAAAACTGATCGTTCTGTCTTCGTTTCATTTTTGTTGATGTAGCTGGTTGAGAAACTAAATGAAACTATTAGCTGGCGGGTTGAACTGAAAACGAAGAGTTCCTTTTCATTTGGAAGAAGTGGTGAAAAAGAACCTATTTTTTTCCCCATTTTTTTTCTCTCCATATCCTTAGTTAACGAACAGTCTTGGCTTCAACTTGGAGAGCCCAGTCATTCCTTCAGTTAACGCATACCTCGCAGATTACTTCACACTGATGCTCTCGTCTGGGAATTTTTCCCTGCTGTCTGAAAGTTGCGGTTAAGAAAACCATTCATCTCTCTACAGTCTTCGCTTATCCGGATTCTGCTTATCCAGAAACACTTCACGTTCCCGATCCCTTAGCTGGAAGTTGATGCAAAGTGACGCTAACTGCTGCCACGATGCACGTGTGGAGTGACTGGGTGCTTGAACTTTGTTACAGTTGACATGGGAACGAGTAGTGCTTGATGCACTAATATAATTAATTCGGTTATAGCGCAATTCGAGGAACCGCTGTAATTAGGACTAAAGTGGAGTATAAGTGATTGGTGCTAGAACTTTGCTACAGTTGACTTGGGAACGAGCGGTGCTTGATGCACTAATATAATTAATTCGGTTATAGCGCAATTCGAGGAACCGCTGTAATTAGGACTAAAGTGGAGTATAAGTGATTGGTGCTAGAACTTTGCTACAGTTGACTTGGGAACGAGCGGTGCTTGATGCACTAATATAATTAATTCGGTTGTAGCGCAATTCAAGGAACCGCTGTAATTAGGACTAAAGTGGAGTTAAGTGATTGGTGCTAGAACTTTGCTACAGTTGACTTGGGAACGAGTGGTGCTTGATGCATTAATATAATTAATTCGGTTGTAGCGCAATTCAAGGAACCGCTGTAATTAGGACTAAAGTGGAGTATTAGTGATTGGTGCTTGAACTTTGTTACAGTTGACTTAGGGACAAGTGGTGCTTGATGCACTACTATGGGTTGACTATTGGTTGGTCGAAATACAATTGGATTCGGTTATAGCGCAACTCAAGGGCCCGCAATAATTAGGACTAAGGTGGAGGCTTAGTGATTGGTGCTAGAACTTTGCTACAGTTGACTTGGGACGAGTGTTGCTTGATGCACTCACTCTGGGGTGGTCGAAATTCAATTCGGTTATAGCAAAGTTCGGGGATAGTGAACTCGGCTGTGCTGCCACTTAATCTAAGGGAACGTAGTAATTAGGACTAGTGCAGAGTTGAGCATTACTGACTGGCGCTAGAACTTTGCTATACATTGGGGGCGAGTGGTGTTTGATGCAATCACTCTACGGTGATCTATGTTAAAATAGTTTAACTCGCGTGGTTATGATTAACTGGATTAAGTCAAGGGAACGTAGTAATTTAAACCAGTGTAAAATGGAGGATTAGTGACTTGTGCTAGAACTTTGCTACAGGTGACTTGGGGACGAGTGGTAGTTGATGCACTCAATCTGGGGTGGCTCTCAATTTATCGAATTTATTTCGGCTTTAGCATAATTTAAGAGAACGTAGTAAGTAGGATTAAGGTGGAAGATAAGTGATGGGTGCTAGAACTTTGCTACGGTTGACTGGGAGACGAGTAGTGCTTGATTCACTAACACTGCTGTGGTAGAAATTAAGACTGTTTAACTCACCGATAATTATGGGATGCTTAATCTAGAGAAATTAGTTAGTTAGGGACTAGTGCAAAATGGAGGATGAACGACTTGTGATAAAACTTTGCTACGCTTGACTTGGACACGATTGGTGCTTAATGCACTCACTCTGGAGTTGTAGGATTAAATAGAACATTACTATGTAGTGTAGTTCAAGGAATTCTGGTAATTAGTACGATATAAACAAGTGACGCAATAAATGACTTTGTAATAACAGTGACAGTTATGCCACTACGTCGGTCCACGGTTTGCCATTGCTAATGGGCTTTAAGGAAAAAATAACCTATAAACCTCAAGCACACATTAACCATTGGAGAATATCTCTTGCGATTAAATTAAAAACATGCCTCTTGTAAATGTATTTATCACTACGACTATATAGGGCAGAAATTAATTTAAGTGGCTCAAAATAGCTTCTTCTTAATCCTATGAATCTTAAAACAACCGCTTCAGTGATAGTATCAAATTAATGACGATATTGGAAAGATCTTAATTTTTTCATCAAAGTGTCTTACCACACTATTCAGCCTATAATATGCAACTGAACTGTGTAGTTAAAAAAATACGTTTGAAATTGTTGAAGGGTTGGAAATAGCAGTAAGAAAGAACAAAAACTGTTGCGGAAAAATAACTTAAACATCCCATCGAAAGCATTCAATATTTCATTTAAACACTCCAATTAGTTCTGGTATCCTTCATTCACAAGAAAAAGAAGACATCACGAAAAGATTTCTTCATTACTTCCTAATAAAGCAAAGATGGTAAGAAATCAGGAATCCTAGTAGCAGTGCGATCCTCTTTCAGCTTTTTAATAGGTAATCAGACTCCCCTTAGCGCGTGATAATGACTTCTTCTTTTGTGTGTTACTTAGATAGATGATGAAACATTTAAGTTTTACGAGTCGACAGTTTATTACGTTGTCATCAGAATCTTGTAGGAAGACTTTTTTGCTTGAAGAAACTGCTCTCCAAAGGACAGCCATTCATCATTTTTTGAGGCATTATCCGCTTGAAATACGAATTTGTCGCTTTTTTGTGAGGTGCTGATGAAGGCGTTATGTGCTCTTTGCTTGTTTCCAAGTGGCACACCACGACGCCGATGTAGTAAAGCTCTCAATGTTGGGCCCATGGCGTTATGGATAGTGGAAGAGGCCTTTATAAAAACATAATGGAGTAAAATGGTACTGGTTGCCGAATAGACATCTTAAAGCAGACTGCATATAGCCTAGAAATCGAGATCTTTTCTGTATGCGAGTGAACATCGTAATTTTGTCGGTTCCTGGAAATTAGAATAAATTGTCTGCATCATGGTCACGGAAAAAAAAAGTCTTAAGAATAATAGAATGCATCTCTAAGAAGATTCTATAACATTTATCTTTAAAAAAAATACATATTTTAATGAACAAGCTTTCAGAGCTTCATTTTTTTGTATTTTACTTTTACACTTTATTGAAATTTGAAAAAGATTCACGAAGGAACCAAAAACAGTATAATCGCTCTAAAATTTATAGAAAAGGTTTCTTTGAAATCAATTTTAAATGCGGCAAATCAGATTAAATTACGATACCCTATCCTCATGTCAGTGTATTAGTATAAAATCTACACGGGTACACTGGCACTCTCTTAATAGTCTATTTTAAAAGTCTGTCTGAGTCTATACTGTCTATTAGATAACCCTCTGTATTTCCACAGCGATTGAACCGAAATGCCGGCCCTGACCATTGCCGGCCTTGATCAGGCTTACAAGGCCCGGGTCTTGGGCCCATTATTTTAATTGGCTGTAAACATGCACAATGCACATTTTGTTACCCTTTAACAATATTGTATGATTTCACGAAAAACTTAATATAAATATTTAGTAATTTTGATTTTTCAATAGCAATACGTACAATAATAATTGGTTGATATTTTAATATTTGATAATTGGCCTTATTTTTATGTGTCAAAACTTTGCAGCATGTATATTTTGTAACAAAGGGCCCCAAAGTTTCAATTCAATTTCAAAAAGGGCCCCAAATGTTCCGAACTTTGGCCCCAACTTGTCATATGGTCCTGCCGAAATGTTAATACAATGATTAGCAATTAACAATGTCGAATGTAAAATTCAACTGTAAGCATCCAGAAAACTTCTAAATCAAATTAACTACTTAGTTATATAGACATCGGAAAGAGGAATTGCTGAGTTCCCTACCGACCCGTATTCGATCCCGATGTGAGTCAGACCCACTAACCACCACACCGTCGTCGCCTTCTGGTCCTTATAGAGATACAACATGAAGTATTAACAACTCTATCATTGGACATAATCATTAAAAGCAGACCGATATAAAACGCAATAAAAAATCCTAATGCTGAAATATCTCTGTCTGAAATCCTATTATTATCTCACTCCGTCTTGACACTCCATTAGGCTTCTTGTGAGCCGACAGATTGATATTGCCTACTTGTCAACCGACGCCCTTCGTTCTTGGAGAGGTGTCACAAAAACGACGTTTTTTTTTTGTCGCCAAGACTTTTACATTTCATATTTGAGTAAATGTAAACAACTTTGATGGCTTTCAAGTTTCTTATTGTTATTTGAAGATCTGTTTTAATGAAAGGTTAAAATAGATTTGATGCAAAAAAAATCTTTAAAAATATTTTACTTTCGAAATGGTTTCAGTGATAAAAAGCAAGAATGAAGTTCGAATTTTTGATTGGTTTTAATCATGCAAAGTAAACGTATTTGATTCATCTTAAAAAGGGAAAAGAGAAGAAAAAACTCAAGAAAAATGTCTTGTTATTCCCTCTGAGAAATAAGCAAGTGATCAACAGTAAAATATTGTTTTAAATGCATTAATTTGGGATTAAATGTACAACAAAATACTTTAGAAGAATATTTTTAATTATTCTATAATAAATAATTTCTCCCTCATGCTTTGAGTTTCAAAATTTATAATAATAATTTATAATTTTCTCGTGAATAAATTTCACCCTGGCACAACGGCCAGCGAAATTACAGATTTGATTGGTGATCTTGGTTTCTCTTTTGACTGTGTGAAAATTGATACCCGTAATAAGGACCTTTATGCCTCATTTGTCTTGTCTTCCGCAGCAGAAAATTACGACTCGCTTTGTGATCCCAATTTATGGCCGGATGGAATTAACATACTTGAATTTAGAGGATTCCCGAGGAGAACTATTGACAGTCCAATAAACACTAGCCCTGCGTCTGATTGACTACCTCATGTACATTTGCGTGCCAATAATAATTCAGAAATTCAATCAGGTAGAAACCAGTTAACTATTTATTATCAAAATGTTCGCGGCCTAAGAACAAAGTTTAATGAAGTTAGTATTTCTGTTTTGGCTGAAAATTTTGATATTATATGCTTCACGGAAACCTGGCTCAATGATGATTTTAATAACTGTGTTATTATTGATGATCGGTATATCACGTTTCGCCAGGATCGGGATTATCGTACTACTAATGTGTCTCGTGGAGGTGGTGTTCTCATAGCGGCCAAGAGATCGTTGTGCCCAAAGCTTTTAATACAATACAATCATGTTGTTGAATGTGTGTTTATCTCTATTACCTTGGATAACATGAAAAAAATAATCTTCTGTGTGGCTTATTTCCCCCCTGGATCCAGTGTTGATATTTATTTAGACTTTTTTAACTATTTTACTCGTTTTAATTTGTATGACAATATTTTTATATGTGGTGATTTTAATCTGCCCATTACTGGTGATTTTTTAAATCAATTTAATCTTGATCCTAAAACTAGTGAACTTCGTAATTTTATAATGCTTTTTAACCTTAAGCAACTGAATACTGTGCATAATTGTTGTTCTAAATATCTTGATCTTATCCTAACCAATTTTCACAACAGCAATATTATGGTTGAACATAGTGATAATCCTTTAACTTTAGAAGATAATTATCACCCTGCCCTTTCTGTGTCTTTGCAGCATGTAGCTGTTCGTTCTAATGGGCAATTAAATAACACTCCTAGATATAACTTCAAAAAAGCTGATTTCTTGAGCATATGGTTTTTGTTGTCTAGTATTAATTGGAATTTTTTAAATGCTTTTGAGGATGTCAACTATGCTGTTGCTGGTTTTTATAATATATTAAATATGATCCTTGATCAAACTATACCTTTAAAGTACCACTCAAGTAAGTACCCTTTGTGGTATTCTATTGATACTATAAAACTAATTAAGACTAAGGCTAAAGCTCGTAAACTTGCTTTACGTAATCATGACCCTGTTTGTATTCAAAATTTTAAATCCTTACGTTCATCTCTTAAGAATAGTATAGCCAGTGATTATTCTAGTTATATTAAAAATACTGAAAATAACTTGATACGTCAACCTGATAAATTTTGGTCATATTTTAAAAAAAGTCAGACTTTGCCTAATGAAGTGTTCTCTAATGATGCTTATTTTGATAATGATGTTGACATAGCCAACGCTTTTGCCAGGTATTTTGGTTCTGTGTATAAACAGAGTACAGAACATAGTCCATGTTATACCTCTCTAAGTGATCTTGGGGACGTGATCAAAATTGATTGCATCACTCACACAGAGGTTGTATCAGCTATTCAAGATTTGAAATCCTCCCTATCTACGGGGGTTGACAATGTTCCATCATTTATTGTTAAGGGCTGTGCTGAGCACTTAATTTATCCTCTACTTATTATTTTTAATTTATCGTTAAAAACTTGCTCATTTCCCAGTTTCTGGAAAAATACAAAGGTTATTCCTGTTCATAAGAAAGGTGACGTCAGAATTTGTCAAAATTATAGGCCTATTGCTATTTTAAGTCCGTTTGCCAAAGTTTTTGAGATTGTCATCCATAAGAAGATCTTTTCACAAGTTAGTGGATTTATCAATGTTGCTCAGCATGGCTTTTTTCCCCATAGATCAACTCTTTCTAATTTGTATTGTTTAACTAGCAACATTATTTCCGCTTTTGAGTCTAATTGTCAACTAGATGTCATTTACACCGATTTCTCTAAGGCCTTTGATTCACTTGATTTTGGCATTTTTTTAAATAAACTGTCCCATATGGGTTTTACGGCCGATCTGGTTCAATGGATATTCTCCTATCTTACAAATCGTTCTATGTATGTTTATATTAGAAATTCTGTATCTGTTGGTTTTGGTAATGGCTCTGGTGTTCCCCAGGGCTCTAATCTGGGTCCTTTATTTTTTATATTGTTTATCAATGACCTGTGTAACTCTATTGAGCATAGTGACTATCTTCTTTTTGCTGATGATTTAAAAATATTTAGAAAGATACTCTGTAATTCTGATACTAATCTCTTACAAAACGATATTGACAATGTGTTTAATTGGTGCATTAGAAATAAGTTGGAGTTGAATATATCTAAATGTAGTGTTTTAAGTTATACGCGTAAATCTAAGCCTCTCCTTGTTTCTTATAATATTAACAATACTTCCCTGTTGCGTAATTTTTCTGTTAGGGATCTTGGTGTGACGTTTAATAGTAAACTTGATTTTTCCGAGCACATTCAAATTATTACAACTAAAGCATACAAAATTCTAGGTTTCTTAAAACGCAAAACTACTAATTTCACCAGTCGAAAGGCTTTGGAGGTTTTGTATTTTGGCCTGGTTCGCCCTAATCTTGAATATTGTACCCCGATATGGGATCCTTACTACGAGAATAGCAATAGTGTCATTGAACGTGTACAGAATAATTTTTTACGTTTTTTGTATTTTAAGAGTTTCAACGCTGCTTCTCGGGAAGTGCCTTCTAGTGTACTCCGTAATATGTTTAACATTTTTACTTTAAAGTCTAGACGTCAAGTTTATTGTCTTTTGTTTTTTTATAAAGTTATTAATAATATGATTGATTCCACTTACATTACTAGTACTATAAAATTTAATGTGCCTTCTAGAGTTACACGTAATCGTTGTTTGTTTTATTTGAGTTCTAATCGGAATAACTGCATTTTAAATTTTTGTCTATATAAATTTTATAAAACTTATAATAGTGTGTCTGAGGAACTTGATATTTTTTGTATGCCTTTTAATGTTTTTAAATCTAATTGTCGGAGGTTATTCTCTTTGTAATGTTTTTCTTTTTTGTGTGTTTTTGTTGTTTTCATTGTCTTTTATGATGTGCATTATAATTGGATTTTTCTGTTATGTGCATCTGAAACAAATAAATAAATAAATAAATAAATAAATAAATAATAGTTAAAATTATATATTTCTAAAATCTTATAGGATAAGCAAATAATTATAAGTAAAAGCATGTTTTCACTGCACTAATGTGGAATTAAATGTGTGCAACAAACAATTTAATTTTTTTAATATATGTTTAGTATAATTCTGAAATATATGATTTTCCCCCAGGCTTTGAGTTTTTACTTTTATAATAATAATTCAAATTATGCATTTTTAAAATCTATGGGGCTTAGAAACAGGCAGTCTCTACAAGTCTGTAGCGCTTACAGATGGTTAAAAACATTAAAAAAAAGGAAGTTCTACTTTGTAAATGGTGCTTTTGTAAAACAAACAAGTTTTTTTTATCACTCGTTCACAGGGAAAAAGTAACAAATCATTTTATCGCACACTTGAGACAAATGTCTTTGAATGAAATATCATATCGTTGAAAAATGTATTAAAAAAGTTTTCTTTTTAAAAAAAAAAAGATGCTTCATCGTTCGTAAAGATTTCTTTTACATCTGACTCATGTTACTGAAAGTTTTTTTTAAAGGCAAGTATTCGCCTTCTTTTCTGTGTTCGTACAATAAAAATTTCCGTAAATCTTGAAGAGTAAAATAACTGTTTCAATAATCATGCTTAATATTACTTTAAAATTCGTAAACCAGTGTAATAGATACAAAAAGGTATTTTTATTATTTTTTTAAAGCTAGACAATATGCTATGCTTCAAAATTTAACAGCCCCTTGCAAATATTAATGTCAAAATATTTTGCAAATTAACTCTGCTATTGAGTAGTAGTGGCTCAAGCGTGTCTGTAAAAGTGTTTTCCTAACACGAGTAGTTATATTGCAGGGAAATGTTGATTGAGATAAATTGGTTCAAGCAGTGATTGAGCCGTGTTATCAGTTTAAAAGAATGTTTTGCTTTTAATGTCATTCAAATGACTTTTTAATGGACGGGGCAGTGTTGTGTCACTACACAACAAGTTAAATGTATGCTTGACCTAAATAATTCATTTTGAGTAGATTAACAGTTGTCAAACAAAATCAATATAAAGGAAAACAAATATCAATTGTTTAAATTGAGAACCAAATTGAGTATAATAGCTAGAGAATGTCCCTTTAATGAATTTTAGTGGCATTTAAAAAAATTTAATTGCAAAATTACCAATAAATCAGTTTGTGTTCCAAAACCAAAATGTTTAAGTTGAACTGTTAATCTTCTCAAAATGAATTATTTAGGTCAAGCATACATTTAACTTGTTGTGTAGTGACACAACACCAGCGATTTAAATACCAACTTCCAGTGTATATCTATCGTAAATATTTTTTTTTTAAATAAGAATTGAATAACTATGAATTGAGAAAAAGTAAAGAATGTAGATATAAATTAAGAAATGAATTAAGAAAATAGAGATAATTCAGATATGAATTAAGAAATGAATTAAGAAAATGTAGATAATGCAGATATGAATTAAGAAAATGTAAAGAATATAGATGCCAGTCAAGAAATTTTAGTGTCAGGAATATTTTCGGACAAATTTTTTTCTTAGGTGAACCGATATAAAGCTGAAAAATCTAGTAAAGTAATTAACAGGTAACAAAAAAAAAAATCTTTCGGCTACTCTAATTTTATAGTAATGACAGTGTGACATATTTTTTTGCCATAAAAAATTATTTCATTACTTCAGTCAACCTTTTATTCTACAATCTGACAGATTTATTGATAAATTATTTTAATTAAAAAATTAATAATGAAATAATTTTTTCACGTGAAATATAGAGATGAGAATAAACTGCCAAATGAATAAATCTATTAGCTATACTGATTAATAATTTTAAGATTTCATGGATAAGCTAATCTGTTTAATAAATTTCATAGTTAATTCTTATCTCTCTTCTTTAGCGTGCAATTGCAATCTACACGCGCGTCGTTGTCGGTTCAACATGGAGCTATACATCCTGTCTGGAGAGACCTCTGGCGGCGTGTGTCTCAAATGCAGGCACAACACTGCTGGCAGGCACTGTCACTACTGCAGGGAAGGCTTCTACAGGGACGCCTCAAAACCTATCACCCACAGGAAGGCGTGCAAAGGTGAGATGTTGTATTGTGTTTTTTTTTTTAAACCACAAGAGGCATGCAGACCTATAATCCCAACGAGAATATTAATTTCCCCAGCAACACTCATATTTTTTTTTCAAAAATTTCATTACATTAAAAAATTTAAATGTTTGAAAAGTTTTTTAAAACCACATTACTACATCAATGTACATTTTCTACATAAATAAAATTTCAAATGTGATAAAAAATAATTAATTGTTCTAAAATTTAAATTTATGTCCAATTCTGTGGAAACATTTTTACCCTTTTTGACAAAAAAGAACCCTCAGAGGGTAAAAAATGCAAATACTATCTTTTGTGTCCAATCACGGCCATCTTAAATAACAAGGCCGGAGAAGCTCTCCCAAACATGAGCGTAGACGGAAATTTTGACGTCACTGTTCCGAGTGCCGAAGATGGAGAAACTAGTTCGGACGCATTCGGAACCCGAAAAATGTGGTCAGCCGTGAGTGGTTCCGAACAGGTTTCGAGACAGGTTGTCTACATCTTCGGAACAACGTCACTCGGAACTATGACGTCAAACTCGTCCCCGATCGTGTTTGAGAGAGCTTCTTTGGCCTTAGTAGTTGAGTAGGCCTTGGTCCAATGTATGTCGGATGGCGGGAGTTATGGAAACGAATATGGTCTGTGGCTGTGGGTACTTTGCATTGTAAATTTTTTTTGTCGCATATCATATAGCATTCGCGTTAGTACACATATTGCTTACACGTTTTTGTAGTTTTAAAGCACATGGTGACTCTTCCACGATCCATTTAGAATTCCTCACTTGGTAAAAAGAAAAAAAGATGAAAATTGATTCTAGGCTTTCTGAGCGTGCGCAAGCTATGAAATTACAGCACAATTCTGTAAAATTGTATTTACAGCACCAGCTGCAACCAAAACATTTGAATATGCTGTGAACATATTCCGCAAATATACTGTACTTTTACAGTGTGTCTAATTATTTTAGGGCTGCTTTTCAAGATTTGTCTATTTTGATGATGTAAACCTGACAATACAGAATATACAGAAATGTTGCTGATAATGTATAAAAATATAGGGAGGATATTTTACTCAATGGAAATATTTATTTAATTAAGATTAGTGAATTATTAATGAGTGTATTAAAGAGGAGGTCAAATATCTACTGGTAAAGCTGCCTTTGATTCTAAGTTAAATAACCGAAGGTTTTTCTCCAAAAAAAGTTCATAAAGTTTTTTGGATCGTAGCGTAAATTAAAATATTTTCTTCCTTTTATGCTTCCAAATTTCTCAAAATTTAAATTTAATTTTAAAATATGATCATGCAAAATGTTAAAGTGCAACGTTTTATTAAATTAATATGTTGATAATGTATAAAAATACATTTTGTAATGTTTACACTCCTTTATACATAAAACCGCTAGTTAGGGAGTAAAAAATAAAAACTTATTAACTTTTAAACTTCTGGAGTAACGCCTCGCAACCACAAGATCGCGGTTTTGCGGAAAAAAGCCCTTATAATTCGTCTCATGTATTTTAAAGCTATATCCGGTGCAGGTTTAACTTAACCTTGTTATAAAGTATTTCAAGCTTTTAAGATGATATTTGAGCATTGTGGTTGTGGTTTTAAGCTATAATTAATATTTGGCGCCCTTTCACTTCAGATAGCATCAAAGAATAATGTGTGTAACATAATTGGATAGGTGTTTAATTGAACGTCTTAGAAATAAATTCCAGCCAAATAAATAAATATATATAATAAATACGAAGCAGAACTTACTATGTTATAGCTTCAACGCCTCGCAAAAAAAAGCTCACGTAAACAGTATAAGGTGTTAAATGAAACTTTAAAACCCAACAAAAAAAAAGCCCTCACTGTTAAAAAAACCCCTCTTTCTGACAGGATAAATTGCGAAATGTTAGAAAACATATTTATGACTATCTCATGAAAAAACCGCCTTTCTGGGGTAACTGCGGAAAAAAATATCAAAGGAATTCCGATCAATGGCTAATAGCTTCCAACTCTGATGGCTCAATTGAAAAAGTGTGGACACATCATAAAAAATGCCCCCTCCCTCACGGAGGGCCATAAAAGACCCTCCTTTAACTTACCCCGAAAGCCCTTTCAGACGAAAATGCCTCCACGCTGCCAATCCGAGTATTCACAACACGTGCTTTTTCTATGGATGCGTCACAAAGGGACACTTTAGAGGGCCCCCTGACCGATCCCAGGTTCACGGTTGGTTGGCTAATTAGGGAATAGTGGGTGCCTTTCACTGCGACCGTGGGACTGCGTGGAGGGGCTTGGCGTTTGTCGGAAACCATGGCAACCCCGGGGGAGAGTTATATGAATGAATAGTTTAAAAGTGGGATTCCGTGAAAGCAAATGCCGGAGATTCCTGTGTAAGGTTCTCCTACAATGTACAATTTTTTTAAATATTGGATAATGTTTTTTCCCCTGCACATTTGGACAAATTTTTAATTAATTTTCCCTTTTAAACATGCACAATAAAAATCTATTTCAAATTTTCAAATAAGACAATAAGGGATCTATGGATCATTCTAAAAAAAGTTGCAATGAAATTTACGATTTGCAATGAAATTAATATAATATTTCAGCTCTGAAGTTTTCATATTTGATCACACATTGAAATATTTGTCAAAATAAATACAAATAACTAATATTTGTGTAATGTCTCCATTAACTCTAGTTTCGTAAGAAAGTAATTATTTATTATATTGACCTAACTACAGTAATAGAGTGGCCATGAATTATTTCCTAGTTCATAGTTCATCTAGGGCACCCACAAAATCAGAAATACAATCACTAAAATGTTTATTTATACTTATAATAGTTTAAAAATGAAATATTTAGGAAGTGATAACTGAGTGCATATTATTAAAATTTTCCAAATTAAATTATAAATTGGAGCAATAAAAAAAAGCGGTGGAAAATGTTGAGATTCAGTCAGATAGGATAGTCTGTCAGAACGGTAGTAACAAAAATCATAAATAAAACTTCCTTTATTTAGTAACAGTTTAAATGTTAGAAGAGTAATCTTTATTTAGATAACTGCTATGACAAAAATAGGATTATATTTTGCGGTTCTTATATTTTTTTACATTAAATGTTACAAAATATTTATTCTAACGATAAGCAGTGATAAATCGATATATGAGTTTTCCATTTCCAAAAGAGTATAATTACCTGCCAATGGCGATATACTAGCCAGAAAAAACTCTAGCCAAACTCGGTCGCAAAGGACGCCTAAGTTTGGTCCGGTGCTCACCGGTCGACCCTAAATATTCTAAGATATAACTTGGGAGTTAAACTGTTCAACTGCATTGCATTAAATGTAAACTTTCCTTTTCAGCCTGTGACTGCCACCCGGTTGGATCCTCTGGTCTGACTTGCAACCAGACGAGCGGCCAGTGCCCGTGCAAGGACGGGGTGACGGGCACCACGTGCAACCGATGTGCAAAGGGCTACTTCCAGAGCAGATCCACAGTGGCCCCATGCATCAGTAAGCACTTTTACCACGGTTCGTACCAACCTACCCAATCACTAACAAACTAACTCTTCATATTTGATATCATCATTGACAGCCCAAGAATTGTATGCACAAGATATCATTTCGTTATCTTTCCAATACAATTGTGACATTACAATATCGAGTCAACAGACAACATAGAGAGGTGATCGTGCAATAGCCTGTGTTACTGGAGAGAGAGAGTTTTAAAGAGACTTTAAACAGCATTTAAATATAATATAGTTACTTTTAAAAAACACGTACATTTTCTCCAAAATAGCCTTCCACTTCAAAATGCTTTTGCTTGCCCTAAAGCACATTTTCGTGTAAATTGCTTTAGTTACCTCTAATAATCCTTAATATTTTTGCTTAATATTAAAAAAATGGCTAATATTTACTTATGTTTCCTGAAGCTACTTATTTATCAAATTAAATATTAGAAACACTTACAATAGTTCAACTAAGTTAGGAGGGTTTCGTTAATTTTAATCTACTTTCTTATTTTCAGAAGTCTACAAAGTTGAAAAACCAAAACCAGATCCTAAACAAGGTAACTTGTATGCTTAAAATATATATACTCAACAAAATAGAATAATTTTACATTAAATATGTCGAATAATCGTGGATGGTTTTTATTTTCAGATAAATGTGGCAAATGTCCAGCTAGCAGAAAAAAATTACATCTAAAAAAATACTGCAAGCGGGATTACGGTAAGTATTTTGTAATTTTAAATGAGATATTCTCTTATATAGAAACATGCAGAAAAAGTTACGATTGGTGAAACTTGTGAAGTCTTGATTTTGAGTGAGTAAATATCAAGACATTAAAGGAGACTTGGCCCTCTAGGGCCAAGTTGTACAAAAAGTTTGAGTCAACATTAATTTTGAAATGAAGTCTTGTACAGCTGCGTGTTTATTTCGGCCGTTATTAATGCTGGGGAATCGAACCCTTTTCGAATTGAATCGATTTTTTTTTATTCGAGACATTCTGAGGTGATTGCATGACACGAAATTTGCATAAGAGAAGCCGACTTCATATTACAAATTATATACCAACTTCAAAATTTGAATAGCATATTCTAAATCTATGACAAATTTTAAACACGAAATACTTAAGTTTCGTTAACTTTTAAACATTATTAGTTAAGTTAGAGACATGGAAAATTTAGCGGCCGTAATGTTAAATGAGTGGCACATAAAAAAACAATCTCCCGCAAGTAATTGCGAAAAAGATTTTTTGTAAATACTACATACACTTTTGTGATGTGTAAAACATTTTTATATTTCGAATTAAATATTATTAGAATAAAAAAAAGAATGAATAGAAACCCTTTACTTTTGTTATGGAAATAAATTCAGGATAAGGAGCTTAAGCGAAATCTTAACTTTAAAAAATTTCCCTGCATAATTTTTTAAGCAAATCCCAAATTGCTTTATTGCTCTTTAACTACCTCTAAGAGAGCTATATAATATTAAATGTTAGTTTAATAAACATACACGGCATTGTAAAAGGAAGGAAACATTAAAACAACGACTTTGAAAATTCTATAGTATCAAATAATAGGTGCCTATAAAGTTGTGTATTTTAGCTATTTAATATCCGTGTTCACATGTGTCACAATGCTGCTATAAATGCAAGTGTGCTGCCATCTATCTTCACCTCGGCAATTTATACATGATTCTGAAGTGGAGAGAATTGACAAAACTGCTTTTAACACATGTTTCGTTGTAATTTACGTTGCTTTACGTGCAGGACAGTGTGGTGCTATGATGCAGAGAGGCGGCTGTATCAGGCGGAAATTGACTAAAGGCGGCATTTTGGGGTTTGATAAATCCCCCTCACGCCCACCTTTTGATTTTTTTTTATGAGCAGTTACCATTTATTGTAGGTGCTTTAAAAAAGGGAAAGACCACTTTGCGTTTACTAAATCTGTGGGAAACAAATGTTTTTAACTCTTCGAATATAGGGGAATTTTTTTGAGTGGCAATTCTGATAACGTGTTATGTGGATTGCTTTATTTCATTTTTTATGAGTTGTTATAATTTCATGCAATCAATAAGTAAATGTATACCATTTTATGACAATAGCCTCAATAATATGAAAAAAAATCTTAATACGTCCTTGATTAACATTTATTTAGTCGACTTGCACTACTTAGCATTTGTAAAAAGTTAAAATTTTGAAGTTACTACTGTATGCTTTTTTGAAAAACTTGCATAATATGAAAAAAATACCACACGGCCTTGCTTACATATGTTTTATTTTGAAGCTATCCAGGCGGACATTCTGTCGCGGGAGACGGTCGGGGAATGGGTCCGGTTCGGCATCCACGTGCGCCACGTATTCAAGGCGGGCCCCGTCAAGTTGCGCACCGGGCCCCAGTCCCTGTGGATTTCGCAGGCGGAAGCGCAATGCGCCTGCCCCAAGCTCAGGCTCAAGCACTCCTACCTCGTGCTGGGTGAGTACTAGATATGGGCACGTACAGGCTATCAACTAGGCCTACACATTGAGAAACGTGGAGTGAAGTGTGTGATTCACTGAACAGGGCAGCAAACGAGCCGGTTCAATAACGAAACGCGAAGGAATACATGGCACTGCAGCAGAAATGAACCGGGCAGAAAACCTAGAAACTTGCCTATTTCGCTATTGGGTTCGTCTTCGCTGGTTTTTAGTTAGTGATCCACATGGTTATTTCTTAAAAAAAGTTGGAATTTAAAGGTAAAGAAAGTTAATTTCTTTCAAACTAAAAATGTTAAAATACATTTAGGAGCCCAAGTCAATATGATAGAGGGGTCTCATACAAGCATTGCATACAAGTGTAGGGAAAATAGTCCTTTTCTGCCCTGTTCGCTCAAAAGGGTGTGAGTGGGTTTTCGGCTCGCTGACACCTCACTCCAGTTTCCCTTCTAGCTCAATGGGCCTACAATGCTCGGGCCTTAGGCCCACGATTTTTGGGTGCCCTAAAATTGGCTATAAAGCTTTAGATTTTTTTTCACACCTTACAATTGAAGAGCGTAGTTTAAGACCGTGCTAAGTGACATTTTTGAATGTATTGAGATTTTTGTGTCAATGAACACATGACTAACTTCTTTAACGATGACAAGTTTCCCGTTTTACATAAACTTTAAGTTTAGCCTATTTAGTGTTTGCAAGTACCATTTTCATCAGATCTGAGTACAAACTAAAGCTTTAAATATCATTTTCTCGTTTTCACCTCTGTAACTTAGCACGTTCTTTCACTAAGCTCTTCAAATGTGTTTGCTTTTATGACAAACTCCTTTTAAATTAACCATATATTTATTTTTTCTACAACCATTTTAGCACCCTAATTGTATTTTTTAAAATATTTTAATTGATGACGGACCATAGTTTCAAAGGTCTTAACTTTGCAGTATGTATATTAAGTAACAATATCATTCAGAAAAGGGCCTCCAAATGTCTCTGATCTACCATGCCTACCATCTTTTCTGATCCAAATTATAGGGAGAGCCCCCAAATTATAGGGAGGGGGGGGGGGGGGGCTAAATTTTAGTTCCTATTATGCTTAACGCTGTAGATCCCCAAAATTTCAGTAAATTTTCAAATTTTCTGAGTCCCCACTCTAATTTTAGCTTGCCTTTGACCTGTTGTGATTGGTTTAATCGATGTTATAAGGAAAACGATAAAATAGCAGCAAAAATATCGGCCAACTAGCATCATCCTTATGAGCAATCATTCACAAAATTTTCTGTAAAGGGTAATCCAAAATTTGTTGTGCCTTTAGTCTGAGTTTTAATACATAAGATCTGCTGACATAGGTGTATGCTGGTTGATGCCGCGCTCTGAGCGCACACTTAGAATTTGCGGACACTTGTTTCAGTGTAATGAGTGGACACTATTTTGTCAGAAACTGGGACACTATTTTGTCAGAAACTGGGACACTATTTTGTCAGAAACTGGGACACTATTTTGTCAGAAACTGGGACACTATTTTGTCAGAAACTGGGACACTATTTTGTCAGAACTGAGTGAACACTATTTTTCAGAATACTGTCCTCCCAAGACACGGACACTGGTTGCGTTGAAGGCTTCTAGAAGTTTGTCATAATTGTTGAGATAAATAATTAATCTCGTAATTTAACCTATTATACGTCATTTCAACGACAAATAATGGAATAAGGACGGAATAAATACCTACGGATAAATACCGAAATTCAGGGCTCTTTTACTGAACATTTGTCTTAAATGTCTCGTGTTATTGTTGTTTGCATGGAAATGAAATCGAATTCTTCTCCTGCTGGGATAGGAAAATATGACATAATTTGGTGCTGCCATCTGTGGGATAAAAACCCAAACAGTTTCAAACCCGACAAATGTTAGTATTGCAGTAAAGTTATAATTTTTAAAAAATTCATTTTTATTTTATGGAAAACTTATCGCGTGAACCAAGCATAAAATTCTAAAGAAATACTTAAATTTATTATAGATACTTAAATTTATTACAGATAGTTTCATTTTTATTTGGTTATTCTTCAGATATTTCTTTTTTTTATTTAATAATATACAAATTTCGAGAAATTTCGTTATGAGAAATTATGGCGAAGAAACAAGAAACTACCATTTTCCTAATATGTTTGATAAATCATCTTAATTTAATTGTATTTAATTTAACACCACTTTTTTTAATACTCAGGTAATAACCAAGAAGGAAGAAAATATTCCGGTTTACATGCCAGCAAAGACAGCACCGTCATCGAATGGAAGGACGACTGGCCATGGCGCATGCGCAGGTTTCAGAGACGGCAGCGGAATGGCAGATGCAAAAATCCCTAATTTAATTTCTGACCACTGAAACTATCTTTGCTGTGGACAAAGGTTACCTGCGTAGAAAATATACGCAGGTGTGTAGCTTTAAATGAGGGTTGTGTTAACCTAAGAATAAAGTAACGGTTTGAATATTTAAATGAAGACATGATTGATGAAACTTAACAGATGTTTAGTTATTTATGAAGTGTGGTCATACACACTCTTAAAACAAAGAGTGAAATTTACTCCTATAGGAGAAGTGCATTTTCGGCACGAAAGGAGTGAAAATTAACTCAGACTGAGTTAAAACCGCTCGTTTTAAGAGTGTAGGACGCAGATTGTTTTCTTTTATTTCTTTTACCACTCAGAAAAAGAGTGAAATTCACTCCTATAGGAGAAGTGCATTTTCGGCACGGAAAGGAGTGGAAATTAACTCAGACTGAGTTAAAACCGCTCGTTTATTTAAGAGTGCAGAGAGATCCCAGTGACAACCCAAGTTAGACATAATGAAAGACTTGAAAAGAAGACGCTCTGACGTTGACAAAAAAAGTGCCGTTATACTTCACTTTGCCTAAGCCAAATGGTTACAAATAATCTGAAGTAGTATTATAATGTAATAGTATTCAGAGTGCAAATTGTAAGTTAATTTACTAAAATAAAACCTGTCATTAAAAATATTGAGTCCAACTTTGTATCTCATGTGCATTAATGTTTTATTAAAACTGTTTATGATGGGTAAAAACTTTGTCTTCTCAGATCATGGTGCATGCGTCAGTGTGTAATTTTGACAAATTTTCGAATTCTTCCAAATGGCAAGCCTATAAGTCATTCTTTCTGAAATACACTCTCTGAAATAGACACTTATATTTCACGAAACTTTTGTCAAATTCACGAAATGATGACTTGAGGATTTTGTTGTTGTTGAAGAAACTGTTTTGACGATTGTAGAATCCTCAAAAGTAAGATTTTTTTATTTCCGAAAGAGTATAAATTATGACATTTAACTGCATAATAGTTTCGAAATATCATCTCATTATCGCCCTTTGTTGCCATTTTGATTGTTTAGGTTTTAAAATGGTCCATGAACTTATAAATAACAAAATAAGCTTAAGCTTGCACTTATAAATATTGTAATTGTTTTATATTAACACAAAACAAATAAATTTCATTTTCGCCGTCTCTCCACCCAACTATTTTCAGAATGTAGAGATCTAGTTTGAAGAATATTTCAATTAGACTTGTGGCCTACTGCTTTGACTTTTTACTTCAAGATTTCGAATTGCACATGAACAAAACATTTCAAATTAAATAATATTGAAATTAAAATACACTTGAAATGAATTGTTATTCTTGTTAAATAATATTCAATAATAATGGTGGACCAAATATGCACTACGTTCACACAAAAGTTAGTATCAAAGCTTAACACAATATTGAAGAATTATTGAATTATTAAAAAAAATATTTATGTTTATCCCAGGTGTGCAATTACTTAAGCTTGTTTTGCTATTCTGAAACCATAAAACGAGCTATATACACCCAATAATTGTTGTAAAAGATACTATGTGCACAAGAATGTATTTTTTCAAACTCACAATTTTTACGGTTTATATATTCAAAATATTTACATTTTTTGGAGATTTTGCATTGAATAAGACAAAAAAAAATCTCTTTTAAAAACATGTCATTTTTCTCATGCATAACTAGCAAAATAATACCTGTTCTTTGCATGGTCTATATATATATCAAATTGGTTCAAGTATGAGTACTACCCTGCTCAAAACAATTAGGGGACCACTTTGCGACTTTTGTTAACCCTTTCAGTTCCAACTTTTTATTTTTAGCCTACTTTTATTTTAATTGAAGATTAAAAAATGAAAGTAGGTATTGAACATGCGGTCGATGTCCGTCTGTCTGTCTGTCCGTCCGTACCCTGTCAAATCGGTTCTATCCTCGGATCTTAAAATCTTTTTTGTTGAAAGCTAGACCTCAGATACCCAACTTCATACTTTTTATCGTCTGTCTGTACGTCGACGGACATAAACATCTTCGGCGAATTTTCATTGAATTACATTGAATTCAATTTTGAGTCATTTAAATCACTGTAGGTATTGAAATGCGGTTGATGTCCATCTGTCTGTCTGTTCGTATGTCTGTCTGTCTTTCCGTCTGTCCGTACCCCCCTTCCAAAATCGGTTCTATCCATCGGATCTTAAAAAAAATATTTTTGTTAGAAAGCTATGACCTCAGATACCCAACTTTCATACTTTTTGTCCGTCTATCTGTACGTCCGGAATGGACATAAATCTATCTTTCGGCGAATTTTCAATTGAATTACATTGAAATTCAATTTTGAGTCATTTAAATCACTGTTGCCAAATCAACAATGGCATGAGAAACTTTATTATTTAAACATATTTGAAGTAAAATAATATTTTCATGAATCAGTTTGGAATGACGTCATAAAATGCAGCACAATTTGATTCTTTGATTGTTCATTGTTTACCAAGAAAGCGGCAAGGCATACTTTTGCATGCAATTATGATTAGTTTTAATTTACATTTCTTATTTTTTAATGCAGTTTGGAGTAGTTTCATTACTTTTGTTATTAATAAATATTTAATTATTCTTCGAAATACAAATAAATCGTGCAGACGATAAATAATATTAAGTTAATTTGAGAAAGAATATTAAGGAAACTAATTAATTTTGGCTTTTTGAACTTTAAATTATAGCTGGATGTTGTGTTTACCGATTTTTTTAATGTTTTAAATCTAGTGTAGAAACGGTTGTTGATGATATTTACTGTTAGGAACCTAGTTGTTTCCCGATTAGAATTTCAGTAAGTATTTAAGTAACAGGAAAGTAGGCTATTTTAGTTCTTTAAGAACTTCTTGTTTATTCTATAAATCTAAAATTTGCTAAATAGGTTCAATATGCATCCTGAATGAAATGGTAGGAAACAAGAACAAATCTTAATTTTTTAACTAAAATTTAAGGGGGGAAAATTGGAATCATATTTTTTTAATGAATTATAAAAATAATTTTTTCAAAACTTTATTTGTTAAAAAGTTTAAATCAATTTTTAAACATCTAAGAATGCAAGCGTAAAGAATTTAGCGTCAATATATTTCATAAAAAAAATTTGAGAGTGAATTTTATTTTACCTTGTTTTTCATATTTTAATTTAATTAAAACAAACATTATTTCAATTCTTCAAAGACATGATTCTGCCATCTAACGATAAATAAGTTCACGGTCAACTTAGTGAGAAAAAAAATCGCAAGCTGATGATTCCAAATGGAATCATTGGGGGTGAAAGGGTTCAAACCATGCGCTCCCCCAATTGTTTTGAGCAGTGTATTTAGTCTGCTATAGGGTTAAGATTATAATCCTGTCTTGTCATTTTCATTTACTTAAAACTCCTAAACCCATTTTCTTCCTTCGTTAATAATTCAGTTAACACAAGCTGTATCTTGCACACACTCAAAAAGCAAAACTCATCATCATTGTCAACTTGAATGAAGCCAGTTGAACCATAAAATTTTATTTCGAATCAAAATCTCAATTATGTGGACAAATTGACATTTGGCGCATTTGTACAGTTTTAAGGCGATAAAATATGGCTAAATTGGCGACATATTTGGCGATCACTATAAGAGGCCCATAAGCTCTAAAGAACGATGACTTCTGAAAAATTTCCAACCTTTTTAAAAATCAAATAAAAGCACATTTCTTACTTTTGTCAACTTTGTTGAGCTTGGCGACATGTTTTGTGAGACAATTCAAGTTAAAATCCTATTTATGAGACACGCATTTCACACACTTGGCGTATATTTTCGCATAATATCATTGTAGATAGCTCTGTGACTACCATGACTTTAACTATGGTTCCTGTTTTGTCTAAGATTTAATAAAAATGACGATTGCAATACATTTCATGACATAGAACTTTTATTTGTTGCCTTGAATTTCGAATGGTAAAATTTTGTTCTAGATTTTTCCGACAATAAAGTAATACCTTTAGTTTATATAATGTAAATATTGTTTTCATGTAGTTAAAAGAGTTTTTATTAAATTTTTGCAGAAATCCTGATTCTGGCTTAATTTTGATGCTCAGTAATGCAGTTAATATTAAAAGTGTTTAATCCTTAAATGCAAGTTTAAAATGTGTAAACTTGAATGCATAACAAATGCACATCTAACTGGTTTTACAATTGACTTTTACAACCTTAAATATACAATACCAGAATAAAATGGTTATAAGTCCATTGCAATTCAATTAGGTTTTGCATAGATTATGAAGAGAAACAAAGTATTGTGGAATTTTTAGTTATTTGCGTATATTTTACAAACCCTTTCAGTCCCAATGACAATTTGGCATCATCATTTTAGAATTTTGTTTTTGATCGTCTATAGCCATTTATGATATCAAAAAGCACATCATTCGATTCTTCAAACTTTTTTCGATTCGAAAATATTTTTTATTAATCCCAATAGATGTCAGCCCTATTATTTTTTTAAAATTATGATCAGAAACATGATGCCAAATGGCATCACTGGGACTGAAAGGGTTAAAAGCTATATGAACCTTTTTTAATAATAGTTAGTCATTTAGTTAATTTTATGTAATATACAGTTTTCTTACATAAAAATTTCTCATAATATCTTTGAAAGTAATTTTAGCAATAATCTTTTAAAGAATTAAAATTAATGTGATTTGAATGAAGAATGCTCATCTATTTTTTGGAGTATTAAAAAAATTAACTATTCTATACAATGTATGCCTTGTTGAATACACAATACAACAAAAAAAGTTTTAGTTATTAGAATTTTTCTATTTCTTGATATTGTAACCAGGTGTTTTTTTCTACTTCTTATAATTCTTTTGCAATTTTTGTGTTAAAAAATAATTACTATTTTTTGTGTTGAAAAATAATTAAAATTTCGTAGTAGATTATAATGTGCATTGTATCAAATTTTTTGCATTCATTGATGGTTTTATTACTTATAAAAATACGTAATTATACGGTGAGTGCATTGTAAATTCGTAAACTGTACTATGACTTGAGAGGATTCATGAACTAACATCGTAGATTATTGGCACCAATAGTTTATTTGTTGGTACAAATTTTACATGTTTCAGCGAGACTCAAAACGCTCGCCTTCTTCAGAAAAACACACAACACAAACTAACAGTCAACGACGTGAAGCTGTGAAACATGATGTCCGGAAAAGGGGTGTAGAGTGGGATAAAGAGTGGGAGGAACAAAACTTTATTCTGTTGTTATTGAGGCTTTTCCTAATTGGGGAGAACTCTGGCATATTGGCTGAATTAACTAAGTTATTGTGGTTTTTAAGAATATGGTACGCTTCGTAAATGTCGAGATCCTCAATTCTAGAAGATTTGACCAAAATTGAGGCATAGGAAAAATTGAAACGGTGATTAAACTCCCAAGAATGTGTAGCGACCGAAAATTTCTGACATTATTGGTTTTTTTTAACATAATCTTCGTGTTCTTTAAGTCTTATTTTGAGTGTTCTCTTCTTTTGCCCTATGTATGAAAGGCCACATTGGCAAGGGGTGCTGTAAAGGCCCCAGTCAATGTGGCCTTTCATACATAGAAGACTAACGAAGAGAGCACTCAAAATAAGACTTAAGAGGGATTGTCAGTCCCATAGAGCTAATGCATTAGTTTTGGAATCTCTGCAGAAGTATTGCTTTGTCTTGTTAGCTCTTTTTCCCCAGGTATGGGAATCAACAAAACATCGAATTGAAAGAAATTTGAAACGAAAATGTTATCTAGTTATCCAATTATGTATGTTTGAAGTTTTAAAATGCCAGAAATGTACAGCAGATGGCGACACTATTTTAAAACTTTATCAATTAATAATTAAATAACCTGATGTTATTTTCTTTTCAATTTTGTTTTAAATTGATGTTATGATGATTCCCATGCCTGGTGAAAATGGGATAACATGGCAAAGAAATTCTTTTGCAAAAGTTGTGATTTCAAAACTAATGAATTAGCTCTATGGGACTGACAGTCCCTCTTGAAGAACATGAAGCGTATTGTGCCGGTCATCACAAATATCCAATACTAGCTCTCGCGACTGATTAATTACTTTGTCGCAGACGGTACAGTATTGGGCTCGCATGTAAGAGGTCCCAGGATCGAAACCGGGCCCATACCTCTTAAGTGGTGACTTCGGACGTGGCGCCATCTAAGGGCAAAAATTGGACAATCTTAACGCAACCAAAGCAAAGTCCTGAGACTCGCATCAGGCAGCATCAACACCCCACATTAATCTTTCATCCTCCGACTCACTGGAAGGGGAGTACTGTGTTGGTCAGTACAAATACCCAATACTAGCCCTCGCATGCAAGAGGTCCCTGGATCGTAACCGGGCCGGACCATACCTCTTCACGTATGTTAAAAAACAAGAATGTCAGAAATCTACAGTCGCTACACATTCTTAGGAGTTCAATCAACGTTTCAATTTTGGTCAAATCTTCTAGCATTTTGGATCTCGACTTTTACGAAACTCACCATATTCTTAAAAACCACAATGACTGAGTTAATTCATCCAGCATGCCAGAGTTCTCCCTAATTTGGAAAAGCCTCATAGCGACAGAATAGTGTTTTGTTTCTCCTCCTCGCTATCCCCATTTTGTACCTTTTCCGGATTCTATAAACAACTTTTCCGGATATCATGTTTCACAGCTTCAAGTCGTCGACAATTAGTTTGTGCTGTGTGCTTTTCTGGAAAAGGCGACGTTTTAAGTCTCGTCGAACTCGAAACATTTAAAATTTGTACCAACAAATAAAGTATTTGCGCCAATAATCTACGTTGTTACTTCATGAATCTTCTGATATATCAAGCGCTAAGTTGACGATATTTTCTGTATGTACTATGTATGTTTTTAACAACTATGCCTGAAAGAATTTAGATTTTATGGACATTTTTGCCATTTTTTGTAGAGTTATCAGATTTTGTAAAAAGTGTGAATATGATTTTTGTAGAAATTATAAATTTTTTTTAAACTATCTTATTGGTACGATAGTACTAAAAAAACGTCTAAAGTTATTGTGTGCGAAATTTATATATTGCTACATTGTTTACTTATCTAGTACTCATAATTTGTGAAGTCTTCAAATCTTTTATACTTACAACTTGTCATTTTAATTTTCATCTCCATAGCCCATTGAAAAATATTTGATTCACTGTCAATGATATCTTAACACATATGCAAAAACTTATTAGGAAAACAATACTGTGGCTATTTTTTGTTTTAGTATGTCTTGAACAATTATTTCACGAGATTTAGCTTCAAAAACTACGTACAGGAATAAGTTAATAGAATTTTAAACCTATCAGTTAATAAATTTTGGTCTTAAATATATTTATAAAAACCCTATCTCAAGTTAGAAACACAAAAATCAGTCGTTTTTATTAATGTAATTAGTTTTTTAAATTTTAAAGATTACGTGTTTAGACGTAAATATTTAATAAAAAAAAAAGAGTGCAACAATATCAACCTAGTCGACCTTAAGCTAATAACCTAAGTCCTTAAACCGTATAGGAAAGCTAAATCATTAGAATGGAAAAGATAGAAAAATTCTGTCTTCTGCTCACAAAACATGTTCGTTTGTGCTACACTTTCTTGAGATGAACTGTATTTATTAATTTGGTAGTCTGAATACCGAAAAGAAATTCAATTTCGCCACCTTGCTCTTACTTATTCATTATATCTATATGTAATGTGATGTAACTGGCAAGAAATAAATTAATTATTATATGATTATGAATATATTATATGAATTAATAAATTAACACCAATATGATTAAAATCAATCGCCAATAGTGCATAATTGTATTTTTCTGAGACCCTAGCAAAATCTTCCACGTTTATTCTTTAAGCAAACATAGTTTTGAAGAAATATTTATTTAAAGATGTTTTAAAAGTTTTTGTTATTAATTTAACGTTTAGTATTTCTGATTGGCGCATGAAGTTTAAAGGATATCTACATCGATGTCTTAGACCCTAAACATGCACATGTTATTGTACTTGGAAGACACAAACAAGCTTTAATGATTTTTTTGTAATTAATTGTACATTTTAAAAGGGTTTTTAATAAAAAAAAAAAACATTTTAATGTTAATGCTGACTTTACTACATCTCCGATATCAGAGGTGCCGATCCCCCTCCCGAGCTAACGACGCACATCCTCCCCCTTCAAACTTCGTCTTCCACCCCCCACCCTAAGCTTGATACCCTAAAAACCTTGCCTAAGGTGATCTTTACCACATCATTACGGTGTACACAAGAAAGCTTATGGTAAAATGATACTTTAAGTACCATCGAATTTGGTAACTTTGTTCAAAGAAATATACGAGTACAGACCTCCCTAGAATGTTTGTCTACTGATTTGTCAAAGCAGGGTTACCCCTAAATGAAAAAGGCAAGCACATTTTTGAATAGATTTTACAATAACGAATTACATGCTATTTTTAATTTCCATTTAAATAGATTTTTTAAAGAAAAAGCTGTCAGGAATCAAAATAATTTTATTATATATTAGTTTCTAAACCAATAAAAATAGCCGAAATCGTGATGCAACCAAATACGACTTCCAATTCCTTCCCTGAATTCTTAAACCTTAATGCATAAAAATGCTTGAATTCGGCTTTTTATCTAATAAACATATTTGCCATTATTAAACAAAACATGATTATTTTATAATATTTTCAGTGAAAACAGTAACTATTATTTAATAATATTTTCAGTGAAAACAGTAACTATTATTTAATATATTAAAATTAACGTAAAAAATTAAACAAAATTATTACCGAGAAACTCGAAATTGAACTACTTAACTACATTCAATCACCCACACACTCAACCACATGAAACAAATATCCTCCTAGTCTAAAGCAATCATTTAGTTATTTGCGACCCAAGACTAATTTGGCGGGAAATGTTATACAAATTTCGACATGATGCCAGCTGCAAAATAAGGTGGGAATATCTTTTGGATATCATTTGCAAACAAATATGCGAACGTCATCATTGAAATGTTTTTAAACTGCGTGAGATTTTTAAGTCTACTAGCTGTAATTGTTTAAACTTTATTAGAGTGATATGATTGTTTATGCGAAATAATTGTCAAAAATATTCGTCTGGTAGACGCCATTGAACCTAATTTACAACCTCTTTTCTCATATACTAGTATTGTTCTGTATTATAGTTACCTATTCATATTCTTTATAGTAAAAAAAATTACAAAAATTAAACCCACTTTCGACTTTCTTGCCAATTTTTTTGTTTTATTTTACATGGGGGGAGGCGTATTACTCTAACCCCCTCCCCACCGTTGTTGCGTTTTTTTGTAGTAAAAATACAGTTTATTAATAATTTTTATAAACAATTCTACCCTCCTCCTAAAATATTTCATGCCGAGGATTTCAGGGGTGCCTACAGGGGGGGGGGGGGGGGGGGGCCGTTAACGACGCAATCTGCGTCGTTGCCCCCAAAACCACCCCTTGCAAGCACTCCTCTCCGATATCGTGCTTGACCATCGTTCTCAGTCATTAATTTATATATTTTTGCAAACGTTTTTGTATATGATAAATGTAACTAACTTACAGGTCTCTATAATCCCACTATTTGAAATTGGTTCGAATATTCATATTTTTTGATTTTCAATAAATATTTTTATTTTATTCAATTTTTATTTCAATTTTTTTATGAAATATCCGAACCAATTTCAAAAAAGTGAAATTATAGAGACCTGTAATCAGCTACATTTATCATATAAAAAAACCATTTGTAAATATATTCAGTACAGTCGTAGAAATGGTGCTTAGAAAATATATTTTTCATTTCGATTAACACAGAGGACCGTTTGGTTTGGAGTCCCGTGGACAATCGGGCTCATTTGCAATTAAAAAGTGAATTTTAAAAGCGTTATTTTTCCATCACCAAACTACCTATGGGCTTGTTTCACGTTCTGGATGGCAACAGCTCCAACGATGTGTTGTCATTTGATGCCTAGAATTACTTATGTTTTGGTATTCGGAAATGAGTTTTCTAAGAATATTTTACTTATTAAATTTTTTAAATGCCAATATCTTGCTGTGCTATTGGTTGTTCACAACATTTGTTGAAGACAGCTTGCATAGAAAGAAAAAACTATTTTCATCTACACTGCTCAAAAGAATTAGGGGAATATATGGTTTAAACCCTTTCACCCCCAAGATTCCATTTGGAATCGTCAGCTTGCGAGTTTTTTTCTCACTAAGTTGAGATCCCACTTATTTATCGTTAGATGGAAGAATCATGTATTTTGAAGAATTAAATAATGTTTGTTTTAATTAAATGAAAATATGAAAAACATGGTAAAATATAATTCTCTTCCAAAAAAATTTATGAAATAAATTGACCCTAAATTCTTCATGCTTGCATTCTTAGATGTTTAAAAATTGATTTTAACTTTTTTTTTAACAAATAAAATTTATTTAAAATTATGATTTATATTTATTCAAAAGTTATGCTTCCGTGTTTTCCCCCCTTAAATTTTACTTAAAAAATTAGGATTTTTTAAAAAAATGTTTTTTTACCTTTTCATTCTGGACGCATAATGAATATATTTAACAAATTTTAGATTTTTAGAAAAAAAAAAAACGTTGAAACTGAAAGAGTTAACAAAAGTACTCAAAGTGCTCCCCTAATTGTTTTGAGCAGTTTATATCGGTCATTTTGAGAGTGAAACTGAAGCAACCAATGAAATCCAGTACGGATAAAAATGAAAATAAAAGCGTTACATCACCTGCAACTTTCCTATTGAATATTAAAATGTTAAATTCAAAGATTTCAAAACCAAGTAACTTTTTTTCCTTTTTTTGAATTTTTGCAAAAAAAGTCTTAGTGATTAATTATGTATCGTGTGTTTAAGAGGGACTGTCAGTCCCATAGAGCTAATGCATTAGTTTTGAAATCACAACTTTTGTAAAAGAATTGCATTGCCAAGTTATCCCTTCTTCACCAGGGTATGGGAATCATCATAACATCAATTTAAAACAAAATTGAAAAGAAATTAACATCCGGTTATTTAATATTGACAAAGTTTTTAAATAGTGTCGCCATCTGCTGTATATTTTTGGCATTTTAAAACTTCAAAAATATATAATTAAATAACTAGATAACACTTTCGTTTAAATTTGTTTCATTTCGATGTAATGTTGATTTCCATACCTAACGGAAAAAGGGCTAACAGGGCAAAGTATTACTTCTGCGGAAATTGTGATTCCAAAACTAATGCATTAGCTCTATGGGACTGACAGTCCCTCTTCAACAAAAATTTATGATCAAATCTTTGAAAAAAGTCACATTTAATAATTTGTATTGCATTCAAGCTCAGATACTCATGTCGTGTTAACTGTTAAGTGTGTTTTTTTACCATTGGATACAGAAACATAAAACAATTGCATTATTGTATGATTTTATTAATTTTCAAAAATCCCTACATTTTGAAGGAGTTCATTGATGTTCTCTTAACCTAATGCACCTCCAAATAAACCTCCTTTTTCCCCAGCTCCTCCTTTTTTACCTCCTCCTAAAATATCTTGTACAGTATGAGCTACATTCCCTATTATCCCTTCTCCACCTCCGGCATTAGCAAGAATATTATTTGCAGTTCGTATGACATCCTGGAAGGCTAAAATGAAAATGTAAAAACTAGGATCAAAATAACGGTTTGCGCGCTATAATAAACAAATATAGATATTTTAGAGGTGAAATAAACGACAGATTTAAATTGTAATTATAAACAACAGCCCTTGTAATAGCGTTGTTCGGATGTCGTTGATTTCTAGGTTGGAAATAACATGGGATATATTTTGGTGAAAAATGTTTATTTACAGAATATACAGAAATATATATTAAAGGTAATTCCATGTAGTGTAAGTCACAATTTAAGAGGAGATTAAAAACTTTTTAAATTTAAAAAATAATAATTTTATTTCCTTTTAAAAAAAATGGAAAGTAGGCTAAAAAAATAGCCTTAAGGCTTCATCCTCATTCACTCATTCACTATACTTCCCTTCCTCAAGTTCTTTAACTTTTGTTTCTTTTTCCTTCTTTAATAAACCTACAGACTACACTTTTAATGATGGAGATGGACATCATCAAGTGATTCGATTGAATAACTCGTCAAATTTTCATGCAAATGTCACAAAAAAAGAAGATTTAAGGATTTTCGAGGGTGCTCAACATTTCTATGTTTTTAGATCTGGGTGTTGCTATTGGAAATAATAAAATAAGTAACATTTTTAATATGAAGATGGCCACTTATGAATTTTTTGTGTCATGCAATTAATTCAGAATGTTATTCATTCACCAAGTCAATAAAATCCGATTCTATAGGATGAATAAGTGCCGAAATAATCCCTAGTGGTAACTTTTTTTCCCACACAGCTGTACACAACAATACACCATGAGTAGAACGACAGTTCCTTACGCTGAAAGCGAATACAACAGACAGTAAAGAAGGATGGGATATCCTAAAAAGAAACTTTGAACCGACAACAGAGAAAGACTATGAAGTCGAATAAATGAGTTTTACGAACTGAAATTTACCGAAGAAAGTCACATCGAACATTCCTGCAAATATTACAGTAGCAAACAGAATTTTAAAAGCGGGTTTCAATATGCTGGAAGGGCTGGCGTTTCTATTTAATCTGCAAACTACTTATGAGAGTTCGGTAACTTGGTACAGCAGCTGTACAAATTAGTGCATACTAATCAAAAGGCCTAAATAAAGGCTATTTTTCTCAATTATTGACGAGTACTCTAGATATGTAGCAGTATACGTCATTGAGAAAAAAATGTGATGTTTTCAATTGTTTTAAAGAAAATCTCCCAGGTGTTGAGAATGAATTAAATAAGAAATATTACGTTGCTCGCGATTCGACAACGGAACCGAATTCGTTCATAAAGAATTCGAACAGTATCATAAGTTTAAATATACAAATAGAAAGATCTTCGGTTGAAAGTCCAAAAATGAATTCCGTTTTGGAGCATTTTAATCGAACGCGATCGAAGGCGTCGAGCAATGCTGCATGACAGCGGTCTGCAACTGATATTTTGGGATGAGGCTCCTCTCCCTCTAGAGTGGACCGACGGCCAATTTACATGTATCGGGTGCAAGGTAAATTATAAGTTAACTTAAGTCATTTTGTCAAGGCTGATTTTTACGAATGTTTAAGAAAATATTGTTAAAAGTTAATAATCAATCTGCCGGACACTTTCTGCCGGCCGAAAATTTTGCCAGACGCTTTAAACGTCCCTGTAAAGTTCAGACTTTGTCCCACGCATCTGGTGGTGCGATATGGCGCTACGTATTTTCTAACTAAACAAAAATTTATTTTAATCGAAATGATAATATTTCTTCGGTTTTATTGCTAATCGACTCAGCTTTATTTCTGTCACTATAAACGCTATCGTGGTAGACAATCGGTGGGTATACACTATACACGGTCAAAACGAACAATAAGAATGAAATTAAAAGGTACACATCTAGATTAGTAGCCATCGGCTACAGACAACGGGTTAATTTTTTGTACACCGATTGGTTTTCATCAGTGGTGAACTTCTCAGTAATTCAATTTCTATTCGTGGTTACTGTTTCAGTGTTAAGCTGGCAGCATATACAGCTGGATGTAAAATAGGCTTATCTGCAATAGGTCACTTAATGATCAAATGTTGTTGTTGTTTCTAATGCCACTCGGTAACCGAGCCCGGAGCAGATAACTACCCGATTTTAAGGCGAAGAGGGGCGGCTTCCGTTTTTATTGAGCGCCACAAGGGAGGAAGTCCGACTTTTGCTCGTCAGCATGACACATCCGTTTTACAGGAAGGTCCCTTTCACACATCCATTCTCACTCACATATCGGAATTTTGATCCAGATCAAAGGCCGATAACCCCCTGATCTGGTACCCCCAGAGGTATTAATTTGGTATGGGAACATGGAGGACTTTGTGACCACGACACATTTAACGTGCCCCAGCCACCATCAGCAACACGGCGGTCTTTAGTCGAATACAAGCGCCGACCCAGCAACCATCAGAATTGCGAGGACAGAACCCACAACCCTTCCGATGCGAGCACGACGCCCCACACGACTGAGCTACCGCGGCTCTATGATCAAATGTACATGGCACAACCTGGAGGATTTGAAATGGGAGGTCCTAATAAGGTTTGTTTATTGAAAAAGTCTTTGTACGGTCTACACCAATCAGGAAGATAGTGTGTGTGGAATAACGAAAGGAATTTTTAATAAATAAATCTAGGAAATTTTATAATAAAATAATTATAAATAATATTGGAAATAACATACATTCAAAAACATAGTAATCGATATAATTTAATGTTAATTATACAAACAAAATACATTGTATGCACTTGAAACAAGAAAGATTTTTAGACATTTGACAGACATCAATAATTTGAATAAACATTTACCAAAAACGCTTTTCAACCACCAAACGATAATGCAAATTAGGATCCAATTTGCTAATTAATTTTTTACACGGTCCCTAAAATTCGTTTTTTTTCAGTATTTTTACAATAACTCGGCAAATAATTGTTGTTGAATTAAAAATTCGGGATTTTGGTTCTACTTGATCTACTTTATCGATTTATGTAAAAAAAATTTGGGGTTGCTATTCATAATTTATTTTTTCTTGTTTAAATTTAAATAAAAAAATAATAAAAATTAAAAATTGATGAAAAAACTTGTGTGATTTGTTTTTGGAAGATTATGAAGTATATAATGAACAAAAATTGTTGGTTTAATTAATTTTATTGTGGAGGTATAAATAAAAGTTTGTGAAACTTTTTTAACATTATGGGCCTTCAACTTTGAATGCTTATATCTCAACAAATAATGCAAATTAATAAAAAAAAATTTGGATATGGGGTATTTTGAAGATGATAAACATTTTTATATAAAAAAAAATTGGGTGTTTGCCATTAGAATTTTCAAAGTTGGTACTCATTTTAATATGTAGACGACCCCTTAAACAATTTTGGTTGCCAGTTCTGAATTCCTTACGCTATTTCCTGAAAAATGACACTTTTCACAAAATTCCCTGATCAATAGCAGCCGAAAAACGAAGGGTGAATCGTTTTTTTTTTTCCCCAGCTGTACTATTAGTGAATGTTGATGATATTATTTTATTCGGTAAAAAATAATGATATTATTAATTGAAATGGTGATTTATTAAAAAGTAAATTGCATGTAAAGGTATTAGGAAAAAAAACCTATTGGGAGGAAATTTTGATACAAGTGATAACATTCCTTAGTTAAGTAACGTTAATATATTTTCTTTACCGTTACTTAATAAGAAAAATTAAAAAATCTTTTAATAACGTTTAAGTAACGTTATCAAAAGATTTAAAGAATTTCCAAAAAGTTATGTAAGATTGCCTTTTGAAGTTGGTTTAAAATTGCCAATTGGGGATAAAGATTCTAAAATTGAGGAAACTGAGTTATTGAAAAAAATTCATAAATAGAACCCTAATAGGATGTCTTTCATTTATTGATTCGCACAGTAGACCCGACATAGAATATTTTGTAAATACTAGGTCTCAATTTAGCAAATTTTATACCCAAGAACATTGGGAAATTGTTATAAATATATTTAGCTATGTTTATAATACTATGGATTGTAAAATTAATTTAACATATATTGATGATTCTATGGATTAGTAGCTTTTTCAGATGCGCATCTTTTGAATTTAAAAAAAGAATGTAGGCTAAAAAAAATATTTGCTAAGATAAAAGAATGATATTCGGACATATTAAACAAGTGGTTGTTGAAATTGTAAAAAAATCATGTGTGGAGAGCTTCAAAAAATGTACTCACCACCTTGAACTACCAGACCAATCCCACCTGAAAAGAAAATCAAATTCTGTATTCAAGTACATAAACATGATTTTTTTTAAAAAATCAGCCCCTATATGTGTGCCCAGGGATGGTTTCATTCAAAAAATTATAAAGACATTTTTTTTTGCAAATTACTAAAATATTAACTAGTTCGAAATTAACATTGAGCCCGTAATGTCCTGGATATTAGCCCCTAATCAAAAGAGACTGAAAATAGTGTTACATTAATTAAAAAATGATTTTTTTTTAGTTTTGTAAAATTCGTAAGAATTATTGCAATGTTCATGCTATTCAATCATTTCTTTTTAATTTTTAAAGACAACTCAATATGCAAAGTTCATTGAAATATCTAACAAGATGTCACCCTATGTCACTTTAGGGTATATTTACCAACAAGCCCATTTAATGATAGGGCCACAGGTCCCCAGTCTTTTGGAATATCAAAATTTATTTAATTAGGGAAAAAATGCGGAAATAGGAAATGCTAGTGTTTACTGTAGTTTTTACTTCAATTTTTCATGACTTTTTAGCATTATTTTTTTTAAAAATATTACGACTTCTTTCTTCGATAATTTTAACAGTGAAATTATTCCAAATTTAGGAATAAATTTTACAAGAGAGGCCGTTCCGGTATTGAATACCCCCCCCCCCCGCAAATTTTGACTTTTTTAAAGCAATTAAAATTTATTATTAGGGAAAGCCCATGTCGCATTTATTACATGTGTAAAACAAGTATTTCTAATAAATTATAAGGTATTTGCAGTTTTAATGCCAAGCCTGTCGATATCAAAACTTTAGTTGTGATTTTTCTTAAAAAAAATTCGAATGACATAAGTATTCTGATATGCGGTAGGCGTATAATGAAGATGCCAGGTGAACAGGAATATAACTATTTATTAATGTGGAGCCTGACTATAATGTAAGTATAGCAACATAAGGGCCGGCATAAATAATAGAACTTAACATAACATAACTCGAAACTGTAGGATCTACACTCGTGGCCAACCTAACTTGGGTAAAAACAAACAGTGAAAAGTCGCGGTGCAATGATACAAGGCAATAAATAAATCATCGATCGCATCCCGGCCCGCCGATTCAAACGAAACAAGAAAAAAAAGTTTCAATCAGCCGTCTGGTTTGGCGCCAATATCGCTTCAGTTGGCCTATTGTAAATCGTTATTACAAATATCTTCTTTATGCGCAATATAAGGCGCTGTTTTTAAAAGCAAGGTTGAAAGTACAAAAAATATATAATTTTTTTAAATAAAAAAATATTTAAATTGTTTAAATTCTTGATTCTAAAAAGGTTTAATCTTTTCCTAGTTCTTCAAGTTAAGTATTAATATTTAATATTTTTGCTAAATTAATTTATAAATTATATAGTAAAATAAATAAATGATGGTTATAGATATTATGTTTTGATTTCGTTAATAATATTATATTCAATTTCATTACTTAGCTTTGAATAAAAAAATAGGGTAAGTGGGGTGGGGTAAATTTATTAAAATACGCAATTTTGATTTATAAGCTCTCAGAACAGTAGAATAATGGTTCAAATTTTGATGAGAAATTTATTTAAAAAAATTATGTTTCAAAATTAATACTTAAAAACAATATATATATATTTTTTATTGTAACAGTGCTTTCATAATTTATTGTTTTAGCTAGAACTGTACACACTCTTTACATCCGAGGATGAAAATCAAATGTAGTAACTATTTTTGCAAAAAATTGCATTTTTTTTTATTATAACTGTATTAGGTTATTTTTAAAAGCGAAAAATAAGAATACATCACAAACATATAACATGACAGTTTATTCTTATTCAAAATTTTAAACCATCATTTGAGTGTAACACCGCAAAAAAAACCTCAAATGTTTTACGGTATTGTAAAGTGTGAATTCCAAACGTTTAATTGCAATTAAAATTGAAGCAAAATCTTGAGAAAAGAGAAAAAAAAAACTGTACAACAAGTTTTTTAAAAAAAAATAAGAAAATTGAATTGATAGTTGGAGATTTTTTTCTAGCCATTTATAGAAAACATGCAAAATATTTCTGAAAACCGAGAAACTGTAAAACTATATTAACAAAACAAATTTGAATATTGTACATCACAAGTTTTCATAATTCGTACAGTGCGACTTAAAAAGTTACAAAGGAAATAAAAAAAATCTGTATGACAGTTATTGAATACTTGACTACAATTACCAACGACTTTTTCCAAAAATAATTTAAGTTTTTAAAATCTATCTTTTGTTTAGGCAGATTGAGCAAATGATTTGATAACTTATATTTTCCCATTTAAGGAAATAATTATGAATTGCTTTCTTTCTTAAACATAAATTCATTTTCAATCGCCAATTACACAGAGAATTATGAATATAATGAAAAAAATCAGCTGCCGCTGTCATTATAAATAAATCCGATCGAGACGGCAACCATAGAACGCGAAAAAGAAACAATGATCCGTTGGTTGGAAACTCTTGTAAAGTAATATTTACATACAAAATGATCTGAATACAATTTAACAAAAATACACTTTTCATTCTGATAAAATTGCTAAATTTTCTCAGATAATATTAAAATCTGTTAAACCTTAAACGAAATTAATGTTTTAAACAAGTTTTCTGGATGGATTCGCAAATAATTTATGGAACTCTTTACATCCGCGGAATTATGTTCTCTATAGCATATTTCTATTTACCCTACTTAGGTTGGCCAGGAGTCTAGTCAGGCAGTTCCTTATATATCACATCAACAGGCTAGGACCTGCGCAGACAGCTCAGGGCATGCGTAGCTCCAGGGCACAACAATAAGTATAAAATTGAAGTTGTATAAATTAATTTTAGCGAAAAAGTATTCTATTTTTGATTAATGAAATAGAGTATACACCAATATTATTACACCAAAAATAGACCGAAAATACCAGGGCCAAAATACCAGATACTCTCTGCTCGACAACACAGCCCCTCAGTGGTAGTTTGAATTGCATTTCTCTCTCGTCCTCTTTTTTTTTTGTCAAATATATAATATTTTTTTTTCAAAATAAACCATTTATCAAAAATAAATAATACATTAACGATAAATTAAATTCCAAAAATAAACTGATTATTTAAATTAACTACCGAAAATTACTTATTTTGCAAGACTAAATTCAGTACCTTGATTGCAAAAGTTTTCACGACATTAGATGTAAGTGATGCTTTGTTATCTTTTATCTAATTAATTATTCTCTCTATTTGTTTACAGTTATCATTTTGTAGTATTGTATGTTGCAACCAATATGATGTTAAGCTTATTTGTTAGTTAACATCTTTTTAGTGAAATAGGCAGCCTTAGATTTCCCAAGACAGGAAATGTTAAAATTAATAACTTAGTTAAACTTTAAATAGAAATAGGGTTTATGTTCATTTATAGTTCCATAATTTTTAAGATCATTGTTAAGAAAATTTGGATTTAATGATTAAATTTATTTAATATGTAATTATAATTGTTAATATTAATAACTATTAATATTAGCTCTTTAGCAACCTGATAAGCTCGTTAGCAACCAGCATAATTTTTTATTAATCATAGTGAAGTTTCGACTAAACCGAGTTGGCAACATCGAACTTTTGTACTCCCCCACCCCACCCCCTAGGAATGGCTCGATTTTTTCTGTTTTTTATATTTTAATTACGTATTAATATTTAAGTAAATTTTTTATAAAGAATTTAAAGAAAACTAACTTATTTTTTATAGCGACATAAAAAAAATGCCAACATATTTTTAAGTTATTTCAAGCCGGCAATTCTCTTGCTCGACGCGACCCCTGAAACCACGCTACAGCCCTGCCCAAAATAACACACATCTCCTAACATGACGTTTAACACATTTAATTATAGATTAAACATTAAGTCTAATATAAAAAGAAGCTATTTAAATGCAAATTATTTTCAAAAATATTTTTAACCACGAATTCGGGTGACGTAAATTTAATTCTAAATTTGAATTAGCTTGGATGAAGCTTAAAATAATAAATCATTCAAATTGAATTCATTTTTGAAATAGCGGCTCTATCAACTATGTATTAAAGTAAGGATGTATATATTTTATTTTAATACGTAGTATTTTTAATGTAGGATGGTTGAACTAACGTCGCTTTAGAGGGAGATTGGCTTCCTCTTGATTTGGAACCGTGGTCAAGTGACGCTGGAGACGGGAGGGGGGGGGGGGAGGGGGGAGTACGAAGAAGAGTTAGGGGCCCGAAACTGTGTTGCATAGGCGCCCATGTATCCTGTCGGCGGTCCAGCCTACCAGCCTATAAACAGTCGTTTATCTGCACTTTTTCTGAGATCATCCGCGAATAAATAAGAATGTAGAAAATCTAAACATATTTTTCTTTTGGTTGTTTAGCAATTAATTGCACTGAATCGATGTTTGTTGCTGGGACAATTTTCAAGATAGTAGGGTCTGGGCGGGCGAATCGTTGGTGGATAGTATTAAAAAGGTTCGGTAGCGCTATTTCCACGTCTCTTATGAAGCAACAAAAAATCTATCAGCTACAAATTGGGTTATTAGACATTCCTTTATTAAAGGAATTACTGTAAGATAATAATTTTAAGAGTCAGTAAGATAAGAGTATTTTATTAAAGATTTGTTGGATTAAATCCATTACTGACTTTATCTAAAATAGAATATAGTAGAGTTTCTATTGTTTGAAAGGCCAAAAAAACGTCAACACTTGTGTCAAGCTTTAGAGAGAAAAAACGTTCGTGGAAATGTTCCTATGGATGGGACCTTTTTTTACATTGCACGATTCAGTTAAAGTTTGTCATTTGGAAGTTGATGAATCCATACTTTGCGTACATTATTTACAATTCCACAAAACATTAAGCATTCGATTCAAACAAAAAAGGTATGCATGCAAAGAAAATAAAGCAAAAGAGATTACCACATCTGAGATTTGTGCCGACATCACTCGCGAATTTTGCAGCATCATGGACGGCTAAAACAAAAATTGAAAAATTCAGATCTTGATAAGGAATTAAACAATAATAATAATTTAAAAAGATAACAAACGATTTAAAAATTAGTAAAATTTAACAACTATCAAAATATCAAACTAATATAAATTGCTCTAACATTGGGAGTTAATAAGGTTTAAGCAATGAAAGATACTCTTATGCATGATTTTGCAGAATTTTCAAAGCTATTATTGACTTGTTTCAGATGACGTAACTTTCGAGTTTTCCTTCTTGGCCTCCGTGGTTTTTTTGTTGGTTGTTTCCGTTTTACTCTCAATGCGTGGGCTTTTCTACAGCTGCGTTTTATTTTATTTTAGTTTAGTTTGAATATCATCGTACTAGAGCTACACGAGGGCTATTGGCGACGGGCGATCGTATTTTAGAACCACAATCAAGTGACGAGCCGACACCTGAGTAGGCACCCAACGCAACCGTTAAGAGTGACATCGTACGCAGCGTTAGGACTTCACGGGCGTTTATAGGTCGGTAGCTATTTTGGCGATGCCCGCACCCGATCCTGGGACCTTCCGCATGCTAGGCGAATGCCTAACCGACTGGGCTCCCCAGCCCCGCGTTTTATTTTAGAGTTCTCTACGTGCAATTTGTTTTTATTCCTGCTACTTATTAAACTTTAACAACTTTAAAACTTTAATTAGCTAGTAGTATCTATTATGTTCAAATGTCTATTAAAATGAACTATAATTAGTTTCGTTCATACAATAATTTTACTTATTCTAGATAATATATAGAAATTTTATTTATGACTAAAAATGAAGACATATTATTGCAAAATTTTGTATGATTGTAATTTATCATGACGAAAGTTTAAAATGTATGCAAATACATCAAACATTCTAATATCAAAATCAAAAAGTTCCTTAATTTTATTTTTATGTAATATTAACGGCTATTTATTTACCAAAACAAATGTAATTCTAGAAGGACCAACAAGAAAACAATACCGCTAGAACTGTTGCCACTCAAGACGTAAAACATGCTTACTGGCTAATCTCTGGCTATTTTCTTTGAGTTTAAAAATGAAGAGGATTTTTAAATACAAGTCGTATATTATACTTTTACATTTACGTGGAAAAATTATGGTCAACTTGCACGAGAGAAAGATAAAACTTATTTTTAGCAGTAATGGGTTTTAAAAAATCATGCATGATTGTGATGAATAAACGTTACACAATTATTTATATTGAAAAATTTGATCTGTTTGTACTTAAATATAAAATATACATTAATACACTTATAAGAAAAAGATAATCTTTCTATAAAATTTGAAAAATCATATTTCATCTGAGTGACAAAAGCAAATGAATTTTGTACGTATTTCATGCAGAGTTTTTTTATCAATAATATTGAACAGTACTTGGTGTAAAATGTATGTCACAATGTGTAAAAGTAATTTTTTTTGCACTAGCGTTCAGAAAGTGTTTGTACTCATATAAAAAGATTAACTTTAAAAAGAGAGAAATGTTTTGAAAAAGGATTTTTTTTCTCTAATATTACTAAATTATTATGTTTGCACTTTGCGTAATGTGATTTGTATGTAAAGTTAAATGACATTTTTCTTTCACATGCCTCCTGTGAAGTGAATTACACTTTTCACAATGCAATAGAATAAAAATGGTCAGGTTAATGATGTATTTTTTAAAGTAGAAACACTTTATTTTTAAAGTCCAACAAAAACTTACCATTATATATGAGTTTGCCATCAGGTCCAAGTACTTCTACAAAATAGGAGTTTAATGAAATTAAAATACAATTTCTTTTAAAGTGAGGTTGTACTTTTAAACTTTGATATCTACATTTTCGGGGGTACTTTAAGCAAGCAATGATTTCATTAAGAAATAAAGATGTTGAGTTTTTGAAACTGAATTAAACTTAGAAAAAACTGAAACTGTAAAATCTGTAAAAAATAAGAAAAAAATTGTATTAAAATCGGGAAATTTCAGTTAAAATATTGTTTTGCCCCGTGAAGTATTCATGCTAAAATCAAGAAATGTTTTTTCGTTATCTGCAACTCGAACCAGCACCTTTTAAGTTACAAGTGCAGCAATATAAGCAATGCCACAAAAAAGCAATTCTTTTTTTGTTAACACTACTCCGACTCCTTGAAGCAAAAGTATTTTCAGACATTTTTAACAATATTCGGTCATTATAAAGAAAAACTGCCTATATTTAAGGTATACTAAAGAACAAAATTTAACGTTATTCTTATGATAAATCGATTGAGAGTTTCCTAAAATTTAGTCAACCGAAAGGGTTCTCATATCACGGGGTTGCTAATTAGAGGTAACAAAGAGTTAATGGGTAATCAACAACGTGTTAAGAAAAAAAAATCGACATATATAAATAACCCTGATTTCTGTAACACCAAGGTTTTTTTCCGTTTAAAAATGAGAATTTTCCTACGACACACACAAGGAACGTGTATAAAAACCCCGTAGTTGTTTTTCCAAAGGCTATGTTTTGCTGATGTTTTCTCAAGAAAACAGGAGAAAGTTGCTACTTACTATTATCTGCACAACCTAAAATAATTTTTTTTAATTACATTATGAGTTAACGGCTTTAAATAAACTGAACAATTTATATTTTATATGCATTATTGCTGATTTTATATACAGATAATCTGGTGTTTTTATACATATTTGTTGCCAACATTTATATAGATATTATGAAATAGTATATAAAGAGGGCCATTGGAAACTTGCGAGCAACTGTTTCAAACCATACCGACTAAAAAGATGTATGTTTAGGTGCCATTTAAATCCAAATTAAATGATCTATAGTTAAAATTTAATTGAAGTTTGAAGAACGTGTAATGACCAAAGTTAACGGAATTGATTTTGTCATTTTGTTTGCACTCAGGCCCTATTCGAATGAGTACTTCAAACCGTAAAAAATAAACTAAATAAGTTTATGGACAAGGCAGACAACTGTAAATCTTTAAAGAAAAAAAGATGAGTGTTAATTGATATAAATCCAATTTCAAAAATGTCACTTACACGTTTATAACTTCAAAGTGCAACTAAATTTTTGGAAATGACAACATGAAAATGCGTCGAATTCAGTTTCCAACGCTTTTCTTCCATTCTGTTCGTTTTTATTATTGTTGTTATTATTATGTAATTTAAATTTTTTTCACTACATCCACAGTGAACTTAAGGAATTTTCAAAAAAAGTTTTCTTTAAAAGATGACAAAATATTTTAGTCTTAGTGTTTCCTGATGCAAGTAAAAAACACTACTTACCAGCTGGGATTCCGGGTACTTTTGATGATGACAGCACAGATCCTCCTGATGGCACTTCGTTTCTTGCTTCAGTGAGACCTAAAACATAACCACATTATTTCGTTAAGTCTGTTATTAGGGAGATCAGGACAAATTAACACAATCTTTAAGCATTTGAAATTTTTTATTAAATATAAAACCACAAAAAAACTTTTAGTTAATCCCTCACTAAAAAACATCATGCACTAAGTTCCTTTTAAAGTATGACTATTGAATGTTTTTATAAATAATTTTTAAACCATGATATCGCTTCTGTAAATTTTCCCCGTGAATGGGGAAAATTATAAAACTACTAGCATACTTATAAGGAATTAAGATAATTTTAATCATTGCCAAGCATGTATATCATGTATAGTATGGTAAAAAGTGACGTATATTAAATTCGGAGAACTACAGATAATTGTTTGAGGAAGCCCACAACAAAGTGCAAAACGAGCAATGTTGTTCGTTATTACTTGCCTACAAGTGTTAAAATATCCCATTCTGCACAGTCGACATTGCTCCAAAAAAGCATGTGGATGTATCAGAATATCATTGGTTTTATGGCTTAATTCTACGACTCGCTTCCGCTTGGCTACGAACAGCTTTTGCGAAGGCTGTATTGTTGGCGAGTTATTCTACAAATTAACTTATCAGTCGTCGACCGTCGTAAAATCTGTCCGTGTCCATGGAGCATGGAAGAAGGATGGTCAGGCTAATTTGTTATTCCTCAGAAAACGTTCAATTTGAAATGAAAAATTTCGGGGAAAAAATATTGATGCAAGTTTTTGAAACTTTGGATTTGAGTTACGATTAGATACTACATTGAAATTATAGCATCGAACCAGATCACACAATTAATTTTCACAGTAAAATTCAAATTTAAAAATTTCGTTTTCCATGGCATGACTCTTGCCACGGACACGATGAATTCTAGGTTTTCGAATTTCAAATACATCGAACATATTTATGAAAAAGGAAGAAAGCTATAATGTGTAAAACTTATTTATATGAAAGTCAAAGAACAAATACTTGAAAATTTTATTTGTATAAATGGGTTAATAGAAAAAGTTTAGTTTAGTTTAGTTTAGTTTAGTTTGAATTATCGTCGCACTAAAGCTACACGAGGGCTAGTTAATAAAAAAAAAAACGAATCAATTCTCTCGGGGAATTCATAATCATAATTTATAATGCGATCCTTTTTGTTTCATTGCTCATATCTGTTTCAGTTAAAGTTTTGGATTTCCCGTCTTAAAAAAATAACTGCAGAAAAAAACTAATTTCAGAACATATTTCGTGTGATCAAAAGCTGGTTACTATATCATCTGATTACAATTTTAAACATACACATAGTGAAAAGTTATTAACAGTCGACTTAAGTAAAATAATGTAGAATGCAATGTATAATTAGCTGAGCTTTATAAATTTTTCTTTAATTTTCTTTGTTTTGATAATTTATTCATAATCAAGAGTAGTTAATTTTAAAACAATCCCCCTATAAATTAAATAACTCTTATTCCATTGTTATTACTTTTATTTCTTAGTAGGTTACTCTATCCTAAGCACTTGTTGTATTTAGCACTACAAACATAGTATAGTCCTGAAACAGTCATACAAGACATCATAATAGCATCCATGGACAACTGGTCACACCTGCTTTACTAACACCTAACATCTTAAAAAAAAAACATACGTAAATCCATTTTTTCTTTCAATAATTAACCACACAGAATCGTTAAAATCTCATTTTTAATCGATCATTAAAATACTTCATTGTTCCTACTTACATATTTTCTATCTCTAAGAACCATTTTCAATTTATTCGAATATATCCAGTTTCATCACTTCACTCGATTCAAATCAGTCTATATTTAATTCTTCGAAACTTTGCAGCTTCTCTTAGCACGTTCGTTATGTATACACATTCATTTAAAATCAAAATGTGACTGTACCACGACCACCGCTGTCCCGAGTCCGAAGAGAACCACAACTTTTTCTGAAAGGTATAACTTGAATTTCATAGGGTACCAGGGTTTTATAACATAATTCAGATTTTGATTGGAAATAACAACGGTTCTCGTGTAGTTGGGTAAGGGAATTGGGGACCCGGTACTTTATGCAATTTATGGCCGCGTTGTCCAAAACGATCCTTTCTCCTCTTTTCCTAATTCTTTTGAGGTTTTTCCAGGTGCCTTTCTCGCCATACTATCCTTTGCAAATATAAATTTTAAGAGGGATTGTCAGTCCCATAGAGCTAATGCATTAGTTTTAGAATCACAACTTCCGCAGAAGTATTGCTTTGCCCTTTTAACCCCTTTTCTCCAGGTATGGGAATCAACATAATATCGAAATGAAACAAATTTGAAACGAAAATGTTATCTAGTTATTTAATTATATATTTTTTCAGTGTTAAAATGCTAAAAATATACAGCAGATGGCGACACTATTTTAAAACTTTATCAATTAATAATTAAATAACCAAATGTTATTTTTTTAATTTGTTTTAAATTGATGTTTTGATGACCCCCCTACCCTGGTGAAAATGGGATAACATGGCAAAGCAATTCTTTTGCAAAAGTTGTGATTTCAAAACTAATGCATTAGTTCTATGGGACTGGCATTCCCTCTTAATCATACGACCAAATCTAATTTTTATTCACCTATGAATATAAATGTTTTACTCATTTTTATATCTAAAATTCTTTTTTCCTTCCAATTTTCAGTAATTTTCTACAGCGCTATACTTTTGGCCATTTTTCCGATTTATATCCGAATTTCTCTTAAAAGTGTCTATTTAACTACGAATATATCGTTGCTATTGAATATTGTGGATACACCTGGTCTTGGTTGACGATCCGCACACCAATATTAAAACTTTGGCCTTTCTAGTAGTTTTTCTTAAATGTCGAGGGAAAACACATCAGCACTAGTTTCAATCAGTGTTAGAAATTCATCAAAAAAATTTAGACGCAATCTGTGCGACTAACCCAAAACACTAGGCGCAAATGCAGAATATCTCGGCGCAATTGTTAGAAAAAAAAATTATTACATAAACGTTATTTTTTTATTACATTAAAGCTATGTTTATTACACATAAAAGCCATTTTTTATTACAAATATACTTATTTTGGGCATTAGTTATCCATAAGCTCTGGACGTCTACCAACAGTGACATCTTCAAAGCTGGATGGCATTTCTTGAATTATAATCATCAGTAGATGTACTATTAATTTTAATCATCATCAAATCATTAAGGCTACCGGCATTTAGTCTATTTTGACTGTCGGTTTTAATTACATTAAGAACACTAAAACCTCTTTCACAAATTGCTGTGCTGAATGGCAAAACTTTAAGAAAAGCAATTTCAATCAATAAATTTACAAAGCTTCCTCCATCTGGACAGTCATTTGTCTCAGAAAAGAGTCTGTCCCGTGATACATTGTACATTGTATGATTGTTTTTTTTAATCTTTTGCCCAAACCTTCCATATCTGATATTCATTCATCAAGTATTGTTCATCAATTTTTTTATTAACACAATCTTGTAATTTTTTAAATAAGGTACAAAGATCATCAACCCCATAAGCAACAAGTGCATTTTTTTCATTTGGCAAATTTATCGGATCAAATAATTTGGATGACAATTTAAAAATAGGGTTTTTAAAAATGGAATTTTTTCTTTTTTTATTCTAATTTTAAAAAATGGGGAAAATGTATATTGACGATTCTTAAAACTAGTTGCGACAACTGGGACTAAATTAATTTTATTGTCGCAAAACGAAAAAATTTGGTCGCATTTTGCGACTAGTTACCGGGAATTTCGAACTCTGGTTTCAATGTGCTGAATTATTTGACGATTGACGATTGGCTGACTAACCGATTTTTGTTCGAAAGCCTTCGAAGTTTTTTCATTAGATTTACAACAGATTGGCAATAAATTTACTGAGTTAATGTGAAGACAGATTTAAAATATTTTAAAATTAAACTCGGGGGGGGCTGATTTTATGTATTGTATAAATATTTGAATTTATATTTTAAAAAAAATAGTTACTCATATATTTTGGTACTGTTAATCCCGAGGCTGATGTATACGTATGTATCAATCTGCGAATTGAAGTATACAGCAACAGAATTCAAAATGGGCTTACTACTCACCAATTATGGTCACCAATAGAGCGAAAAAGCCGATTATTCTCATCGTACTAAGGGAGGTGATGTAGTAGAGATGTATAGTGGATTATACAGATAGTAGAGTACTGTGATTAAGACCTATATTTGACTGCCTTTTATATAAAAGATTTTAAACATTATTAAATTTGGGAAACTCATAAAATAAAATCGATTATCTGGTTTTATTATGTCGCATAAAAGTTTATGGTTACAATTTATGGAATAACGTCAATAAATATATCGATCGCTTAAAATAAACCCCAATATTTTCGTCATAAATGACTTTTTACTTTGTTTTAATGTAATAAAAATAACATTTATGCCATAATTTTTTTTCTAACAATTGCGCCTAGATATTCTGCATTTGCGCCTAGTGTTTTGGGTTAGTCGCACAGATTGCGTCGAAATTTTTTTGATTAATTTCTAACACTGATTGAAACTAGTGCTGAGGTGTTTTCCTCGAAATTTAAGAAAAACTACTAGAAAGGCCAAAGTTTTAATATTGGTGTGCAGATCGTCAACAAAAGACCAGGTGTATCCACAATATTCAATAGCAACGATACCTTCGTAGTTAAATACTTTCTTCAAAACAAATTGTAATAGTTTTTTCGTATTTAATGTGTTTGTTCAAATGTAGTCATAAAATATTGTTTTAACAAACTTACGTAGAAAATTCAATTCCCCATATGTGAGTTATTTTATGTCTCATACGATTATATGTTTGTTCTTGGTTTCTGTTACATACTTTAACGCTCTATGCAGTGGCGTAGTTAGGGGGGTAAGGGGGATTTGAACCTCCCCGCGCATTGGGTTCTTAAGCCCTTATCACACGAGAGCTCGTTCGTTCAGCGACGTTCGTACGCCATATCAAAAACAGGTTTTTTGAGCAGTTTTTGCTCGATGAGTTTTTTCGAGTCGACTCGAAAAAGTCCGGCACATTTTTGCTGCTCGAACGGCTGCTCCAATCAGAAACGAAGTTCAGTCGTGACGTCATGGCGGAGCCTCCTCCTCCTTCTCCAATACCGCGATAATACTGCTTTTAAGTTTGTGATGTCACGCATGACGTAGCCGTTCTCTTGTGATTTTTGCTGCCAAAGTTTCGGACGTTTTTTGCTGCGTGTTTTCAAACAAACAAGTTTAATTGTTCATCAGACGACGACAGAACCTTCCGTTAGACGTTCCGTACCTGAATACAAGGGCTCTTAACAAAGGGTTTTTTTGAAAGAAGCCCTTCTAACCAAAAAACTCACTACTTATCTCAAATAGTTTTGGCCCTCTTGGGGGGAGCGGGGGAATCAAACATTTGTTCATGAAATAGTTAACTTTTTTCAAGTGCTGTAATGATTTTTACATAGAACCTCCACTTTCCTATACCATCTCGATTATCATACCCCTTTTTCTTTTCAATTACACTTTGCTGTAAAATCAACGTTGTTTCAATTTCTACTCTACACTCTGAGAAGAGTGGGATGAGGGATGAAATTGTACAGTAATTATATTTTAAGATCTTTGTACAAAATGGCCGGATTGTAAGAATAACAAAAATTGTGGTCAAGGCGAATTTTTTCGTCAATCGCGCGAGTATATAATTATCGTCTCTTATAGAATTCTTCAATTGTATTGAAACTACAGAATATTGTGTATTGAGTAATGTTGCATTTTTACACAATACTTGAGTTCCATTTGTGCTGTTTGAACGCAATTTTTTTCTGAATATGATTCTGCATAAGGTTATCTCATAAAATTTTTATGCGAAATTCAGTCCAAATAAAATTTAAAAAAAAGGCAAGGATGTAAGCAACGATTTGATATATTTTATGTAATTATTCATGATCTCCATTTCATCATTTTTGCATGACATTTGTAGTAGCTATATGATGCAAAACTTGTTTGTTAATTATCATTTATTTAAATAGACAGCCGTAGATTTTCCCAAAACACGTGAAATTTTTGTGAACTAATAATAAAATAAATCTGAAATAACGGTAAAAAAAAGTGTCTAGTATTAATAGTTACAGCATAAGTCTAATGTCATTATTAATGAAAAAAATTGACTTCTGATGATAAAATTAACCTGTTCATAAATGCGAATATGTTTTAAAAGGGTTTACTTTTCTCTTTCATTCAAAGAATGTTTTATTGCAAATAACAAAAAAAGACGTGTTCTACTGTAGCTACTGAATAAAAAAGGAATGTAGAAAAGTGCATGCATCGGATGTTTTTTTTTTCATTACTCAATAACCTCACCTTGATTATTAACACGCTTTTAAAACAAGTTGGTTTGTAACAGAATCTGTCACTCAGCCCGCTTCCACACAACATTTGGGTTCAACAGGAAAAAAGTCGCCAAACACAAAATTAATTCTATTATACACATTTACACAAATTTGGCTAGTTTCATTTATTTTATTTCGAAAATTCAATAATTAAAGAGCTGAGTGGAAGAACGTGCTAAGTGACATTTTTGAAAAAATTGAGATTTTTGTGTCAATATGATCATGTTATTACCTGATTTAAAAATAACAGCTTTCAATTTTTTTAGAAAACATTCGATTTCGTATATTTTTCGCATACGAAGTTGGTAGGTGCACGCGTTTTTGTCACTTTTTCAATGGAAGAACGTGCTAAGGATCCTTAGCATTTTCTTCCACCGAAATCGTCCGATTCCGGAACCATCATTTAAAATCTAAATCATATCCACTTGTTATTAATTGCGGTGCAATTTTAACATCTTAATTAGTCGTCAATTTAAATCTATTACCCCACTCTACTTTCCTCAACTACTCATTTTTCAACCGACCTATCTCTTTCTGCACCCTTAACACTTTGGCTACATAAGACTTGTTTCCACGTAATATGCGATAGGAATATCATTATTGAATCCCTAGTTGTACAGCTGCCTGGGCCGTTTTATAAGTGAAAGGGTTAAGACATTTTGCTTCTACACTAGCTCTAAATTTAATCCAATTATCACTGAATTCTTCGAATGAACCACAATCATCTCTAAATTCACAACTAAATAAGCCCTTTTTCCCAGGTAGTTTTTCATTTATTTAAAAAAGTCAAAATTTTAAACTTTTGTAAAACGCTCCTCTTTCAATTTTGATAATAACTCCACCAAACTTTTATAGTTTGTTGTTAGTACTATTTGTTCAAGAATTGTGCATGGATTTTGAAATGTGAGCCACAGTTAAAAAGTAACATGCATTTATACTGAAAATCACAAAAAAATACCAAGTTATTGAATTCGAAAGGTTTTTAAAAAAAATTATACATAGACCTTATTCCATGCACAATTTTATGCACCATATATATAAGAACACAGGTTCAAAATTTCAAAATTCTAACTTAATTAGCAAAAAAGCCTTAGGAATTTATTAAACACAAGAATTGAAAAACGCGAAACAGAGAAAAAAGGTTGAAAGCAGACGAAATACGCATTTAAACTTATAGAAATGACTCCAGAACATATTTAATAATTTTTTTCTGCAGAAGATATCATTATAAAACTTTTGGTATATGTTCAGAAAGATATTGTGAATAATAACAAGTAAAAACTGAAAAATAGATTGACCAATTTTTGGGTACCGATCCCCTTAAAAATCGCATACGATGTACGATGATATTTTGTCTACTTTTCATCTGTGAAATGTAAAAATACTTTGAAACCCGGTGTCTTTTTGTGGTCTGAATTGAAACTTATGAAGAAAACATAAATAAACGAACGCCAGTTAAATCTGTATAAAAGAAACTATTTATTTTTCCCTAATACTTTTAAGTATGGTTCGGGGGCCACGGTAAGTGTGATAATGCAAAAATTTTTTCAAATTTACTATGGAATTTCAAATATTTCACACATTTTTTCCTCTAATTTTAACTTTTTAGTTTTTCTTTTTAAAAATAAAAAACGCACTATTCCTGGTTGTCTGTACCCCTCAAAATCGTTTATCATCGGATCTAATGCTTTTTTTGTTCGTGACGGACATAATTACTACTCGGCGAATCCATTGATTAGCTGAAATTCATTTTAGTCATTTAAAGCACTGTAGTATTGAAATGCGTATGTCCATTATCTATCTGTCCGTCCGTCCGTCTGTCCGTACCCCCCTTCCAAAATCGGTTCTATCCCTCGGATCTTAAAATTTTTTTTTTTTTTAGAAAGCTATGACCTCAGATACCCAACTTTCATACTTTTTGTCCGTCTGTCTGTACGTCCGGACGGACATAAATCTATCCCATTGAATTTCCGTTGAATCAACATTGAAATTCAATTTTGAGTCATTTAAATCACTGTTGCCAAATCAACAATGGCATGAGAAACTTTATTTATTTAAACATATTTGAAGCAAAATAATATTTTCATGAATCAGTTTGGAATGACGTCATAAAATGTAGCACAATTTGATTCTTTGATTATTCATTAATTATCTACCAAGAAAGCGGCAAGGCATACTTTTGCATGCAATTATGCTTAGTTTTAATTTACATTTCTTATTTTTAATGCAGTTCGGAGTAGTTTCATTACTTTTGTTATATAAATATTTAATTATTCTTGAACTACAAATAAATCACGAGCAGATGATAAATAATATTTAATTAATTTGCGAAGAATATTAAGGAAAATAGTTGATTTTGGCTTTTAGAAGTTTAAATTATAGCTGGTGCTGTGTTTCGATTTTTTTTCTAATGTGCATAAATCTATGTAGAAACGGCTGTTGATGATATTTACTTTAGGAACTAGTTTTTTTTTGATTAGAACTTCAGTAAGTATTTAAGTAACAGGAAAGTAGGCTATTTTAGTTCTTTATGAACTTCTTGTTACATTTGCATTATACATATAGGCTGCCTAGGTTCTTTAAATGGGGGCAATGGCCTAAAGAAATTAGACAATGAAAACGGTGCAGTCGTAGCCGTGGAAACACGGTCCAAATACGAACCCTAGACTATTGAAAATATACACTGCTCAAAAGAATTAGGGTAGCACTTTGCGTACTTTTGTTTACCCATTCAGTTCCAACTTGTTATTTTTTATTATAGAAAACTAAAATTTGTGAAATCGATTCATTATGCATCCAGAATGAAATGGTCAAAAAAACAGGGGACAAAATCTTAATTTTTTAACTAAAATTTAAGGTAGGAAATATTGGAATCATAACTTTGAATAAATTATTACAATAATTTTTTCAAAACTTTATTTGTAAAAAAGGTAGAATCAATTTTTAAACATCTAAGAATACAAGCGTAAAGAATTTAGGGTCAATTTATTTCATAAAATTTTTTGGGAGTGAATTATATTTTACCATGTTTTTCATATTTTCATTAAATTAAAACAAACCTTATCTAATTCTTCCAAAGACATAATTCTTCCATCTAATGATAAATAAGTGCTAGCTGAACTTAGTGAGAAAAGAAATCGGAAGCTGATGATACCAAATTGAATCATAGGGGGTGAAAGGGTTTAAACCATGCGTTCTCCTTATTGTTTTGAGCAGTGTGTATACAAATATGCAAAAATATTAGCTAAACCTAAACCATAACACAACAGCCCTGGACCAGGGGTCCAGTGTACGATGCAGTAATTCGGATCAGAAGGTCAGAGTAACACGAAACCCTCAGTATTTATCTCCCAAGCTAGCTTGGTTCGTATGTTATCCACTCACTAATAAGATGAACTGCTGTGTGTACCCTACCCAATATAGGATTGGGTAACAAAACGTTTTAATTGGATTAGATCCGGGACACAGTGTTGCAAACTGCTTTATTTCTGGCAGCGTCATTATACCTTAATTTTGAGGAAATTCTTCAATCTATGATTTTCAAACACTTACATTCCTGTCAATGAAAATAAATTTACCCTCTCCTTTGTTCGTAGTTATGAAATGAAGGAAATTAATAAGTAAAAAATACAAAAAATATTAGTTTGTTTAAAATTTTAAGAGCATGGAAAAATAATGCCGTGAACCTGTCCCAATTTTAAGTTTTAAAATTATATTGGAAGACTACTGGTTTGTAATTAAAATTTAATTAAACAAAATCTACAGATTTGAAACTTTTACTCTGAGCTTTTGTTAACATTAACGAATAAACGGCAGCAACACCGCAGCATTAGATATCTTTGTAACGCACATTTTCATTTTATCTCTGATTAATTACTACATATTAAAACTAAATTTCGTACACTTGTAATAAACTTATCGTAGAATCTAACTATAAGTTCTGAATAAAATAAGACTAGGATTATTTCGGACGTTAGTCATTCTATGGAATAGGACCTTTTTAAATTAGTGAACAAATAACATTCTGAGTTAAGTTCATGTCACAAAATTTGCATAAGGGTCCGTCTTCATATTAAAAATGTTACCAACTTCAAAATTTTGAATGGCAACACCCCTTTTTGAGTCCATATTTCAAATTTATGACATATTTTGACACGAAATACCAAGTTTTGTTAGTTTTTGAGCATTATTAGTGGAGTTAGAGACGTGCAAAGTTTAGGGGCCGTAATGTTAAAGGAGTTGCACATAAAAAACTATCCCACTCTATAAACAATTAAGATAATGAAACGAATTTTTTACTGAATAATAATTATAATAACCCAAACAAAATGCATACACTATTGGGGTATTTAAAACAAATTTTATATTTTTAAATAATTATTATATTAATTTTTAAAAAAAAATATGAATAGAAACCCCTTAATATTTTTACAGAAATGAATTTAAGACATGAAGTTTAAGCGAAATCCCAATTTTTAAAGTTTTTTATCCATAATTTGCTGAGTAAATCACAAAATACTTTTTAAATACCCTTTAGGGGACTGTGTATAAGATTACAATATGTGAACTTGATAAATGCATACAATGCAAACAAATACGGCCTTGCAAAAGGAAGAAAACATTAAACCACACACAACGACCTTGAAAATTCTGATGTATCACACAACAGACGCCTTTAAGGTTGATTAATGATAGTTCATTTGGTTTTGGCTTAAATAACGTCCCACTAGAGCTACACGAGGGCTATTAAATATTGATATATATATATATGCAACTGCCGAATTGCCGGAAAAGCTCTGAGTGAACATAAGTTAAATCTGTATTTGGAATAAGTAACGTTAACCAAAGTATTTATTATATTTTAAGCAAAATATAAACTATCGAATTATAAGCTTAATGTCTATCACTTTCATAGTCATCTCTCGAATAGCTACGTTTAAATTGATTACTTTTTAATAGTAGTAGGCCTTCTAATATTTCATCTATTATTATTATTCGCTTTTATTTATTCTTTTTACTCTTTACTCGTAAATATTGTTTTAAAATCGATGTTCAATAAAAATATTTGTTCATCTAGCTTTGCTTTATTCATCTTTTATTTAAACATGGAAGCGATGCGCGGTATTTTTAAGAAAAATCTACTGGACAACTTTTAGGAAATTCAATCTAAGTTTTACGAAATTAAATATTAACATTTTTCGTTTTGTATTTACATTTTTTGCTTCAGGCAAATCATATACACACATGAACTAATGTATTTGAGCCTGTATCCGAAAAAAAAGATATTCTATTCATCTTTTAAAATGTTTTTATTAAATTTCAATGCATGCATCTCCAATTATTTTTTTTTCCCAATGGGGCTGCAATATTGGCGGTCAAGCCTTTGCAGACTCGGCATGTTCCACAGAACTGAGAGCCATTTTTTAAAATAATATTTTTTCAGTGTCTTGTGTTAAAGTCAATTTATTTCGTATATTTAAACAAATGTTTATAACTTTTATTTATTTTTTAGTAAGAAAGTATATTTGTTATTTAACGTCACATAGGATTGCTTAAAAATGAACTCGCAATAAATTTAATATTTTCTAAATAGCGCGTGTATGCGCACGCGCTATTTATTTTTTATTTTTTAAATCACTTATATATTTTTAAACTTCATCACCGAACATTTTTTAATGGAGGATTATGGTGAGAATCTTTGTAATTAACCCAACTTTAAGAGGCGAACTTTTGAATATAATTATAAAGATGCAATGCTTTTTTTTTAATAATAATCAACTATGGTAAGTGCTCAGAATATTTTTAAAAACATAACTATAGGCTTGTGTTGCATTTCCATGCTTTATTTTTTTTTAATTACAAAATGAAATTTTTTAATTTACAGTAACAAACTATTTTTCGGATTTCAAACTATTATCGTCTGCTCGTCTATTTTGAACGCGCTGAAAGTGTTTAAAAATATTCCATCGTCATGAAAATATTATAAAATACTATGCAGTTAGATATAAAAATCTTTGAATCCAATTCATAAAATAAAATCTGTTAATAACTAGTAAAATAATTGAAAAATACGTACCAATAATAATTTATTTACTTTTTTAAAGATAATGTATAGTTTATTCTGTCATTCTTAATTCGAAAATTCAAATTAATATTTTTATTTTTGATTAGAATTAAATTAAGTTTGAATTTTTAATAAATTATGGATCAGAAAACATTCTTTAAAAAAAACTAAATCACACGTCCGTCTCTCTCAAATATGTAAACTAAAACTTAACTACAACTTTCAGCATGCCAACGAATGATTAATATTCAATAATAAATAAATAAAAAATAAAAAAAATTGTATCTCTAAAAACAAGTTTACCAGCAAAACATATACCTAAACTTAAAACATATCGTGGCCCTCATAAAAAATAAATATTGTTGTCTCGTAACTCAATGGCGCCCAGTATAGAAATCCTCGACATACACAAAAAAATTGAAAATTTAAACTTTAATAAATAAACTTAAAATGTTAACTATACAGTTGAAATAAACTTGCAAAAAGGGGGAAAAATTAGACTTCACCACCATTAACTTTTGATCCCTGGCAGGGCTCCTCAACATATTCTACCTTATATTTCACTATGTCGCTTTTCCCCTCGGACGAACCTATAGACTACGCTTGTTATTTTAGAGATGGTCCCCAAAGGACATCAAGTGATTCGATTAAATAACTCGTCAAATATTCATCCAAATGTAACAAAAACTTAGATTTAGGGGTTTTCGAGGGTGCTTAACATTTCTAAGTTATTAAAATTGGGTGTTGCTATTGGCAATTTTAAAGTTCGTAACATTTTTAATATGAAGACGGTCCCTTATGAAAATTTTGTGGCATGCAATTAACTCAGAATGTTATTTATTCACAAAGTCAAAAAGGTCCGATTCCTTGGTGCCGTGCTCAGAGCGGACATTTAGATTTTGCGGACAGTCATTTTACGGCATTTTGGTGCTCAGAGCGGACACTATTTTGAAATAGGCGAAGCAGCTGTGGAACTCATTCGTAAATGTCAGACCAAATGCGGCCATCTTTGTTCACTGAACTGTTATGTAATTTAATATTTAGCACTTTCTATATGTATTAGAATAAATGTCAGTTTTGTTCACATGTTTGAAAGTTTTTATGTGTGTGTGTGATTTACTTAATTACTTATTCTAAGAGTAATATTATAAGATTTTTGATACTCTACTAGATATAAAATCTACCTAAATTTATTTCTTCTTTCACTTAATATTTTTTAAATAAAATATTTATAGCTCTTGTAATTGTTAAAAATTAAATTTGGTGATTAAATCGTAAGTCATAAGTAGCAATTGGCTTTTTTTAATTAAAATAAATGGGATACACTCTAACGTACCTTTTCGCTTATTAAAATATTTTTTTTAAATTTTTAATATGCTAATTTTATTTTAAATCATAAGGATCATCAGTTCGTTTCGTAAAAATACATTTCGCTCCAGCTTAAATATTTACAAAAGAAATGGGAATTTATGTAAAACCCGTACTAGAAAATTTAAAGTGAGATAATTAAGATAAAGTTTAAATTTTTTAATAGTGACGACTGGAAGACAAATTATAAAATAAAAGAACTTTGCACCAAGGTTTGAAAACAAAATTCTAAAAAAAATTATATTTTTGATGATTTTTAGGTACTGTGTCTCTAAGCTTTTTATAAGGATAGATCATGATAACCAGAACTTCAAAAATTGTCAAATAAAGAAATTTGGAACAAAAACTATTTGTATGTATTTACAGGACAGACCAAAAAGTGAACGAATTCCTTTCTGCATTCAGTAATTCAAATGACTTGTAACCAAACATGGCCGAAAACCCTTTGGCGACAAATTAATTTTTCTACGACTGTCCGCTCTCCGCTCTGAGCACTGTCCGCTCTAAGCACGGAATCGATTCGATTCCTTATGATGACTAACGGCCGAAATAATCCTAGTGTTTACTTTTTTTTTGTCCACAGCTGTACATTGTTGCATAATGCTATATACCTGTATTTTTTATAAAGTAAATAATCAAAAGATCCCTGTTTCTAAGAAAATCCATAGATAATCTACGAGCATTGATATTAAAACCATAAGAATGGTTAATATGCTATGAGAAGATATATTTGCGAGAAAGTAAAATTTAATAAATTCGAAACAAATGTGTGGTGGATCATTCATGGAGTGGTGTGTCATCATTGGTAAAAGTTTTTTTTTTTTATTATTTTTCAAATTGCCACCTTGTACATTTTGTTTTGAGGTTGTGTGAGAATCAAAAACCTTAGTTAAAAGATATACGTAAAGAAAAGAACGTAGTTAAGACTTTTACAAAAGCTACGTAAACTGAAAATCGTAGTAAAAACAGATACACTAAAGCTGTATCAATATAAAAGCAGCATTAAAAGTAGCATAAAAGCAGCTGCGTCAGCATTTTCAGAATTTAAACAAAATAACGATAGAAAAATCGCCAACGACAAATGCTATATAGCCACCATATAAGAGGAAAACACAGAGAGGTATAAAATATAGTGAAATGAAGAAGATGAAATATTGTATAAACAAGTTGTGTTAAGCAAAATTCATTGAATTTTTAGATACTGCCATGTCCTGAATAAAGAAAATTCATTTTTTCTAAATTAAATTTTCTTAAATTCGAACTTAATGGAAATCAAGTGTTTCAGTTTTCAAAAATCTTGTCTCAGTGGCTGTGAGGTATTACGTACCCACCTCCTTAGATCGGCGGGTTCGAGCCCCGGTCCAGTAGTCAGATTTTTTTTCGTCAGATTTATTATCTATCTATGTAAAGGACAAAGTCCTGACTCACTGACTCATTCCCGTATCAACGCCCAGCCAAATATATTAGAGGTACCTAGAGCAAACAATTTTTGTAGCCGATTTTTGTATGAAGGCGTCCGATTTCATTTGTGTACTGAAGGCGTCAGTTTAATTTCAGTTGTTATTTTATATTAACTTACTTAAATCTTTATTTGATTTTTTTTATATCGGATCAGATTTCCTCAACTCGATTAAATTATATTTCCGAATTGAATTTAATTGATGTTTACAAATTGTAAGAGATAAAGATATGGAGGAATTTGTACTTTTTAAAGCATGTCCTACCATACAAGATGATTCATGTTTGTTTCTCTTACTTTTGTCATTTACTGTGCAGACTTGATGTCTGTGAATAAATATTTGTTGACAAGTTTTATTAAACAGAAAGTAATGAACATATACAACACATTTACAGTTCGAAGCATATCATCAGGTTACAGTTATAAGATGCTATTATTATTTATAAAACCTTCCCTTAATTTCTCATTACACAGCATTTCATTCCTAAGTTTTGAAGGTCTAGATAAACTTCCGCTTTTACAGATCACATGCATTTACAGTTTCACGAATATATTGTAACTTTACATTTATTATGTTTTAATGTACGTTTACTTTATTATTTGAGATAGCTTTAATTGGAGATTGATTATCCTCAAAAACATAGTTTGATGTTGCCATGCCCCAAAAATGTTATTGCAAGGTCATACTGGTATATATGGTTTCTTAACATCAGTTTAGGCGATGACTCGCTATCTCAATAACAACCCCCTCCTCCCTTTCCTCCCCTCCTGACTTCTCCCCTGCACAAGTCATAGATTCGCAGCTAAAAAAACCCTTAAAACGCTCAACAGTTCCTTCGATCATCCCTAATTCGCACCATAATTCGTTCATAACCCATTTCAATAAGCTTAGAAAAACAACTCTCTCTTTACAAAAATTAACAAAGATCTGTTAACTCCCATTTCGAATCAGCATTATCTGAACTTGCGTATTTAGTATTTACCATTCGTTTCTAATATTTTATAGAACAATATTAGAAACACATTTAGGAAGGGTTTTACTTACCCATGAATATTGTAAGATATAGATCTGCATCTGGTTAACACATAACACCTAAAATAAAAATACTAGATATTACACATTACAATAAACCTTCCATTTGCACTAATAAAATGTTTGATTAGCAGTTTATGTACCTTTAATGCATACCAAAACAAGCCCTTAGTATCCACTTTTACAAAACCCTAATACGCACCTAAATGAACTCTATATACTTTGATAATTCGCAAAACAAAATCGTGTACAAAACATAAAACGCATATACGGGTATCCTTTAATATGCACTTAAACTAGCCTTTCATACGCGAATGTAACGTATAATATACAACTATATTCACCCTTAATACACTGCGATGCAAAAGTTTAGACAATGACTTCATTTAGCTGTAAAATTTAGAATTGTGATAGTAGAGTTACAAAAACCTACTAAACATATTAAAAAAAGTATTTTGAAATGCTATAATTGAAACATAATTGTTTGATTGGCTATAACATTTTTTTTTCATAAAATATAAATTTGTATGACGCAAAAGTTTAGACACAAATATGATATTATGCTAATTTAAAATAGATCATGGCCTAATTTCGCATTTTTATTGATGAATTGTATTTTTTTATATGATAAATTAAAGAAACACGATATCCGATGAACTAAACAGAATATTGGTTCAATTTTACACTAAAAAGACAATATAGCCACTTTAAATCTTTATTCAATTCATAATAGCTTCTATTATACAATTTAACATCTCTAAATACAAACCGAATGCCTACCAGTCCATCACCTTAAAGTTTTGCCACGAATTCGTAGATTTAGAGACATGCATTGGTCGATTTTCTTGATGAAAAGTACAGTCTTACCCATATAAAATCACAAAAAAGCGACATTCTTTTTTGCACTAGAGTACAATGCAGAGATAGTCACCTCTTCAGATAGTCAAGTTTGAAATTTCTTGAGAAAACACCGGTTTCTTTGAACCAGTTATAATTTAACCTGTCTCTTTAGTGCTATTTAAACACGTTCAGTTTAACCGAATATTGAAAAATAAGCTTTTGAAAATATCGGTTTTTCCCTCCAAAACGAGGAGGAACGTTTATAATGGTGTGGAGGGAATTACGTTGATGAGACAGACTTTTTCGTCGTTTTTGAAGAGGCGACTATCTCTACATTGTACTAAAGTGCAAAAAAGAACAATATGTCGCTATTTTGTGATTTCATATGGGAAAGACTGCACTTTTCATCTAGAAAATCGGTCAATACATGTTTCTAAATCTACGAATTCGTTTCAAAACTGTAAGGTGATGGACTGGTAGGCATTCGGTTCGTATTTAGAGATGTTAAATTGTACAATTGAAGCAAATATGAATTGAATAAAGATTTAAAGTGGCTATATTGTCTTTTTGGTGTACAATTGAACCAATATTCTGTTTAGTTCAGGTTAGGTCCGGTTAGTCTGTTAGGTCCGACGAAAGTAGTGGAAAAGTAGGGGAGGAGCTGAAATCCCGGAGCCGGAGCCAAATCCCCGAGTGAGAGGGGGAGGGGAGAGGGGGAAGGGGTGATTCTTATCAGGGTGTGACGTCATAGGGTTGTCATAGTGACAGTTATGTCATGAGTTTAGGTGGAGTTGAGTTGTTTTTCAGGAGTTGTTTTAGTTTATTTGTGACGTCATAGGGTTGTCATAGCAACGTGAGTTTATAGAAAATCGTGGCGCCCTCTATTAGTGAAAAAATAAATGATTTTAAAGTCTAATTTCATGGTGCCATCTATCGGTAGGGTAACAAACCATTAAATCAAGTTTACGAGTTAAAATATTATTTTAGTGACAAATTATATGTTTAGTTTCACTTAGTTAATATATATATTTTTATAGTAAAGGATATTTAATGTTATACGATATTTAAAAATATATTTAAAACTAAATATTAACTAATTTGTTTTCCTCATTGAGACTATTTTTAAGTTATTTGAGACTATTTTTTTCTTAAGTAATTAGATCATCATGAAACATTAAAATTCTGTCTAGGTTTTGGAATTTTAGTTTATAGTAAATATTTTTTAATTGCATGAAATTTATACAATATTTAATACATTCTTTTTTACTAAAGATTCAAGAATACACAAATTTCAGTATTTTAAATTTATTTATTGTTTCCAAGAAAATTCATTTTATATACAAAAATATATACATTTCAAAGATTTATTTTATTACAATCAAATAGCTTCATATTGAACATTTATATAGCTTCATAATGCTCATTTCAAAGATTTATTTATTACAATAAATTAACTTCATATTAACCATTTCAAAAAAATATAAATCAGTTTTACAATGTATATTAAACATTTATCACATTTTAAATAGTTTCATAATATACATTTCAAAGTTTATTACAATAAGAAAGTTTATAATAGTCATTTCCAAGAAAATTCATTTTATATACAAAAATATATACATTTCAAAGATTTATTTTATTACAATCAAATAGCTTCATATTGAACATTTATATAGCTTCATAATGCTCATTTCAAAGATTTATTTATTACAATAAATTAACTTCATATTAACCATTTCAAAAAAATATAAATCAGTTTTACAATGTATATTAAACATTTCAAAGATTTTATTTATACATCTTACTCCCTGTCCATTAATAGAGGTATATTGAAATGACCATGTGCTAATGTAGTGAAACCGTCATCTAATATAAATCGCTTGTCATCGTAGGGGTTTAAGGCTATTTTATTTTGGTTTACCGAATATATTTGATGACGGTTTCACTACATTAGCACATGGTCATTTCAATATACCTCTATTAATGGACAGGGAGTAAGATGTATAAATAAAATCTTTGAAATGTTTAATATACATTGTAAAACTGATTTATATTTTTTTGAAATGGTTAATATGAAGTTAATTTATTGTAATAAATAAATCTTTGAAATGAGCATTATGAAGCTATATAAATGTTCAATATGAAGCTATTTGATTGTAATAAAATAAATCTTTGAAATGTATATATTTTTGTATATAAAATGAATTTTCTTGGAAATGACTATTATAAACTTTCTTATTGTAATAAACTTTGAAATGTATATTATGAAACTATTTAAAATGTGATAAATGTTTAATATACATTGTAAAACTGATTTATATTTTTTTGAAATGGTTAATATGAAGTTAATTTATTGTAATAAATAAATCTTTGAAATGAGCATTATGAAGCTATATAAATGTTCAATATGAAGCTATTTGATTGTAATAAAATAAATCTTTGAAATGTATATATTTTTGTATATAAAATGAATTTTCTTGGAAACAATAAATAAATTTAAAATACTGAAATTTGTGTATTCTTGAATCTTTAGTAAAAAAGAATGTATTAAATATTGTATAAATTTCATGCAATTAAAAAATATTTACTATAAACTAAAATTCCAAAACCTAGACAGAATTTTAATGTTTCATGATGATCTAATTACTTAAAAAAAAATAGTCTCAAATAACTTAAAAATAGTCTCAATGAGGAAAACAAATTAGTTAATATTTAGTTTTAAATATATTTTTAAATATCGTATAACATTAAATATCCTTTACTATAAAAATATATATATTAACTAAGTGAAACTAAACATATAATTTGTCACTAAAATAATATTTTAACTCGTAAACTTGATTTAATGGTTTGTCACCCTACCGATAGATGGCACCATGAAATTAGACTTTAAAATCATTTATTTTTTCACTAATAGAGGGCGCCACGATTTTCTATAAACTCACGTTGCTATGACAACCCTATGACGTCACAAATAAACTAAAACAACTCCTGAAAAACAACTCAACTCCACCTAAACTCAATGACATAACTGTCACTATGACAACCCTATGACGTCACACCCTGATAAGAATCACCCCTTCCCCCTCTCCCCTCCCCCTCTCACTCGGGGATTTGGCTCCGGCTCCGGGATTTCAGCTCCTCCCCTACTTTTCCACTACTGACGAATAAAACTCCGTGTAGAGGGGTAGCGCGTTAAATATGCTCCAAAGAACTGACGCAGTATACGATCTCACTCTTTAAAAAAAAAGCTGCGTTTGGTGCCTACTGAGGTGTCGGCTCGTCTCCAATAGTCTAGTTCTAGTGCGACGATATTTCTACGTGTTGCGCACTAGGGTTAGATTTACGCGCATACAAAGGAATTGTTTTAGTGCTTATTAGAAGGTAATAGGTTACTTGACAGTATCGCTAAAGTACCTTCCAATATTAATTAAATTATAGTTTGAACCCAACTATAACAAATGTATATATTTTTTTGCAAAACAAATCTTCAAATAATTAATAAAAATCATTTTCAAATGGCTTTTTTTTCATCGGTACGCACGTGATCACAAACACGTCGATTTGGTTGACGTCACTAGTATGTAAAAACAAACCAGTGTGATGTTTTTTTTGTTTGTAATTAAACTGGTTTTAATCTAACTTACTATTAAAATAAGAATTATATAGATAATGGGTGGAGGTTTTATAGAAGCGGATAGTTGCTTAAGCAAATTTGCTTAAAGTAGATTCCAAAATGGTGTTTCAAAGTTTGTTTATAGTTACTAGTGACATCATAGATACCACGTGACAGCCACAATGCGTTTTCGGGAGTGATATTTCGTCCTAATTTAAAAAAAATGTTTTCCCCTTTTTATGGGGTACTTGAAAAAAGAAAAAATACGGGTCTAATATTTTTGGCATAAGAATATTTTAAGCCAATAAAAAATTTTTAGTCAATTACCCTATTCAAGTAAATACACTGCGATGCAAAAGTTTAGACAATGACTTCATTTAGCTGTAACATTTAGAATTGTGATTGTAGAGTTACAAAAAGTATTTTGAAATGCTATAATTGACACATAATTGTTTGATTTGCTATAAGATTTTTTTTCGTAAAATAAAAATTTGTATGATGCAAAAGTTTAGACACAAATCCGATATTATGCTAATTTAAAGTAGATAATGGCCTAATTTCGCATTTTTATTGATGAATTGTATTTTTTTATATGATAAATTAAAAAAACACGATATCCGATGAACTAAACAGAATATTGATTCAATTGTACACCAAAAAGACAATATAGCCACTTTAAATCTTTATTCAATTCATATTTGCTTCAATTGTACAATTTAACATCTCTAAATACGAACCGAATGCCTACCAGTCCATCACCTTACAGTTTTGAAACGAATTCGTAGATTCAGAAACATGTATTGACCGATTTTCTAGATGAAAAGTGCAGTCTTTCCCATATGAAATCACAAAATAGCGACATATTGTTCTTTTTTGCACTTTAGTACAATGTAGAGATAGTCGCCTCTTCAAAAACGACGAAAAAGTCTGTCTCATCAACGTAATTCCCTCCACACCATTATAAACGTTCCTCCTCGTTTTTGAGGGAAAAACCGATATTTTCAAAAGCTTATTTTTCAATATTCGGTTAAACTGAACGTGTTTAAATAGCACTAAAGAGACAGGTTAAATTATAACTGGTTCAAAGAAACCGGTGTTTTCTCAAGAAATTTCAAACTTTTTGAAGAGGTGACTATCTGAAGAGGTGACTATCTCTGCATTGTACTCTAGTGCAAAAAAGAATATGTCGCTTTTTTGTGATTTTATATGGGTAAGACTGTACTTTTCATCAAGAAAATCGACCAATGCATGTCTCTAAATCTACGAATTCGTGGCAAAACTTTAAGGTGATGGACTAGTAGGCATTCGGTTTGTATTTAGAGATGTTAAATTGTATAATAGAAGCTATTATGAATTGAATAAAGATTTAAAGTGGCTATATTGTTTTTTTAGTGTAAAATTGCACCAATATTCTGTTTAGTTCATCGGATATCGTGTTTCTTTAATTTATCATATAAAAAAATACAATTCATCAATAAAAATGCGAAATTAGGCCATTATCTACTTTAAATTAGCATAATATCGGATTTGTGTCTAAACTTTTGCATCATACAAATTTTTATTTTACGAAAAAAAATCTTATAGCAAATCAAACAATTATGTGTCAATTATAGCATTTCAAAATACTTTTTGTAACTCTACAATCACAATTCTAAATGTTACAGCTAAATGAAGTCATTGTCTAAACTTTTGCATCGCAGTGTATTTACTTGAATAGGGTAATTGACTAAAAATTTTTTATTGGCTTAAAATATTCTTATGCCAAAAATATTAGACCCGTATTTTTTCTTTTTTCAAGTACCCCATAAAAAGGGGAAAACATTTTTTTTAAATTAGGACGAAATATCACTCCCGAAAACGCATTGTGGCTGTCACGTGGTATCTATGATGTCACTAGTAACTATAAACAAACTTTGAAACACCATTTTGGAATCTACTTTAAGCAAATTTGCTTAAGCAACTATCCGCTTCTATAAAACCTCCACCCATTATCTATATAATTCTTATTTTAATAGTAAGTTAGATTAAAACCAGTTTAATTACAAACAAAAAAAACATCACACTGGTTTGTTTTTACATACTAGTGACGTCAACCAAATCGACGTGTTTGTGATCACGTGCGTACCGATGAAAAAAAAAGCCATTTGAAAATGATTTTTATTAATTATTTAAAGATTTGTTTTGAAAAAAAATATATACATTTGTTATAGTTGGGTTCAAACTATAATTTAATTAATATTGGAAGGTACTTTAGCGATACTGTCAAGTAACCTATTACCTTCTAATAAGCACTAAAACAATTCCTTTGTATGCGCGTAAATCTAACCCTAGTGCGCAACACGTAGAAATATCGTCGCACTAGAACTAGACTATTGGAGACGAGCCGACACCTCAGTAGGCACCCAACGCAGCTTTTTTTTTAAAGAGTGAGATCGTATACTGCGTCAGTTCTTTGGAGCATATTTAACGCGCTACCCCTCTACACGGAGTTTTATTCGTCGGACCTTTTGGCTAGATCATTTATAGGTTGGCAGTTATTTTGGAGATGCCCGAACCCGGGACCTTTCGCATGAAAGGTAAGCGTCTTACAGACTATACTCTCCAGCCCCTTCAACTATCCTTAAATTCATAGCTAAATTAACTCTTTCACAAATAAACCAGACCCCAAATAGCATTGCAAAAAGCACACAATTAGCACCTTACTTGGCCCTCACTTAGAACCGAAATAAGCACTTAATACGCACCTTAATTATCAGCTAATCCCAATATTAACTTAAATAATAATAGTTTATAATTCTAAACTAAAGACTTAGACCATTGTTGTTAACACTCCTTAACTTTAACGCAGGAGAAATCATACTAAAAGACTGATTATTTTAAGGCCAAAATGGTCCAATTCATTGTTGTGGTTACTGCAGCAAGGCATCAAAGTCTGATTTCCTTCCGTGAGATAATTGTTCATGGTTGCGATATTCCTTAGATTAGCTGCTATTCCGAACACATATATACTATGTAGTCTGAAATCCCTGCGTATTCTCTATTCGAACCTTAAAGTTTATAATCATAATCTTTTGGTCAAATTTAATTATATAAAAAAAAATTGTAACAAGTTTAATGCCACTGATTTCTTTTCCATGTGATTTATGTTTTTAAACCTAGATGTGTCCAACTTTTAACTAATGTTCGATCATTTTGTTTTGTCTTTTTATTCATGTGTTTTTGTATGTGTTATAAGTGTCATTCAACATTGTAAATGGATATTGTTATTTGTAGATCTATAGTGTGCTTTAAAGTCATAAATTAAATTCGCAATTCATCTTAAAGAATCTAAGGAAGGTTGGCGGCGGAGGCAGGGCCTGATCTATCATAAGGTCCGTTATGCCCAGGCCTAGGGTCCCCTTAATTTTCGGTTATATAATGCTAAATTCTGTACACCACCTTAAATTTCAGCAAATTTTAAATATTTATGATACTCTATTTTGTTTTAAGCTTGACTTTGACTTAAGTATTGACTTGATCGATGTTATAAGAATGCTGATTAAATGGCAGCAATAAACATGATATTTCGGCTAACTAGTACCATCATTACGGAAATTCTCAAACACAATATTTTCCGTAAAAGGGCCCCAAAATATTATTGTGCCTATAGTCTGAGTTTTTCTAGCTCAGGCCCTGGGTGGAGGTAAATTAAGTTTTACATATTTGCAAGCAAAATAAGCCAATTGTAATGGTCTAACTGCGAACTGTTCGCCTCTATATGTCAATGTTATTATCAATACTAGATGGCAGCACTACAATTTCGGTTCTTTGTATTAGTACTGATAGTTGGCAGCACCATCTTTTCAAAATCCACGTTAAATGAATTAAAGCAACAGGAGCGACTCGACGAAAAAAAAACCTGTTCATAAATGCGAATATATTTTAAAAGGGTTTATTTTTCTCTTTCATTCAAAAAATGTTTTATTGCAAATAACAAAAAAAGACGTGTTCTACTGTAGCTACTGAATAAAAAAGGAATGTAGAAAAATGCATGCATCGGATGTTTTTTTTTCATTACTCAATAACCTCACCTTGATTATTAACACGCTTTTAAAACAAGTTGGTTTGTAACAGAATCTGTCACTCAGCCCGCTTCCACACAACATTTGGGTTCAACAGGAAAAAAGTCGCCAAACACAAAATTAATTCTATTATACACATTTACACGCTAAATTTGGCTAGTTTCATTTATTTTATTTCGAAAATTCAATAATTAAAGAGCTGAGTGGAAGAACGTGCTAAGTGACATTTAAAAAAAAATTGAGATTTTTGTGTCAATATGATCATGTTATTACCCGATTTAAAAATAACAGCTTTCAATTTTTTTAGAAAACATTCGATTTCGTATATTTTTTGCATACGAAGTTGGTAGGTGCACGCGTTTTCGTCACTTTTTCAATGGAAGAACGTGCTAAGGATCTTTAGCATTTTCTTCCACCGAAATCGTCCGATTCCGGAACGATCATTTAAAATCTAAATCATATCCACTTGTTATTAATTGCGGTGCAATTTTAACATCTTAATTAGTCGTCAATTTAAATCTATTACCCCACTCTACTTTCCTCAACTACTCATTTTTCAACCGACCTATCTCTTTCTGCACCCTTAACACTTTGGCTACATAAGACTTGTTTCCACGTAATATGCGATAGGAATATCATTATTGAATCCCTAGTTGTACAGCTGCCTGGGCCGTTTTATAAGTGAAAGGGTTAAGACATTTTGCTTCTACACTAGCTCTAAATTTAATCCTATTATCACTGAATTCTTCGAATGAACCACAATCATCTCTAAATTCACAACTAAATAAGCCCTTTTTCCCAGGTAGTTTTTCATTTATTTAAAAAAGTCAAAATTTTAAACTTTTGTAAAACGCTCCTCTTTCAATTTTGATAATAACTCCACCAAACTTTTATAGTTTGTTGTTAGTACTATTTGTTCAAGAATTGTGCATGGATTTTGAAATGTGAGCCACAGTTAAAAAGTAACATGCATTTATACTGAAAATCACAAAAAAATACCAAGTTATTGAATTCGAAATGTTTTTAAAAAAAACTATACATAGACCTTATTCCGTGCACAATTTTGTGCACCATATATATATAAGAACACAGGTTAAAAATTTCAAAATTCTAACTTAATTAGCAAAAAAGCCTTAGGAATTTATTAAACACAAGAATTGAAAAACGCGAAACAGAGAAAAAAGGTTGAAAGCAGACGAAATACGCATTCAAACTTATAGAAATGACTCCAGAACATATTTAATAATTTTTTTTCTGCAGAAGATATCATTATAAAACTTTTGGTATATGTTCAGAAAGATATTGTGAATAATAACAAGTAAAAACTGAAAAATAGATTGACCAATTTTTGGGTACCGTATGCCCTTAAAAATCGCATACGATGTACGATGATATTTTGTCTACTTTTCATCTGTGAAATGTAAAAATACTTCAAACCCGGTGTCTTTTTGTGGTCTGAATTGAAACTTATAAAGAAAACATAAATAAACGAACGCCAGTTAAATCTATATAAAAGAAACTATTTATTTTTCCCTAATACTTTTAAGTATGGTTCAGGGGGCCACGGTAAGTGTGATAATGCAAGATTTTTCAAAATTTACTGGAATTTAACTCCATTTTTTCTCAATTTTACTTTGATTTTTCTTTTAACAAGAAGTTCATAAAGAACTAAAATAGCCTACTTTCCTGTTACTTAAATACTTACTGAAGTTCTAATCGGGAAAAAAAACTATGTTCCAAAAGTAAATATCATCAACAGCCGTTTCTACACTAGATTTATACACATTAGAAAAAAAAAATCGAAACACAGCACCCAGCTATAATTTAAACTTCTAAAAGCCAAAATCAACTATTTTCCTTAATATTCTTTCGCAAATTAATTAAATATTATTTATCATCTGCTCGTGATTTATTTGTAGTTCGAAGAATAATTAAATATTTATTAATAACAAAAGTAATGAAACTACTCCGAACTGCATTAAAAAATAAGAAATGTAAATTAAAACTAAGCATAATTGCATGCAAAAGTATGCCTTGCCGCTTTCTTGGTAGATAATTAATGAATAATCAAAGAATCGAATTGTGCTACACTTTATGACGTCTTTCCAAACTGATTCATGAAAATATTATTTTGCTTCAAATATGTTTAAATAAATAAAGTTTCTCATGCCATTGTTGATTTAGCAACAGTGATTTAAATGACTCAAAATTGAATTTCAATGTTAATTCAATGGGAAATTCGCCGAAAGATAGTAGATTTATATCCGTCCAGACGTACAGACAGACGGACAAAAAGTATGAAAGTTGGGTATCTGAGGTCATAGCTTTCAAACAAAAAAAGAATTTTTAAGATCCGAGGGATAGAACCGATTTTGGAAGAGGGATACGGAAAGACAGACAGACGGAAAGACAGACAGACAGATGGACAGACAGACAGTTGGACATCAACCGCATTTCAATACCTACAGTGATTTAAATGACTCAAAATTGAATTTCAATGCTAATTCAATGGGAAATTCGCCGACAGATAGTAGATTTATGTCCGTCCGGACGTACAGACAGACGGACAAAAAGTATGAAAGTTGGGTATCTGAGGTTATAGCTTTCTAACAAAAAAAGAATTTTTAAGATCCGATGATTAGAACCGATTTTGGAAGGGGGGTACGGACGGACAGACGGACAGACAGACAGACAGACAGACAGACGGACAGACGGACATCGACCGCATGTCAATACCTACTTTTTCATTTTTTTAATTCTTTCGAATTAAAAAAAGAAAAGTAGGCTAAAAATTACGCGATATTTACAACTGGGGGTTGAGCTGAATATCACCAAACAATTCATGTAAGTTATGGACGCCCTCTTTTAAATTCCTCAGTTAACACCTCCATTAACATACAAAACGGGGAAACATATTTTTAGCCTACTTTTCTTTTTTTAATTCGAAAGAATTAAAAAAATGAAAAAGTAGGTATTGACATGCGGTCGATGTCCGTCTGTCTGTCTGTCCGTACCCCCCTTCCAAAATCGGTTCTATCCATCGGATCTTAAAAATTCTTTTTTTGTTAGAAAGCTATGACCTCAGATACCCAACTTTCATACTTTTTGTCCGTCTGTCTGTACGTCCGGACGGACATTAATCTACTATCTGTCGGCGAATTTCCCATTAAATTAGCATTGAAATTCAATTTTGAGTCATTTAAAGCACTGTAGGTATTAAAATGCGGTTGATGTCCATCTGTCTGTCTGTTCGTATGTCTGTCTTTCCGTCTGTCTGTCTGTCTGTCCGTCTGTCTGTCTGTCCGTCTGTCTGTCCGTACCCCCCTTCCAAAATCGGTTATATCCCTCGGATTTTAAAAATTCTTTTTTTGTTAGAAAGCTATGACCTCAGATACCCAACTTTCATACTTTTGGTCCGTCTGTCTGTACGTCCGGACGGACATAAATCTACTATCTTTCGGCAAATTTCCCATTGAATTAGCATTGAAATTCAATTTTGAGTCATTTAAATCACTGTTGCCAAATCAACAATGTCATGAGAAACTTTATTTATTTAAACATATTTGAAGCAAAATAATATTTTCATGAATCAGTTTGGAATGACGTCATAAAATGTAGCACAATTTGATTCTTTGATTATTCATTAATTATCTACCAAGAAAGCGGCAAGGCATACTTTTGCATGCAATTATGCTTAGTTTTAATTTACATTTCTTATTTTTTTAATGCAGTTCGGAGTAGTTTCATTACTTTTGTTATTAATAAATATTTAATTATTCTTCGAACTACAAATAAATCCCGAGCAGATGATAAATAATATTTAATTAATTTGCGAAAGAATATTAAGGAAAATAGTTTATTTTGGCTTTTAGAAGTTTAAATTATAGCTGGGTGCTGTGTTTCGATTTTTTTTTTCTAATGTGCATAAATCTAGTGTAGAAACGGCTGTTGATGATATTTACTTTAGGAACCTAGTTTTTTTTCGCGATTAGAACTTCAGTAAGTATTTAAGTACAGGAAAGTAGGCTATTTTAGTTCTTTATGAACTTCTTGTTACATTTGCATTATACATATAGGCTGCCTAGGTTCTTTAAATGAGGGCAATGGCTTAAATTATATTACCGAATTGAATTTAATTGATGTTTACAAATTGTAAGAAATAAAGATATGGAGGAATTTGTACTTTTTAAAAACATGTCCTGCCATGCAAGATGATTCATGTTTGTTTCTCTTACTTTTGTCATTTACTGTGCAGACTTGATGTCTGTGAATAAATATTTGTTGACAAGTTTTATTAAACAGAAAGTAATGAACATATATAACACATTTACAGTTCGAAGCATATCATCAGGTTACAGTTATAAGATGCTATTATTATTTATAAAACCTTCCCTTAATTTCTCATTACACAGCATTTCATTCCTAAGTTTTGAAGGTCTAGATAAACTTCCGCTTTTACAGATCACATGCATTTACAGTTTCACGAATATATTGTAACTTTACATTTATTATGTTTTAATGTACGTTTACTTTATTATTTGAGATAGCTTTAATTGGAGATTGATTATCCTCAAAAACATAGTTTGATGTTGCCATGCCCCAAAAATTCTATTGCAAGGTCATACTGGTATATATCTGGTTTCTTAACATCAGTTTATGCGATGACTCGCTATCTCAATAACAACCCCCTCCTCCCTTTCCTCCACTCCTGACTTCTCCCCTGCACAAGTCATAGATTCGCAGCTAAAAAACTCTTAAAACGCTCAACAGTTCCTTCGATCATCCCTAATTCGCACCATAATTCGTTCATAACCCATTTCAATAAGCTTAGAAAAACAACTCGCTCTTTACAAAAATTAACAAAGATCTGTTAACTCCCATTTCGAATCAGCATTATCTGAACTTGCGTATTTAGTATTTACCATTCGTTTCTTATATTTTATAGAACAATATTAGAAACACATTTAGGAAGGGTTTTACTTACCCATGAATATTGTAAGACATAGATCTGCATCTGGTTAACACATAACACCTAAAATAAAAATACTAGATATTACACATTACAATAAACCTTCCATTTGCACTAATAAAATGTTTGATTACCAGTTTATGTATCTTTAATGCATACCAAAACAAGCCCTTAGTATCCACCTTTTACAAAACCCTAATACGCACCTAAATGAACTCTATATACTTTGATAATTCGCAAAACAAAATCGTGTACAAAACGTAAAACGCATATACAGGTATCCTTTAATATGCACTTAAACTAGCCTTTCATACGCGAATGTAACGTATAAAATACAACTATATTCACCCTTAATACACTGCGATGCAAAAGTTTAGACAATGACTTCATTTAGCTGTAAAATTTAGAATTGTGATAGTAGAGTTACAAAAACCTCCTAAACATATTAAAAAAGTATTTTGAAATGCTATAATTGAAACATAATTGTTTGATTTGCTATAAGATTTTTTTTTCGTAAAATAAAAATTTGTATGATGCAAAAATTTAGACACAAATACGATATTATGCTAATTTAAAGTAGATCATGGCCTAATTTCGCATTTTTATTGATGAACTGTATTTTTTATATGATAAATTAAAAAAACACGATATCCGATGAACTAAATAGAATATTGGTTCAATTTTACACTAAAAAGACAATATAGCCACTTTAAATGTTTATTCAATTCATAATTGCTTCAATTGTACAATTTAACATCTCTAAATACAAACCGAATGCCTACCAGTCCATCACCTTAAAGTTTTGCCACGAATTCGTAGATTTAGAGACATGCATTGGTCGATTTTCTTGATGAAAAGTACAGTCTTTCCCATATAAAATCACAAAAAAGCGACATATTCTTTTTTGCACTAGAGTACAATGCAGAGATAGTCACCTCTTCAGATAGTCACCTCTTCAAAAAGTTTGAAATTTCTTGAGAAAACACCGGTTTCTTTGAACCGGTTATAATTTAACCTGTCTCTTTAGTGCTATTTAAACACGTTCAGTTAAACCGAATATTGAAAAATAAGCTTTTGAAAATATCGGTTTTTCCCTCAAAAACGAGGAGGAACGTTTATAATGGTGTGGGGGGAATTACGTTGATGAGACAGACTTTTTCGTCGTTTTTGAAGAGGCGACTATCTCTACATTGTACTAAAGTGCACAAAAAGAACAATATGTCGCTATTTTGTGATTTCATATGGGAAAGACTGCACTTTTCATCTAGAAAATCGGTCAATACATGTTTCTAAATCTACGAATTCGTTTCAAAACTTTAAGGTGATGGACTGGTAGGCATTCGGTTCGTATTTAGAGATATTAAATTGTACAATTGAAGCAAATATGAATTGAATAAAGATTTAAAGTGGCTATATTGTCTTTTTGGTGTACATGCAATTGAACAAATATTCTGTTTAGTTCACCGGATATCGTGTTTTTTTAATTTATCATATAAAAAAATACAATTCATCAATAAAAATGCGAAATTAGGCCATTATCTACTTTAAATTAGCATAATATCGGATTTGTTTGTTGCATCATACAAATTTTTATTTTACGAAAAAAAATCTTATAGCAAATCAAACAATTATGTTTCAATTATAGCATTTCAAAATACTTTTTTAATATGTTTAGGAGGTTTTTGTAACTCTACAATCACAATTCTAAATGTTACAGCTAAATGAAGTCATTGTCTAAACTTTTGCATCGCAGTGTATTTACTTGAATAGGGTAATTGACTAAAAAAATTTTATTGGCTTAAAATATTCTTATGCCAAACATATTAGACCCGTATTTTTTTTCTTTTTTTCAAATACCCCATAAAAAGAGGAAAAAATTTATTTTAAAATTAGGACGAAATATCACTCCCGAAAACGCATTGTGGCTGTCACGTGGTATCTATGATGTCACTAGTAACTATAAACAAACTTTGAAACACCATTTTGGAATCAACTTTAAGCAAATTTGCTTAAGCAACTATCCGCTTCTATAAAACCTCCACCCATTATCTATATAATTCCTCTTTTAATAGTAAGTTAGATTAAAACCAGTTTAATTACAAACAAAAAAACATCACACTGGTTTGATTTTACATACTAGTGACGTCAGCCAAATCGACGTGTTTGTGATCACGTGCGTACCGATGAAAAAAAAAGCCATTTGAAAATGATTTTTATTAGATATTTAAAGATTTGTTTTGCAAAAAAATATATACATTTGTTATAGTTGGGTTCAAATTTTAATTTAATTAATATTGGAAGGTACTTTAGCGATACTGTCAAGTAACCTATTAGCTTCTAATAAGCACTAAAACAATTCCTTTGTATGCACGTAAATCTAACCCTAGTGTGCAACATGTAGAAATATCGTCGCACTAGAACTAGACTATTGGAGACGAGCCGACAACTCAGTAGGCACCCAACGCAGCTTTTTTTTTAAAGAGTGAGATCGTATACTGCGTCAGTTCTTTGGAGCATATTTAACGCGCTATCCCTCTACACGGAGTTTTATTCGTCGGACCTTTTGGCTAGATCATTTATAGGTAGGCAGTTATTTTGGAGATGCCCGAACCCGGGACCTTTCGCATGAAAGGTAAGCGTCTTACAGACTATACTCTCCAGCCCCTTCGACTATCCTTAAATTCATAGCTAAATTAACTCTTTCACAAATAAACCAGACCTCAAATAACATTGCAAAAAGCACACAATTAGCACCTTACTTGGCCCTCACTTAGAACCGAAATAAGCACTTAATACGCACCTTAATTATCAGCTAATCCCAATATTAACTTAAATAATAATAGTTTATAATTCTAAAGTAAAGACTTAGACCATTGTTGTTAACACTCACTAACTTTAACGCAGGAGAAATCATACTAAAAGACTGATTATTTTAAGGCCAAAATGGTCCAATTCATTCTTGGGGTTACTGCAGCAAGGCATCAAAGTCTGATTTCCTTCCGTGAGATAATTGCATAATTGCGATATTCCTTAGATTAGCTGCTATTCCGAACATATATACTATGTAGTCTGAAATCCCTGCGTATTCTCTATTCGAACCTTAAAGTTTATAATCATAATCTTTTGGTCAGATTTAATTATATTAAAAAAAATTGTAACAAGTTCAATGCCACTGATTCCTTTTCCATGTGATTTATGTTTTTAAACCTAGATGTGTCCAACTTTTAACTAATGTTTGATCATTTTGTTTTGTCTTTTTATTCTTGTCTTTTTGTATGTGTTATAAGTGTCATTCAACATTGTAAATGGATATTGTTATTTGTAGATCTATAGTGTGCTTTAAAGTCATAAATTAAATTCGCAATTCATCTTAAAGAATCTAAGGAAGGTTGGCGGCGGAGGCAGGGCCTGATCTATCATAAGGTCCGTTATGCCCATGCCTAGGGTCCCCTTAATTTCCGGTTATATAATGCTAAATTCTGTACACCACCTTAAATTTAAGCAAATTTTAAATATTTATGATACTCTATTTTGTTTTAAGCTTGAGTTTGACTTAAGTATTGACTTGATAGATGTTATAAGAATGCTGATTAAATGGCAGCAATAAACATGATATTTCGGCTAACTAGTACCATCATTACGGCCATTCTCATACACAATATTTTCCGTAAAGGGGCCCCAAAAATTTATTGTGCCTATAGTCTGAGTTTTTCTAGCTCAGGCCCTGGGTGGAGGTAAATTAAGTTTTACCTATTTGCAAGCAAAATAAGCCAATCATAATGGTCTAACTGCGAACTGTTCGCCTCTATATGTCAATATTATTATCAATACTAGATGGCAGCACTACAATTTCGGTTCTTTGTATTAGTACTGATAGATGGCAGCACCATCTTTTCAAAATCCACGTTAAATGAATTAAAGCAACAAGAGCGACTTCACGAAAAAAAAACCTGTCCATAAATGCGAATGTTTTAAAAGGGTTTATTTTTCTCTTTCATTCAAAGAATGTTTTATTGCAAATAACAAAAAAAGACGTTCTACTGTAGCTACTGAAAAAAAAAGGAATGTATAAAAATGCATGCACCGGGTGTTTTTTTCATTACTCAATAACCTCACCTTGATTATTAACACGCTTTTAAAACAGGTTGGTTTGCAACAGAATCTGTCACTCAGCCCGCTTCCTCACAACATTTGGGTTCAACAGGAAAAAAGTCGCCAAACACAAAATTAATTCTATTATACACATTTACACGCTAAATTTGGCTAGTTTCATTTATTTTATTTCGAAAATTCAATAATAAGAGCTGAGTGGAAGAACGTGCTGTGACATTTTTGAAAAAATTGAGATTTTTGTGTCAATGATCATTACCTGCTTTAAAAATAACAGCTTTCAATTTTTTAGAAAACATTCGATTTCGTATATTTTTCGCATACGAAGTTGGTAGGTGCACGCGTTTTCGTCACTTTTTCAATGGAAGAACGTGCTAAGGATCCTTAGCATTTTCTTCCACCGAAATCGCCCGATTCCGGGACAATCATTTAGAATCTAAATCATATTCACTTGTTAAAATTGCACCGCAATTATTAACATCTTAATTAGTCGTCAATTTAAATCTATTACCCCACTCTACTTTCTCAACTACTCATTTTTCAACCATCCTATCTCTTTCTGCACCCTTAACACTTTGGCTACATAAGACTTGTTTCCACGTAATATGCGATAGGAATATCATTATTGAATCCCTAGTTGTACAGCTGCCTGGGCCGTTTTATAAGTGAAAGGGTTAAGACATTTTGCTTCTACACTAGCTCTAAATTTAATCCAATTATCACTGAATGAACCACAATCATCTCTAAATTCACAACTAAATACGCCCTTTTTCTCCCCCCCCCCCCCCCTCTACTTGTCTTTCTTAACTAGCCCATGATTTCGCACTTCAACTGATGCTTCGCTTCAAACCTTTAACCCTTTCAGTTCTAATGACAATTTGGCATTATCATTTTAGAATTTTTTTTCTGATCGTCTATAGCCATTTATGATATCACAAAGCACATCATTCGATTCCTCAAACTTCTTTCTATTAGAAAATATTTTTATTAATCCCAATAGATTTCAGCCCTATTATTTTTTTTAAAATTATGATCAGAAACATGATGATGCCAAATGGCATCACTGGGACTGAAAGGGTTAAAAACCTCTTGCTTAACTTCCCATCTACACTAAACTGGATTCACAGATTAAAAAAAAAACATAAAACGCTCAACAAGTTCTAGTACTCACTTCAGTCATCGCCTAATTTGTTCATAGTCCGTTTTAATAAACTTACAAGACAGTTCGATCTTAAAAAAAATCCACAAATATCTGCCAACACCCATTTGGTATCAGCACTATCTTAACTTACGTATTTATCATTTGGATGGTTCAGAATATAAGTAAACCAAGTCCATTTATCCTTTGTCATTTTTGAGCTAGCAGTGCAGTTGCATGCACTATCCAGTGCAAGAATGAAAAAGTCCTAGTTCAGATAATATCCGCTAGGCAGTTAAATTGAATAAAAATATTAAAGCTTGAATAAACAAAATACCTCTTAACTTTAAACTTTTGTAGCACAAAGAAGCTTTTTACGGACTTAGTTCACTAGCATTCTGAGTCCTCCATTTGTTTCTAATATTTTATAGAATAATATTAGAAACGCTAAGGAAGTTGTTACTTACCAATGAATGCTGTAAGCCGAAATACACTGGTTAACATATCCTGCAATGATAATACTAGAATTTATACACTATATTAAACCTTCCACAATATGGGCTATTAAAATATTAAATTAGCGGTTTTATGAATCTTTAATGCACCCAAAAAAACAAGCTCTTATGATACACTTCAAAACCCTAAGACGCCCATAAGTTCAACTCTATACTTTAATTGGCTCCTAATACGAAAAAACAAAATCGTGTATAAACCTGAAAACGCAAATGGTAGCCTGTAATATGCACGCATTTTATACGCGAATAAGGAGGTTGAGGTGCTAAAAAAAAACTATAAAATGCTCAACAAGTTCTAGTACCCACTTCAATCACCCCCTAATTTGCACCTAATTTTTTTCATAATCCGTTTAAATAAAATTACACAGCTCGCTCTTAAAACAAACCCACAGATATTTGTTAACCCCCATTTTGAATCAACAGTCTCTAAACTTACGTATGTATCGTTTGTTTCTAATATTTTATAGAACAATATTAGAAACTTTAAGGAAACGTTTTACTTACCCATGAGAACCGAGAGCCATTTATAGATCTGGTTAACACATGACCTGAAAAAAAAAATACTATAATTTAATTTTGTGTTGTAATATTCTAAATTACGTTGAAAAACTCCTCATAATACCTACGCAATTAAATTCGTCGTAAACAAACCAGGCCGAATGAGACTGAATGAATGACCGCGAGTTTCTAAACCGAAGTACCACTGTGTTAATCCAATAGGAAAAATTATTTTCTAACCTTCTACGACCTGAACTACAAAATTATCGGGTATTATGCGGGTATAAGAGAGAATGTTCAAGCATTTTAAAAATATCGATGCCGAAGCAACTGACTTGTATCAGTCGTTTATTTGTATCAAAAATGACGTTCTTAAGGAGTTGCGGGCATTTATGCTGTTTATGGCAATTTTTTTTTAAAAAATCTCTTAATATTTAGTCTCATAAACATAAATCAGCGTAATCTGAAGGGGGCTAAGCCACATTTCTCCGACTGTATTGAATATTTTTACAGATGGTTTCTTTTATATGAGAAATTACATAAAAGGGTTCCGATCCCCTAACAACTCCTAGATGACTTACAGGTCCCGATAATCCGACTTTTTGAAATGGTTTTTTTTTATAATTTTCAATAAATAATTTTGCAACAAAGTATTTGTACCCATTTCAAAAAGTGGGATTATATAGGGATATGCAATAGTCAGCTATAGGGAGTTATAGGTTAGGGAATCAGTTATAGGAACCTTAAGTCATTTGTTATATAATAGAAACCATCTGTAAAAATATTCAATACAGCCAGAGAAATATGGCTTAGAAAATCATTTTTGCCATTGGATTAACACAGAGGCACTTTGGTTTGGCCTCGGCCATTCGGTTTTAATCGCCGCCCGTTAATTCGCGTATTAAAAGCCTGGATGCGGCACAGTTACTCCCTCCTTATTCGGCAAAAAATACCGAAACCGTTGCGTCTCAAAACCTCCATAAGCCTTTAACTAGAATCCCGTTTTGCACCACAAATTGCCCTTGATTTGCTTTAATTATTCACATTAATCAACCCTTAGCTAGCACATTAATTAGCATTTGATTTAGTCCACAATTTGGGCATTAACTGTTCCCCAATTCGCACTTTGGTTATCCCTTGATTCCAACTATACTAGATTTGAAATTGAATTATTCAAAGCTACCCCTACCCTTAATTGAAGAGTACATGGGAAAAACAACTTCATTGCATTAAAATCTGTCTGAATCAGGATTCCTTGGCAACAATAGCGAGTCATCGCCTAAACTGGTGCAAGGAAACCGTTTACTAACTTTGTTTTTCTCCAGCGGCAACCCCGATTCACGCCAGAGATCAGTGGACACGAGACACGTTTGTACAGCGAATGCAATAAAGTTGTTTTTCCGCTGTACTCTTCAATTGACTCCTCAACTAACCCTCACTTTTCAACAGATCTAGCTCGCATTAAACCCATAAAATACCTGCATTTGCATCTATTCTGACTTACTATTCACATCTTAATTTCCAGTTTTAAATCTTAAAGTAGTTACTGCTCAAATCACATCTTCAGCCTGAAATTAGCCCCTGAGGGACTGTCAGTCCCATAGAGCTAATGCATTAGTTTTGAAATCACAACTTTTGCAAAAGAATTGCTTTGACATGTTATCCCGTTTTCACCAGTCATGGGAATAATTTTATTTGCACCTTAAGAAATTTGCACCATTAGCCCTAAAAAAAATGGGAGGGAGGGGCGTCCATAAAATGCGTGACGCGTTTAGGGGGGGGGGGGGGGGTCGAACCGAATATCACCAAATATCACGTTAGGGGGAGGAGGGGTCGCGTCAAATATCACGTAATTTTTTTCTCACGAAAAATCACGTAACATTTCGAGAAAATGGAGTTAAATTCCTGTAAAAATTTGTTTCTGGACTTGAATTCGGCAAAATCTTAAATGATAATAATTATCGTTCCTACCCAAATTATATTTAAGAGTTAGGGCAAAAGAACGATCCGTTCTTTTATATATAGATTCGATTGAGATTCGATAAATTCAAAACCGACAAAATATCATCACGTGATTTATGGACAGCCTCTTACAGACTAGTTCTTAGCCGATTTTAATATCTAACTGAACTTAGTTGACCCCACCCCTTTATTAATATCTTAATACGCCCTACATTTTCCCATCAACTAGCCCTCATTTAAACCCTAACTATCACTAAATTCTTGATTTAAATATTTTCACCCTCAAATCACATATTAATTAATAAGCCCTTAATGGGGGCCCCCCCCCCCCCCCCTTTCCAACAAGTTTTCAATATCCAAACTATTTCGACTAGCAAACGATTCTAACCTCTTTACCTAAATGGAATTGTTTCGCGTCGTGGATGGCAACAGCTCAAACGGGGTTTTTTCATTTGTCGCCTGGAATTACTTTTGTTTTAGTTATCGAAAATGAGCTTTCTAAGAAAATTTTACTTATTAAATTTTTAAAATTACAACTTCTTGCCTTGCTGTTGGTTGTTCAAAATATTTGTTAAAGAAAGCTTGCATAGAAAGAATAGTTTTTCATCTAATATCGGTCATATTAGAGAGTGAAACCGAAGCAACCAATGAAATCGTGAAAACAAAAGCGTTACATCATCTGAAACATTCCCATTCCTCATCTATACTACTTCTAAACTCACAGCTCAAAAAACTTATCGAACGCTCCAACAAGTTCAAATACTCACTTCACTGACACCCTATTATTCGCACATAAATTGGTTCATTCCGCACCTAATCCGTGCTTAATTAAGCTTACAAAAACAGCTATTTAAAAAAAAAATATGCAAACATCTGTTAACACCCATTTTGTATTAGCCCTTTCGAAATTTACATGGCTAATTCCATGCAAAATTGTCTTTTCTGACGTGTAAGTCACATGTGTACAAAGTGATTACTTACTACAACTTTTAACATTAAATGATAAAAAAAAAATAGTGGAATACCTTATCTTAAATAATGTAACTTTTTTTATTTAATTTGATTTAATTTGATTTTGATTTTTTCAAATTTAAAATCTTTTAATCTCCTTTTAAATTGTGACTTACACTACATTTACATGGAATTACCTACATATTTATCATTTGTTTCTAATATTTTATAGGACAATATTAGAAACATTGAGGAAGCGTTTTATTTACCCATAAATGTTGTTGGCCGTTATATCTGGTTAACGCAGGACACCTGAAAAAAAATATTAGAATTTACGCACTTTAATAAACCTTACATGTGAGATGTTTGATTAGCAGTTTTATGAATTTTTAATGCACATCAAAACAAGCCTTTAACAAAACCCTAATACGCAAAAACAAAATTATGTACAATCCTTAAACGTATATACGGTAGCCTTTAATATGGACTTAAACTACAGCTTATACGCGAATAAGTTAACTCATAGGATACAACTACATCACTCTTAATATTTACTTGAATTGGCATTTGAATGCACTTAAATATACCCTTATCTCGCACCGATCCCTTACTCACCAAAATAAGTATTTAATATGTCTGTTGCAAGATTCTAAAGAGGGACTGTCAGTCCCATAGAGCTAATGCATTAGTTTTGAAATCACAACTTCCGCTTAAGTATTGCTTTGCCATGTTATCCCATTTTCACCATATGGGTATGGGTATCATCATAACATCAATTTTAAACAAAATTGAAAAGAAAATATGACATCCGGTTATTCAATTATTAATTGATAAAGTTTTAAAATAGTGTCGCCATCTGCTGTACATTTTGTTTCATTTTAAAACTTCAAAATATATAACTAAATAACTAGATAACATTTTCGTTTCAAATTTGTTTCATTTCGATGTTGTGTTGATTCCCATACCTGGGGAAAAAGGTATAACATGGCAAAGCCATACTTTTGCAGAAGTTGTGATTCCAAAACTAATGCATTAGCTTTAAATGACTGACAATCCCTCTTAAACAATTCATTTGTATGCACGCAAATATAACCTTATTTCGCACCTGATCCCTAACTCACCAAAATAAGTGTTTAATATGCATGCTGAAGATTTTAGTTTACGTTGAAAAAAACTCATACTCAATTAAACTTGTCCTTAAACTATCACACAATACGTCCCTCAAATAGCCCATAATTCACACCTGAACTAGATGACAGTTTAAACCCCAATTTAACCTCCATTCGCCTTAATTCGACTATAAAAGGCATGGATATTGGCACCGTAATTTGGTTTGAATTGTTGCACTAGACTTATACGATGGCTATTGGCGATGTAATTTAGAACAATAATAAAGTGACGACTCCTGAATGAGCACACAACATAGCTTTTTTTATTTTTAAGAACTACAACGCTACGTCGGGACTTTGGAGCATACAGTCCCTGGACAAATTATTAGACGCACTGCAAGATTTCATGTAAAATATTAATTACCGGGTGGTATTGTACCGTTTTATTATTTTAAATTGATTTGTTTTTATTTTTATATTATCCAATCAATTACCGATTTATTTGACATAAATAAAACAGCATTAATTTAGAAAAGCATAAGTTTATTAAGTTTTAAAGAAAAGTGAAATTAATGTTAGTAAAAGTCAATATTTAGTTGAGCCACCTTTACCTGCTATCAAAGCTTTAATTCTGCGCAGCATGCTATCAATGCAAGACTGTATACTGTCTCCTGCATTTGAGGATGATGATTCCACACATAAGTAATCTTTTCTAGGAGCTGATACAGGTTTGTACTTGTTTACGTTCATGTATCACTTTGTCAACAGTGTTGTCATATGTTTAAAATAAATACAAATATGCAGTCTACAACAATTCTTTTAAATAAAAATCAATAATATTGTAGTTTAAATATACCATTAATGCATAAAAACTCTTAAGAAACATAAAATTTCTATAAAAACAAGAAGTTCATAAAGAACTAAAATAGCCTACTTTCCTGTTACTTAAATACTTACTGAAGTTCTAATCGGGAAAAAAAACTAGGTTCCTAAAGTAAATATCATCAACAGCCGTTTCTACACTAGATTTATACACATTAGAAAAAAAAATCGAAACACAGCACCCAGCTATAATTTAAACTTCTAAAAGCCAAAATCAACTATTTTCCTTAATATTCGTTCGCAAATTAATTAAATATTATTTATCATCTGCTCGTGATTTATTTGTAGTTCGAAGAATAAATATTTATTAATAACAAAAGTAATGAAACTACTCCGAACTGCATTAAAAACAAGAAATGTAAATTAAAACTAAGCATAATTGCATGCAAAAGTATGCCTTGCCGCTTTCTTGGTAGATAATTAATGAATAATCAAAGAATCAAATTGTTCTACATTTTATGACGTCATTCCAAACTGATTCATGAAAATATTATTTTGCTTCAAATATGTTTAAATAAAGTTTCTCATGCCATTGTTGATTTGGCAACAGTGATTTAAATGACTCAAAATTGAATTTCAATGCTAATTCAATGGGAAATTCGCCGACAGATAGTAGATTTATGTCCGTCTGGACGTACAGACAGACGGACAAAAAGTATGAAAGTTGGGTATCTGAGGTCATAGCTTTCTAACAAAAAAAGAATTTTTAAGATCCGATGATTAGAACCCATTTTGGAAGGGGGGTACAGACAGACAGACAAACGGACAGACAGGCGGACAGACAGACGGACAGACATACGAACAGACAGACATACGAACAGACAGACAGATGGACAGACAGACAGTTGGACATCAACCGCATTTCAATACCTACAGTGATTTAAATGACTCAAAATTGAATTTCAATGCTAATTCAATGGGAAATTCGCCGACAGATAGTAGATTTATGTCCGTCCGGACGTACAGACAGACGGACAAAAAGTATGAAAGTTGGGTATCTGAGGTCATAGCTTTCTAACAAAAAAAGAATTTTTAAGATCCGATGATTAGAACCGATTTTGGAAGGGGGGTACAGACAGACAGACAAACGGACAGACAGGCGGACAGACAGGCGACAGACAGGCGGACAGACATACGAACAGACAGACATACGAACAGACAGACATACGAACAGACAGACAGATGGTCAGACAGACAGATGGACATCGACCGCATTTCAATACCTACAGTGATTTAAATGACTCAAAATTGAATTTCAATGCTAATTCAATGGGAAATTCGCCGACAGATAGTAGATTTATGTCCGTCCGGACGTACAGACAGACGGACAAAAAGTATGAAAGTTGGGTATCTGAGGTTATAGCTTTCTAACAAAAAAAGAATTTTTAAGATCCGATGATTAGAACCGATTTTGGAAGGGGGGTACGGACAGACAGACGGACAGACGGACAGACGGACATCGACCGCATGTCAATACCTACTTTTTCATTTTTTTAATTCTTTCGAATTAAAAAAAGAAAAGTAGGCTAAAAATACAGTGCGTATAATAATTTGTCGAGGGACTGTATTTAACGTGCACTCATTAACACGACGTTTACTCATCTAAATTTCTGCACAAACCGATTATACGTCTGCAGTTATTTTGGCAATGCCCGGATCCGAACCTGTGACCTTTTGCATGCAAGGCAAGCGCCTTACCGACTGAGCACCCAGCCCCATTGGAATCTCGGATCATGCAGATCAGGAAATAGCGCAGAAAATACCGAGGCCGTTGTGCGAAACGATCGAAATAATTTATAAAATTCTTACCTTATATTGAAACAGGCTCATCGTCGTCTTGTCGTTTCACACTGAGGCGGTCGCTTCGGCTGTTGGCACCGTCGAATCTAAAGGCGCTGTTTGAAACCTTATGCACACATATCAGTTAACATTTTTTTTTTAAATCATATCGTATGATCGTACCGACTTCAGAGTAATTACAATGAGTTGAAATGTTTTCCCTTTATTAGAACGAAAATTCGTTTGATTCTACGCTTTAACTCCGTTTTTTAAAAAGGTTCTAAAATAAGATTTTTTTTCAACAAAATATTTTTCATGCAGGAATTATACAATGCTGACTAAACTTAGAACAAGCGTACAATGTACCGGGTGGTTATAAAATAACACTCGCTATTCGGAGAGCTCTGTAGCTTGAATGAATAATCCGAATGCAACAAACATCGAGACACTTACTAATCAAAAAGGGGAAAAGAATGGAATCATAAAAACAATAAACTAGTCTCTTGACCAGGGTTCTAAATTACGAGGCGTAATTGGCTGTGTTAAAGCTCCTAAAGGAGGCTAGAAATAGGCAGCCGGAATCGATTTCATTACATTAAAATGACCGCTTCTTTGTTTTGCAAATGCTTACAATTGTGTTTGCATTGGCAGCGCCATCTATCGGTGATTATGGTAACTATTTCTTTTTTAATGTAATCGATTCCGTCGGCCTATTTCTACCCAGTGTCTCGATGTTTGATGCATTCGGATTATTCATTCAAGCTACAGAGCTCTCCGAATAGCGAGCGTTATTTTATAACCACCCGGTATTTAGGTATGTAGTCGATACGATCATTAAATAATAAAAGACACAGACAAGATTTTTGATTTTGTTATAGAAATACTGCTGCAGAGAGACTGATGAGGACCCATTTCTTCCAGATTCCTGAAACGCGAAGAAAAGAACATAAGTGATGGGAATAGTTAAAAGAAAAAGGAAACAATAGTACAGTAGAATTCCAATTATCCGAAACGTTGCTGATTATCCAAATTTCAAGAAAAAAAATTACCCCCGGCCATTTTTTTACTGTTTGTCTTTGTTTTATGTCATGACTATAGTTAAACTCATAGTTTCCATGCACAGAAGCCATGACCATGGACGGAGCTATAAAACGCGCGGAGCAATCAGATGAAGAGAAAATTTCATCTGTGTTATTTTGTCTTTATCTGATTGATTGCTCCGCGCGTTTTATAGCTCCGCCCATGGTTGTGGCTTCTGTGCAAGGAAACTATGAGTTTAACTATAGTCATGACATAAAACAAAGACAAACAGTAACAAACAGGCCGAGTATAAAAAGTTATTTTTGTGAAACCAAGATTCTAACATAAGTTGAATATAAAAAAAAAGCTATTACAAAATGCTATAACTCAAACTACCAAAACAGCACACTTGGATTTTGGTTAGGTTGAAGACGACCGAAACTGAACTATATATCAATGTTATGTTATGTTGATTCCAATACCTGGGGACAAAGGGCTAATATGGCAAAGCAAAACTTCTGCGGAAGTTGTGATTCCAAAACTAATGCATTAGCTCCATGGGACTGACAATCCCTCTTAAAGATAAGATTCCCCCTTTTTATAAACTTTAAGTTACGGATATTTTTTACTTTTTGTAAGTAGTTTATAGATCGTATATAAGTGGAAACGAAAAACTTGGCGTCATGTGCCACAATTTGTTTACGCACCAAATTTCACAAAAAAAAAACACACAAAAAAATGCATGCCTATCAGCTTGCCTCAACCACGACGTGTGGTTGTTAAGCTAATTAACCCTTTACGACCTGAGCTACACAATTATGCGGGTATAAAAGAGAATATTCAAGCTCTTCAAAAATATTGATACCGACGCAGGTGACTTGTATTAGTCGTTTATTTGTATAAAAAATGACGTAGTTCTTAAGGAGTTGCTGGCATTGATGGTGTTTAAGATAACTTTTTCGATAAAACTCTTACGCCCGTATTCACCGCAACGCGAGTGATTGGCGTTAACTCATGAGTTGATATACCCGCGCATTACCGCGTTCACCCTCGTTAACGAAATCGCTATTCACCGCGTATTTTGAACACCGAGTATATGGATTCGGAGTTAGCGAACGTTACTTGCTCAGCGCGGCATATGATTGGTTGAAAATAACTCACTCTTTCTTTACCCACAATCCTTCGCTTTTCTGTTTTGATTTTTCTCTCCGTGCAAACTCGTGGTAATTTCTGTGTTGATTATTTAATATTATTATTTATTCGTTATTATTTACAATTTTTATTTATTATTTATAATATTTATTTTACATTCGTTTTTGTTGTTATTGCATTTTTAAAGTATTTATTTCTAATTACTGAGATGGAACCAGAAAACGTAAAAAAGTGTTTTTTACACAAACTACGAGAAAGAACTTATTCTTAATTTAATCAAACCACAAATTAAAATAATTGAATGCAAAGAAACGAACAAAGCAAGTAATGTAAAAAAAAACACTAGAAGCGTGGCAAGAGATTGCTGATTCCATTTAACGACGATATACAAAAATACCAAGAAATTTACAAATGTGCGGCTTGCAAAGTGTATTCAGAAAATAAACAAATCAGGAAAACGAATGCGAAAAAGGAATGGCGATAATCTTACCTTTTGAACCTATGGTTGAGATAAATCGGGAGGTAATTTGAGCGGTGAATACGGTTTTCCCCAAACGAGGTGTTAGAACCGGTTTTCGCGAGATAACTCAGAGTTGAAAAAAGCGGTGAATACGGGCGTTAGCATTTAGTCTCATAACCTTGAATCAGCGCCATCTGAAGGGGGTCTTAGAGGGTTAACGCATGCCTAAAAGGACTACGAGAACACGCACGGCCAACTTCAATAACAAGGCCAGAGAAGCTTTCCTAAACATGAGCGTAGACGGAAATGTTGACGTCACTGTTCACAGTGCCGAACACCGAGAAACTAGTTCGGACGTATTCGGAACTCTAAAAATGTGGTCAGCCGTGAACGAGTGGTTCCGAACAGGTTTCGAGACAGGTTGTTTTTATCTTCGGAACAACGTCACTCGGAACTATGACGTCAAAATTTCCGTCCCCGAGCTTGTTTGGGAAAGCTTCTTCGGCCTTAGTAGTTGAGTAGGCCATGGAACACGCTGATTATGTTTGTCTTGCGCTATGTGCGTGGTAACCAAAGAAAGGAACAATCCGATTTTTTCAGCAAAACGAACCTATTTTTTCACCGTATAATCCCTCAATTTTTACCTTCAGTAGCTTTAAATTTGCACCTCAAAGCCTTCAATTGGCATGTTAAAACGCTCGAAGATCACAGCAAAGCTATCCATCATAATTATACAAATCAGCCGTCAATTTGCACCTTATTTATGCCCAGGGTTTGAAATTAAATTTTCTTTCAAATCGCAGCTAGTCTTTGAACTGTGTCTAAATATGTCCCGAATTCACTCCTCAATGAGCCTTTGACTAGAACCTCATTGCGCCTTAATTGGTTCTCAAGTGGTATTTTATCAAGTCCGTAATTCAAGCCTTATTTAGATCTTAATTTAAGGGGAGCACTTAATTTTATCTTTAAACATTCCATGATTTTAATCTTTTCACTTCTGAAACGGCTCAAGCGGTCGTACAACTAAGGATTCGATAATGATATTCCTACCGCATATTACGCGAAAACAAAATTTTTTTTACTAGGTTCGATTACACTAAGTTTGATTTTTTGGTTGTTCGTTTTAAGGTTCGACCTAAATACACTACTTTACGTAAAATTATTTTCCCCACGTTAGATTTTTTTATGACTTTAATGTTTCTACTGAACTTGTTTTTTTTAATTTAACCCCAAACTACCAGCCCTCAACGGACAATTACAGCTTTTTCCACAAACATTTTAATTCGATAAAGCACATTAAGAAACCTCTGGATCTCGAGTATTTCTGGTTTTTAAGACGTATTTATTTTTAAATTCATTTTTCAAGTTAGTGATACGTCACTTCCATTCAACCACCCCTGACATAAATGAAGTCATGTTTGGCTTTTTTGTTCTTGGCGTGTTATTTCATATCACGTTTCACTGTATCGCTTTTGAAACTGTGAAACGTGTTTTCATCCTTATCAAACTTTAAAAAAAGTTATGCTATTTTACAAAAAGATGTCATGTTCATTCCGATTAATTTCTTCCAATATTCAACGATTTCACCCGACTATTCCGATCAGTTCCAACAGTTAATAGTTCTGCAATAGCTCATACGCGCTCTAGTGTGTGTATTTTAACTAACAACCAAACTTGGAACAAGCTGTTTAAATTCCTTGATAGGAGCTGTTTAAAAATAATATTTTGTTCTTTTAATGAGGTTTCGCAGAAATTGTAAGTTTTACTATTTTATAAAGTGTATTAAAACATTACGGACACCGATCGAAACATCGCCAAAAGCATATCATTTGACGTCAGTGATGTACATCTTCGGCAAGTTTCAAATGTATTTTTTGCTGAAATTAACCATATTTTATGAATATTTAAGCTTATATTCGAAATCTGTAGCTCCTAATCTACCAGAAAAACATATGTTCTGAATATCGCGTTTCATGCAACTTTTCCATTGAAGCCTCAATTATACTTTTAATTCTTACCCAATTAGATTCCAAAATTACCCCTTAATTTATATTATGATATGTCCTCCATTCACTCCTCAACTAGCCTTAACTTTGCACCTCAACTGGACTTGCTTTTCACCATAATTGGGCAATAAATTATCTGATTAAATCTTAAACTGAACAAAATTAACCCTTCAATTCACACATTAATAATCCGTAAATTTGAAACAGACTTCAATTCGCCAATCCTATTGCTTCGAATTCGTTCATCCGTCAATCTTATTTACACCTCAATCAGCTTCAATTTCAAACCCAAACTAGCTCTCACGTCTTGTCTATTTAAACCCTCAATTGTAACTTTCACTAAAACCACATTATACCTCAAAGCCCTTGGCACCTCTTAAACTCTGTGGATCCCATAAAATTTGAGTTGATTGTGAAATACCATCAAACTAGAGCTACATGAGGGATATTGGCGACGGGCTTCGTTTTTTAGAACCACGGTCAAGTAAACCAATCACAAGCAGCCAGCAATTTGCTATTTGGCCCTCATTTGCCCATGATTCCCACCTTAACCCCACAGTCACCTAAGGCACACCAATGCTATTCCTGAACTCGCAGATTAATAAACTCCTAAAATGTTCAAAAACAAACAGACCTGATGCGGACAACAGACCTGTTCAAAACCAAGCAGACCTGATGCGGACAGATTCCTAGTCAATGAAGGGGTCCTTTCACAAATGGTGGCCTTCAAATTATCCCCGAATACAGATCTGATTAAGCACTCAATACTCAACAAAATAAGTCTGAAAATGAACGTTATAAGACCCTAAACGTTCGTTGAAAAATCCGTAATTTATAATTCGTCCTAAACAAGAGTCCTTAATTCGCAACTTAAGGGGACGCGGTACCCAAAAAATTAAATTCAGTATTTTTATCGCTAGCATTCAAATTAAACTATTTTTACAAAGAACTAACATTCAATAAACATATACGAAAAAATGATAAATATTAAAACCTAAGTTTTTTAAAAAAAAAATTTAAAAATTTAAAAATTAACATTTTTCCAAAATGCTACTCCTCCTACAATTTAAAGAATTTTGTAATGGATTTTTTTCAAAATGTTCCCACAACATCTCTTAATAAAAGTTAGTATGGATATTGAGCTATCAGTTAAACAAAAAAAGTTATGTAGCCTTATGTACAAAAATGGTCAAAAAATAAGATTTTTTGTAAATTTTCACCTTCATCATTTTTTTTTAAAAATCTATTCACACTAGACCCTATCCCATAACAAATTTTGTTAAACACATATGTTTCAACACAGGAAAAAAATTTTGGAGCTCTACATTATTTTACATTAATTTACCTAAAAGCCTTAAGGTTTTAACCATTCACAAGCTGAAAAAATTAAAAATTTAAAAAATCAACATAAAATTTCAAAAACCATTTTACCAAACCACTATATCATTTTCAATAAACCTCCACAATTATAAAAGAATCTTTTTTTTGCAATATCCTTAGCACACAACATTAGAGCATGTTTAATTATTTTTTGGGCAGCCCTAAAGTTTGGGTAATGCGTCCCCTTAAGTCCGTAATTTGTCTCTCAACTCACTTTCAAATCGTATTTCTATAAGCCTTAACAAGCTTCGAATAAGCTATTGATTCACACTGAATAAAAGCCTTAATTTTCTTCTTGGCTATCCCTAAGTTAGTACCTAAACTATCTCTTCTTTCACAAATAAACTAGACTTCGACTTGTGCCTCAATTAGCATGTCAAAAAGTACACAATTCGCACATTATTTAGCCCTTCAATTTGAAGTGAAATAAGCACTTAATTCGCACTTCAATTATCAGTTAATTCCAACATCAATTATACTAGATTTGAAATGGCACCTCAATTTGCCCTCTATTACTACCACATTTTTGGGTAACACTAGGTGTAAATTCAAATATCACTAGCCACTTGAAATCACTCCTTCACACATCTAAAGTCCTCATTTTGTAACCCTCACTTTGCATCTATAATAGACTTCCATTTCAGGGCCGGATTTCTAAATAGGCTAAGTAGGCTGTAGCCTAGAGCGGCGAATTTTGGGGGACGGAAAATTTTACGACCAATTGAAGCAGCATTCGTAATAAAAAATAATAATTTAAAGAAACAAATATTTTTAAGTAAGAAACAAATAATTTACATCAATGCGTTAACCGTAAACGTATATATAGTAATAATATTTAGCAGCAAACATGGTAGCGGCGAAGGCAATTGCACCCTCTCCCCCCCGTATTTGGAAGTTGAAAAAAAAATCGTAGAACAGTTTAAACAAGAAGTTCATAAAGAACTAAAATAGCCTACTTTCCTGTTACTTAAATACTTACTGAAGTTCTAATCGGGAAAAAAACTAGGTTCCTAAAGTAAATATCATCAACAGCCGTTTCTACACTAGATTTATACACATTAGAAAAAAAAATCGAAACACAGCACCCAGCTATAATTTAAACTTCTAAAAGCCAAAATCAACTATTTTCCTTAATATTCGTTCGCAAATTAATTAAATATTATTTATCATCTGCTCGTGATTTAATTGTAGGTCGAAGAATAAATATTTATTAATAACAAAAGTAATGAAACTACTCCGAACTGCATTAAAAAACAAGAAATGTAAATTAAAACTAAGCATAATTGCATGCAAAAGTATGCCTTGCCGCTTTCTTGGTAGATAATTAATGAATAACCAAAGAATCAAATTGTTCTACATTTTATGACGTCATTCCAAACTGATTCATGAAAATATTATTTTGCTTCAAATATGTTTAAATAAAGTTTCTCATGCCATTGTTGATTTGGCAACAGTGATTTAAATGACTTAAAATTGAATTTCAATGCTAATTCAATGGGAAATTCGCCGACAGATAGTAGATTTATGTCCGTCCGGACGTACAGACAGACGGACAAAAAGTATGAAAGTTGGATATCTGAGGTCATAGCTTTCTAACAAAAAAAGAATTTTTAAGATCCGATGATTAGAACCGATTTTGGAAGGGGGGTACAGACAGACAAACGGACAGACAGGCGGACAGACAGACATACGAACAGACAGACATACGAACAGACAGACAGATGGACAGACAGACAGATGGACATCAACCGCATTTCAATACCTGCAGTGATTTAAATGACTCAAAATTGAATTTCAATGCTAATTCAATGGGAAATTCGCCGACAGATAGTAGATTTATGTCCGTCCGGACGTACAGACAGACGGACAAAAAGTATGAAAGTTGGGTATCTGAGGTTATAGCTTTCTAACAAAAAAAGAATTTTTAAGATCCGATGGATAGAACCGATTTTGGAAGGGGGGTACGGACAGACAGACGGACATCGACCGCATGTCAATACCTACTTTTTCATTTTTTTAATTCTTTCGAATTAAAAAAAGAAAAGTAGGCTAAAAATTCGTCTATTATTTCGCTATCGATTTAGAGTGTAAAGATACATATATGATTCTAATATGTAAAAAAAATAGTCAAGAAAACTATATCTGTGATATCTTACAACAGAAGTGGGGGAAGCAAAAACACCATTCTGACGCCGAACAAAAAAAAAGAACATAAATAGATTCGATCGTAGCCTACAAGCGGCAAATCTTTAAATCCGACCTTGTTCCATTTGCACCTTTATATCTCTAAATGTACACCTTAATTACCCTCAATTAGACATGATTTAACCCTTAATAATTTTACATCAATAATTTTTTAATTTACACTTTAATACGCCCTTAGTTTACACTTCAATTTGTCGTCACTTTGTACGTCATCTAGCCCTCAATTCGACCTTAAATCTTAATTTAAATGTTTAAAAGAATAAAAAAAAAAATAGTCATCAATTTAAAGCTTAATAAATCCTTTATACTAACCTTCAAATGCTTAGCACCCTTGCAATCATGTACGAATTAAAAGGCAAAAATGAGGTTAAATTTAAACTCAAACCTACTTAGCTTTTAATTCTTACCAATTAAAACTCTCAATTTGCACCTCATTTATACCTTAACTATTCCATGATTTAAATCTTAAAATGAATCAAAAGTACTCCTATAAAAATGAAATTATCGTGATATACGTCTGAAATTAAAAGCGAAATTATTGGAAACCACGATAAAAAAAAAAGGTTACTATCACGATTAGTGGAAACTAGTCGCGATAACTGCGTATAAATTTATTTTGTTTTCTCAAAATTGAAAGATCTCGTCGCATTCGGCGACTAGATTAAATTATTGTGATATACGTCTGAAATTAAAAGCGAGATTATTGGAAACCACGATAAAAAAAGAAAAGGTTACTATCAACGATAAGGGGAAACTAGTCGCGATAACTGCGTATAAATTTATTTTGTTGTCTCAAAATTGAAAGATCTGGTCGCATTCGACGACTAGCAACTAGTCCAGTGAATAGAGACTCAAAAAGGGGGTTTACCATACAAAACGGTTAGGTATCGCTGATTTTTTTTATATGTTGTGTGTGACACCTAGATAAATGCGAGTTTTCGTCATCCTCATTCTATTGCTTTTTCCGCCATCTTGAAAAAACGTTCGAAATTTCGCCCATTTTCCAGTTTTTGGCCTATAACTGTTCTCCTAA
>JAFNEN010000878.1:45000-177630 GCA_019343175.1 Oedothorax gibbosus | reverse complement strand
AAAATTACAAATTTTACGTAATGTTTTACAAACTTAATGGTGGGAAAAACGCTTAAGAAAGTGAGGGGTTTGATAAAAAAGAATTCCCAGAGGAAACTAAAATTACTGAAATTTCTGAAAATTGGCACGAAAATATTTCTTTCATTGGAATTGGAACCCCCGGGAAAATATTCGAAACCAAAAAAAAAAAAAAAATTGTGGAAAGGGAGAAAAAAAGAAAAAATGTTTTCAACAATCTCTGATATCTATGTCGTTTTGACATCGATTATGAAATTTTTAATTTCGATTTTTTAAAACTATGTCTATAATTATGTTAGCTAAAAATTCATTCATCTACCTAGAAATCGAATGATTCCAAAAGCTATGGGATAGAGCCAACATTTTAAAATATTTTTTAATTTTTCTTTTCAAAGTTGCCAAACCCAAACCTCGTCCAAAAAGATACATTTTAAATTCAAAAGCATGTTTCAAGTTTCAAATTAAATAATTTATAAAGATATACAGTTCTTGTTCTTCTTTTCTTTTTATTATTTTTTAACGATCACTGATGATTCAAAAGAAATATTTTTCCTGAAAGTGATTTATTTTGGGGGGTTCAAATAGAAATGAGGGTTACAAGTAACATCTTTGCTGGTTTATAAAAATTCACAAATAATGATTGATATACCAATAAGTAGCACTACACAAACTCTTGTGATTAATTATCAAATTACAAAATTTAGTCCCCTTTATTTTTGCTCTTAGTGCAAGTTTATCTATTAGTATTTTTTTTTTCAATGTCAACCTTCCTTCCTGTGAATGGAGATTAATGCCGAATTTGTTTAGTTTAGTTTGAATTATCGTCTCACTAGAGCTACACGAGGGCTATGATGCCAGACTTCAGTTGTAGAAGCCTAGAAACAGGCAAAAGCAACTTTTTAAAGCCGTCGTCCGTTTAGTCAGTCGTTAGCATAATAATCCGTATCAAATGATTAATTTTGGAAAGTGATTATAAGCAACGTTTATGGTTTCGTTTTGCAAGAAAATTGTGCAAATTAGCTTTTTTTGCATTAAAATACATTTGTCGCAGTCAGGGGTGGGGCTCGAGCCCCTCCCCTGGCTGCGCGCCTGCTTCTTATAGTTCTAGTTATGATCAGATCAAATTGTCAACTTGCATCAGCGCCTAGTAATTTTTGTTATAGAGTCGGATTCGCAGTAAGTTGGTGTTCCTTTTATAGTTCTAGCTATGATCAGATTTGTCAACCATCAGCCTCAGCACCTAGTAATATTTGTTAGTTAGAGACGTAATCGTAGCAGATTTTTTGTTTTTTTTTAAAGTTTTTTTCTGAAAAAATCGATCAACCAATCATAAATCCTCGTAATATCTACTAGTTGGCAGTGTAATCGGCATAGGATCAGGGTTCAATTTCTTTCTTATTTTTTAGTTCAGGACAGATCATCAACCAAATTTCCAGGTTCTTTGTTGTTTCCAAAATTACGATGGCCTGTGTCTTCTCACTACATAGGATTTTTTGTTGTTGCTGAGGGAATGTTATTGTGTTTTTAATTGAAAACAAAAGACAATTTATTTAACGTTTGCCATACACAAAATATGGAGGTTGCTGTTTAACTTAAATAGAACTGAAGTGCTCGTAAACCACGAATTAACAAAACAATAATTTTTTAATGCAATATAAGTTTTAAAGGTTCGCAGTGAAATCATATTTTTTACGTGTTTTCAAACAAATTTTCCCACTTTGGCGCTTGATTTTTCTTCCATCGTGAATCGGCCGATTTAAAAGAAAAATAACCGGTAATCAATTATTTTTGAGTGATTAGTAAACAATCGCCTGCCCCCGCTGAAGGGACTACGGACAGAGCTTAGAGGAATGTTGGCAGGTATTATTAAGTAATCTTTTGAATAGACTGTGGCGAATTATGGAATCAAAATTCATTCAATAGTTTGCTAAATGAGTCCAAAGATTTAGCAAAAGAGTGGAGGGTAAAAAACTGTTTTTAAGAACAAAAGGCAAAAGATAACGAAGCGGTTTTTTTATGAGTTATCACAAGATAAGAGAATTTCAGACCCAGAATCCTATTTCAAAGAGTCAATGTATACTATTGCTGTTCTCAAACTAAACAAAGATTTCAGAGCCCTTGCGACCTGAGTATGTTCGAAATATTTACAACCGGAAAAACTCCTGTCTTCTTCAAACGAAGAGATATTAAACGCTTCCGGAAAACTGTCGGCTAAATAATACAGTAAAGACATCTCAGTTAATCTTTATGACCAATTAAAGGCTCTAAAAACATGCCTAAATCTGAAATTCAAAAAATTCATTCCATTAAGGAACTGATTGAATTATTGTTGATAAAATTCAATAGTCTTGCATCCGGTTTTCCCGAGGTAATAACAGCATGCTTTTTATTCTTGACCCTTCCAGTCACACAACCGCAACTGCTGAAAGAAGTTTTTCAAAATTAAAACTGATAAAAAATTACCTAAGAATTTCGATGGGACAGAAACGCCTATCAGACCTGTCACTACATTGTTCATAGAGGCAGAAACAGAAAAACTAAAGTCATCATCAGCTATAAATGAATTAGAAAATCAGTTTGCCGAAAAAAAGGCAAGGAGGGTATATAGTTAATTTGAATTGTTTGTAAAAATTTTGGAAAAAGTGACAGTTAACTATGATGAATAAATATTTCTTTTAATTTTATGCATTTTTTTCTTTTGTGAGAAAACTTTACCCTTCCTAAGGGCCCCCAAACAAATTTTTATACGGGGCCCCGCCAAGGCACGCTACGCCTCTGATGAAACATTCTCAGTATAGTAATTGACGGAACACTTGTTTGAACGTTTATTCATGGAAGGAAATTCGATGGGGTTTTCATGATAGTTTATTATGTTGTTTGAGGTTTTGTTTCATCACATGGAAAGAACGCGTGAGCATCATTTTAGAATATGATATAGAGGTTGCGTTAAAGCCTAATAAAATAAGTAGAGTTAGTTGAGCAACCCTTCCCAACCTACCCTGGTTTTATGTTTTAGGTTTTGGCATCGTTCAAAACGCAAATTGAAAATGTTCTATGTTGTGTTGTGAGTTCAAAAAATGTGTGTTCTAAAATAAAAGAAGTATGTTGTTTTTAAAGAGTTGAATTATTTTTGATGAGATTATTTAATATTCAGAGTTCAAGCCCTCCATTGCGGACTAAAAATATCCTATTTTCAACATTGCTGATTCGAAAGTCAGAGTGAACTTTGAGAATGGAGGACTTAAAGCGAGAACGTACACAATATAGAAGGATGTTTACGAAGGCGTGTAACGAGTTTGAGAAAGTTGTGAAAGACCTTGAACTTGATGAGAGAGTTGAAAGGCTACAAATCATTGAAGAGAAGGCAAAGGGGATGTTGGCATGTGAAGAAAGCTGTAAGAAGCATGTTTTCGAAGAAGTCAATGAAACTGAACTTGAGAAAGAACTTGACGAAATAGAGGCGTACATCGACCGTGCACGTGTATTTAAGAAGCTGGAAAAGCTGACCTTGGAACAAACGAGTAAATACAACCCCGTCCTTGATGAATCGTCTCCAGTTTCCGGTCAACCACAAAATGCCTTACGCTACCCAACAATTAAGCTGCCTACATTCGACGGAGATGTCCGAAATTATCTGAATTTTTGGGGACAGTTCGAGAAGGTAGATAAAGACCCTAACCTTGATCTCCACGACAAGTTTGCATACCTGGCTCAAACTATGAAGGAAGGCAGCCCTGCAGATGAGCTTCTGAAAAGTTTCCCTCCGGGTGGTCAGAGTTACGAGAAGGCGTTGAACCAGTTGAAAGCCCGCTTCGGAAGAGAAGAGTTGCTGATACAAGTATACGTTAGAGACCTGCTATCGCTGGTACTGCAAAGACAGAACATAGTTAAGTTTTCCCTGAGAAAATTGTATGACAGCCTAGTGTCTAAACTACGTTCATTAGAGCTGCTGGGAGTCACCAGTGAAAAATATGCAGCTATGCTCTTTCCACTCGTTGAGTCGTCATTGCCAGAAGGAATTTTGATCGCATGGGAACACTACAGAGCTGTGAATCGACGAGTTCTAGAAGATTCTGTTCCTAGTCAAGGAGAAAAGAGTGAGCTGGAATGTATTCTAGATTTCTTGCAAGGTGAAGTCGAGGCAGAAGAACGTATAGAATTAGCTTCATGTAGTCTAACCCAACATAAATCAAGAGATCCAGGGCGAGGTTATTCTAGGGCTACCTACAACCTGGAAAAAGAGAGAGGTAGACAATCTGATCGTAAAAGAACTACCAAGCGCTACAGACCTTTTCGCTGCATCACAAGTTCCAAAGAAGTGTATTTTTTGTTCCTTTTCCTCATCCGTCTGCAGATTGTTTGAAAGCTAGGAAATGAAGTTGAAAGAAAGAGAAGAGCTAGTTCAACAATCGCGTTGCTGCTTTCTGTGCCTGAAGCCTAATCATACAGTTAACAAGTGTTTTATGAAAACCAGTTGTTTATGTTGCAGCAAGAAGCACAACATATTACTATGTAGGAGTATGCAGTGGAAGACTGTGTTGGGGCTCCAATTAGGACGGTTAAAAATCTGACTCCATGATTTTGAAATGAATAATGCCAGCTTAAACAAAACAACTGAATTTAATTAATCATTAATATTTTACAAGGACAAGTTACAATTAAGTGGTAAAACACAAAACATGTTCGCGAAGACAAGAAAAACGAGTTTCATGCGAGCAAAGGGGCGAGAGCGTCTGCTCTCGTGAAGGGTCCGAGAAGTCTCTGCTCTGCGTAGAACCGTCTGGAAAGTTCATACTCCCGTGGGTCGTTCCAAGGAGGGAAAACAGTTGAGATGTATCTCTACTTCTTTTAAGACGGTGCGTAGGGGTCTGGCGGGTATCGAGGCGGTGACAGTGACGTGTCGCGAACCGCTTGCACACTCCCCCCGCAGTGTAACGTTATTCGAATGTAAACATAACGCCGAGGGAGTGTGATGACACGACCAGCACGGGTTTCTTTAGAGCTGGCGCGAGAACTCCAGGGGGCCTCCTAGATGATCCCGCTGCCCGAAGACAAATGCTGCTGGTGACGAGTGTTCAGATGATGACCGCCGCTCGTGCTGAGGGTGTTGGCCGCGCCTGAGCCAACAGGGGTTGTCGTCCGCTCGGAGTCGGTCGAGGCGTGCTGTCTGCTCAGAACCGGTGCTGATGATTGCGAGCGCACCTCCGGAGAGGGGTACTTGGCTGTATTCCCTGATCCAGGTCGACTGCTGTTGAAGGATTGAGGGTGGTGAGTCTGCAACGACGAACGCTGGCTTCAATCTGTCGATCGAGATGGTGCGCCGCTCGCCTTTTATCTCCAAGTCGAAGGTCTTCTCCTTCTTCTCCAGGACTGGATACGGTCCGTCGTATGGTGCTTGGAGTGGCTTGCGCACGGCGTCGTGCCGCAGAAAGGCGTGGGTGCAGGTCCGCATCTGAGGGTGGACGAACGTCGCTCTCCTTCCCGTGGCTCGACGTTGGCACGGGGCGAATGCTGCCGAAGTGGGACCTGAGCTCCTCCACGAGCTGCTTGGGTAGTGGCCTCGGTAGGTGTGGGGTCGAAGAATACTCCCGGCAAACGGATCGTCCCTGCCCGTATACCAGCTCGGATGAGGTGGCACGTAGATCCTCCTTGAAGGCGGTCCGGAACCCGAGTAGCAGAGTGGGGAAGGGCAGCTGCCCATTCGCTCGTGTCGTAGGCCTTCAGCTTCGCCTTCATGGGTCGGTGGAATTCCTCGATGAGTCCGTTCGACTGTGGGTGGTACGGGCTCGTCCTCAGCTTCTTGATTCCCAGGAGTTTCGAGAGGGCACGGAAAAGAGCACTCCTCGAACTGGCGCCCTTGATCTGCGTTTAAAAACGTTCCGGGCACCCGAAACGTGAAATCCAGGTGGCGTAAAACTGCTTCGCCACTGTCTCGGGGCCCGAATGTCTGGTATCGCTACTGCCTCCGGCCACCTCGGAACCTGTCTATCATCGTCAAACAATAATAATTATTTTGTGAAGGGGTAGAGGACCTACTATGTCGATATGTACATGCGAAAACCTTTCTGTCTGGTCCACGGAATTTTCCCAAAGGGGTTTTATTGTGCCCCGCAATTTTTGACTTTTGACACGGGATGCAACATTTTGCCCAATTAGTGGCAGTCTTTTCCGATCGACGGCCACACAAACCGCGTCCTGACGAGTTTCGAGGTGCTTCGAGCCCCTGAGTGAGACACGTTTGTGTAGGTTGCGAAAACGTGCTCGCGAAACTGTTTGGAATGTACGGTCTGGCTGTGCCAGTTGAAAGATCGCAAAATATTGCCTTTTTGCAGTCCGGGAGATTATTTTCTTAAAATGGAAAATGTTTGAGTTACTGAGTAGGCTTTGCAATTGGGGTCATTTTGTTGATCTTGTGCGATTTGTTCGTAGTCAATTGGACTTGGCATTGAGATGAACTAATGCGTGAAAGCGTGTCTGCTACGATGTTTTTCGGAGCCTTTGATATAGCGAATATCAGTCGTAAATTGAGAAATAAAGTCCAATTGCCTAGCTTGTCTAGGTGAGCACTTATCGGAGCGTTTGCCGAAAAGCGTAGGTCAAGGGCTTGTGGTCTGTGTGAAGGGTGAATTGCCGAGCTTCTAGCATGTGCCTGAAATGCTTGATTGAGGCGTAGGCAGCTAACAATTCTCTATCGTAGGCGCTGTAGTTTTTTTTCTGCGGGAGAAAGTTTTCGGGAGAAAAACGAGAGTGGTTGTAGTTCGTCTTCTACAACTTGCATTAGTGCTCCGCCAATGGAAAAGTCTGACGCATCTACTTGCAATGATAAGTTAGCGGTCTGGTTTAGGGTGTGCCAAGAGGACAGCGTTTGCTATTAACTCTTTGGCATTTTTGGAAATCGGCTTCCGCGTTGTCTGACCAGTCGATCTTGGTCTTGTCGTTTTTCTTTGCACCTTTGAGATATGAAGTTAAATGCACTTGGTGTTGCGCGGATATTTGGTAAGAAACGCCGAAAAAAATTTAGAAATCCCAAAAATTGTTGAATTTCCCGAACAGTTTTCGGTTGAGGATAATTTTGAATTGGGTCGATTTTATCCGGAAGTGGTTTAGTACCGTTTTTTAGTTATGAGGTGCCCAAGGAAAGGTATTTCGGATGCCCCGAAGATACATTTTGCCATGTTGACCGTTAAGCCGTAAGAGTTGAGTCTTTCCAGCACGTGTCGTAGATGAACCTTATGTTCCTCTTCCGAACTACTGAAGATTAAAATATCGTCAAGATAGACATAGCAGAAATCTAGATTCCCGAGAATTTCGTTCATAAAACGCTGGAACGTCTGCGCGGCACCACACAGACCAAAGTTCAAAAAGGGGAATTCGAATAAACCAAACGGTGTGCATATTGCGGTTTTTTGTATGTGGTCAGGGTGTACAGGAATATGGAAATAAGCACGCACAATATCAAGCTTTGAGAAAATGTTTTTGCCGTGCAGAGCGTTCGAAAAATCCTGTATATGCGGAATGGGGTAGCGATCGGGCACGGTGCAGGCGTTTAAGCGCTTGTAATCCCCAACCGGGCGAATGCTGCCTGAGCTTTTGGAAACGACGTGGAGTGGTGAGGACCACGGAGATTTCGAGGGCCTGCATATACCCTGTTTGACCATAAATTCAAATTCCTTTTTTACCTCATCCTGTAGCTTTGGGTTTAGTCGCCTTGGTTTGCTATGAATTGGAGGTCCGGTTGTTTCTATGTAATGGATGGTGCTGTGTTTTACAGCCCCTAATCCACAATTTAGTTTTAATAAATCAGGAAATTCTCTTAAGATTTGGTGATAAGGCGTGTCGTTTGAGGTGTTTTCAGAGATGAGCTTTACGGATGCGTGGCTAGCCTGTTGTGACAACACCCCAGGTTGGGTAAGTTTAGTTAGGTTATCTATTAGCCGGCGCCGTTTGAGGTCTATTAGTAAGTCGTAGTGCCTTAGAAAATCGGCTCCTAATATAGGGACTGGAATATTTGCTATTAAAAACTTCCAAGTGAAGTCGCGCCTTAACCCTAAGTTGACCTGTAGTAGTTTTGTCCCGTACGTAAATATTTGCGAGTTATTTGCAGCAAACAGCTGTAGCGGATCCGGTTTTGACTTTCGGGCATTATTGGGGACGGGGACACAAGAGACGTCCGACCCAGAGTCTACGAGGAATTTGAGGTGTGAGTTTTTGTCGTAGATGAAGAGCCGTGTAGGTTGAGCGACTGCTGCCGTTGTTTTGGCCGCAGCCGCTACCGCGAGTTTTCCGAATCGCTTACGAAAGACGGGTTGTTTGCTAAAAACGAGCATGGCTCTCTGCAGTTACGCGCTTTGTTGCCGAACCTAGCGTGGTAGAAACAGAATTCTCTATTCCTTGACCGTGATCTCCCACGTGAATTGGAACGCTGTCTGTAATGCGGACGAGAACGATCCCTTTCGAAAGTGAGACGCTCGAGCTTTTGGCCCATCATGGCTATCTCGTTGCGAAGGGCTTCTATTTCACTACCCGGTGCCTGCGCCACGTATGATGCGGCATGCGCTGTTGCATGAGCTGTTTTATATGGTGCGGCATGCGCTGTTGCATATGGTGCGGCATGCGCGGCGGAGTTTTCTTGCCTAACAGCGTATACGCTAGATGTTGAGCGAACTTCGCCTATTTTGTCTGCCATCTGGGCTAATTTGTCGATGTCCTCCGTACTAATCGAAAGTATGGCCTGCATCTCGGCGGGTAGGCGTTGCAACCACAACGTTTTTAGGAAGTCCTCCTTTAAGTTGCCTCCCGTTGTTTTCATTTTTCGTAACAACTGCGATGGCTTATCGGTGCCTAATTGTAATTCTGAAATTAAGCGCCTGACCCTTTCGTTTTCCGTGTCCGAAAACTCAGCGATGAGACGGTTTTTTAAAGTTTGATACTTTTCGGTCTCGGGTGGGCTTAATAGAATATCCGAAACGTTGTTAAGGGTTTCCGGATCGATTGCAGTAATGAGCTAGTTATACATAGTTACGTCGTTTGTCACTCTTGCAAGTGCAAAATTGCTTTCGACTTGTATAAACCATAGTTTTATGTTAGATTTCCATAACGGTGGTATTTTTACGGCCACATGGGCGACTTGTGAAACTTCCTCATTTGGCTTAGTGCCGTTCTGAGAATCGTCGTTACTCATCGCGAATTTTAGGCAATCTGAAGAGGGCAACTACATGAAAAAATTGACAGTGGGGAATTGGACCAGAACAGTAAGAAAAGTTTTCACATACCTTGGTGGAAATCTCCTGCGATGCGAATCCACGTGGGTATACACACGTTTTTGTTTCAAAAATAAAATGGGGAAAATAAGATTTAAGAAATCCTTATTGCTATATTGCAGTGCGTTTTTCGCATTGTCAATTTTTTCGATATGTTTGCTGGGCTTCGCATAATTTTGAAGATGCAGTTGGATAGGTTCGTTCGCACGTCCGGGGTCGCCAATGTTGGGGCTCCAATTAGGACGGTTAAAAATCTGACTCCATGAGTTTGAAATGAATAATGCCAGCTTAAACAAAACAACTGAATTTAATTAATCATTAATAGTTACAAGGACAAGTTACAATTAAGTGGTAAAACACGAAACATGTTCGCGAAGACAAGACAACGAGTTCATGCGAGCAAAGGGGCGAGAGCGTCTGCTCTCGTGAATGTCCGAGAAGTCTCTGCTCTGCGGTAGAACCGTCTGGAAAGTTCATACTCCCGTGGGTCGTTCCAAGGAGGGAAAACAGTTGAGATGTATCTCTACTTCTTTTAAGACGGTGCGTAGTGTCTGGCGGGTATCGAGGCGGTGACAGTGACGTGTCGCGAACCGCTGCAACTGAATTGACTGAGAAGAATAGTGCATCCGAAAACAAACCCGTGGTGGTTTCAGCAGAGAGAGATCAAGTCCTAGCAAGTTTTTGTAACAAGCCAAGTGTTGCTCTGCAAACTTTAAAGGTTATCAGAGGAAATGGTAAAAGACGTACAGCAAGAGCTATCATCGACTCTGGCTCACAGCGATCATATTTATTAGGAGACACTGCTGAAGAAATGGCTTACCAACCAGAAGGTTTTGAGTTCTTACAACATTCTCTTTTTGGTGGTAAGAACACAGATGTATGCAAGCATGATGTTTTTACCTTGTACTTATCAAGTGTTGATTATACCTACCACTGCAACTTCAAAGTGCTAAGCCAACCAGTCATATGCGAGTCGGTACCTCCATTAGTCGACAAAGCTATCCTGCAAGAGTTTGCTCAGTGTGGTGTAGTTCCTGTGAATGATTGTCAAGGCCCAACCTTGGTGTGGTGTCAAGGCCCATTTCCAATCGAAATCCTCATTGGTGCAGATGTAGCAGGAAAACTGTTGACAGCCGGTCATAAATTATTACCCTGTGGATTAGCAGCTGTACAGACAAGATTGGTGTGGACGGTCATGGGTAGAGTGCCACAGTTTTCTTTGGAAGGAAGCGCATCCTTGGTTGTGACTTCTATGTTTTCAAGAGTAGCATCAGTTGCTGATTTGTGGTCTTTGGATATCCTTGGCATCTCGGACCCATCAGCTAAAAAGAGTCAACTTCAACTACAAGAAGCAACGAAAGAACACTTTCTGAGTACAGTAGAAATTAAGGAGGACCGGTTTGTGGTACATCTACCATGGTTAGAGGATCATACTGTGCTTCCTGACAATTATGAGTTGGCATTGAGGAGGCTGGAAACAACAGTGCGTCGCCTGAAGACAGATTCTTTATATGAAGATTACGAAGCAGTTCTAAGAGGCTGGTGTAATGATGGAATTATAGAAGAAGTCACAAGCTGTGAGCAAGTTCCAGCTCATTACTTGCCCCATCGTGCAGTAGTGAAGGAAAATAGCACTACACGTATCAGACCTGTGTTTGATGCGTCAGCAAAGGTCAAGGGTTTCCCAAGCCTTAACGATTGCCTAGAGAAGGGACCAAATATGATAGAGTTAATCCCAAACATTTTGCTGCGTTTTCGTGAAAAAGAGATAGGCGTTATATCTGACATAGCGAAGGCATTTCTACAAATTTCCGTCACGCCTTCAGATCGAGATTTTCTAAGATTTTTGTGGAGGGACAGTGGTGGAGAATTGAAGACCTACAGGCATTGCCGGGTAGTTTTCGGAGTATCATGCAGCCCATTTCTGCTGGCATCTACCATCCAACTTACCTTACATGACGTCTTGAACAAAATTGCTTGTGGAGAAAGTCATTATCCAAGAGAAATTATTGAGAAGCTGTTGCTCAGTTTTTATGTGGATAATTGCGTAACAAGCGTTGCAGATAGGGAGGAGCTTGATCATTTTATGAGGGTGTCAACTGAAGTTATGGCAAACAGAAAATTCCTACTTAGAGGGTGGGAGCATACTGATCCCAAAACTGAGTCTCCAGTTGATTCAAATGTGTTAGGTATAACTTGGGACAGAAAATCTGACACTTTGCGTGTGAATAAAACAGGTTTGAAAGAGTTGTGTTTTGATAAGGTGACGAAAAGAACAATTTTGTCGGCGGCTCACAGAGTGTTTGATCCCATTGGAGTAACATGTCCGGTACTCTCATTCCCAAACTTCTGCTACAAAAGTTATGGAAAATGAATTTAAACTGGGGGGACATCTGTTTAGGTTGAGATGGCACGAGGGACCAAGTTGGCTGTATTTACCCAAGGAAGAGTGGCCAAGGGCCGAAGTTGTTGCTAATGAGAGTGAAGTTTTCAAAGAGAAAAAAAAAAAGGGGGTAGCATCTTCAAGTTGCTTGGTTGCATCCACAACTTCCAGAGACTGGTGCTACAGCTACTTCTCAAGATATGGTCAGATTGTGAATCTCGTAGCCTGGATTCTGCGTTTTGTCCATAATTGCCGTTCACCAAAAAGTGAGAGAGAGAAAGGCTGTCTTAAACCAGAAGAAATTTCTGAGGCTGAGAGAAGAATCGTTAAGATGATCCAAGAAGATGCTTTTATGTATGAGGAAGAAAAGTTAAAAACCTTAAAAACTTTTAAGGATGAGAACAATATCATCAGATTGAAAACCAAGCTCATTTTCCGTGAGGATACTGAAGAGTTCAGAAGCCCAGCAGTACTTCCATCAGAACATGAAGTTGTAAAGCGACTAATATTTCATTATCATGTGAAAATGCAACATGCTGGCACACAAATGCTGCTGAATCTTCTAAGAGAGAAATACTGGATCATTAATGGTAGGAGAGCTGTTCGGTCGATTGTGCGTAAATGCATCAAGTGCAAGAGATTCTCAGCGAAAAATCTTGATGCACCTTCAGCACCTCCTCCTGAAAATAGAGTGAAGGATGCAGCTGTTTTTGAAATTCGTGGCATAGATATGGCTGGCCCCTTGTATTTAAGGGATAAAAAGAAGGCATGGATTTGCATCTTCACTTGTGCGATTTACAAGAGCAGTGCATTTAGAGCTGGTTACATCTCTCTCGACCGAGTCATTCTTATTAGCCTTGAGAAGATTTGTTGCACGACGAGGACGCTGTAAAGTTATTTATTGCGATAATGGAACCAATTTTGTTGGCGCTGCTCGTCTTTTGGAAAATCTAGACTGGAATAAAATCACTGCTGACACTTCTTTGTTGCCAATCCAGTGGAGATTCAATCCACCCACCGCTGCCTGGTGGGGTGGGTTTTGGGAGAGGTTGATAGGAGTTTTGAAGAAGTTGTTAAGAAGTGTTTTGGGTCGTGCTTCATTAAGTTATGAAGAGTTGGTGACCATTCTCTATGATTGTTAATCAATTGTTAACTCACGCCCCTTAACATATATTTCAGAGAATGAAAGCGAGCTTATACCTTTGAGTCCGAACCTGTTTTTCCAAGACTTGAAAACCTCAGGTGTTCCTGATATGGAAGAGGTTGATCACCAGCGTCTTAACAAGAGGTTGATATACCAAAGAAATCTACAAAGTGATTTGAGAAAAATATTTCGATCAGAGTACTTAGGAGCTTTAATTCAAAGATCAGAGAAAAAGAGAACATCTAATGTGTCTGTAGGAGATGTAGTGTTGATAGGAAGTGATAACTGTTGTGATCTACGCATCACGTCATACCAGCGCATATGAAGATAGTTGTGCATGCTGCGCATAACTAACTGTATAAAAGTTCTGTGTTCAATTTCTAGTTGCTGCTTTTCCATATTTACCTTGTGTTGTTTTTATTATAATAAACAAGATGCATCTTTATGATTTGAATCCTTCCTGACTTCATACTACACCAAGCCGACAACATCAGAATTTATCATTGGCGACGAAAATGGGATCTTGCCTTCTGCGAGCTGAGTTTCCGGCCCAGGTTTATTTGTGTTGCTGGCACTTTGATATGCCATGTTGTTGTTGTGCAGTTTGGGGTGTAGTAAGGTCGTAAGTACAATGCGAATGTTTTTTCTTAATTGTAGTATTTTCGTATAGGGTTTTGGGTTGACTTTTCCTCCGGCCTGCCTTATTACAAAGATGGCTAGTGTTGGTAGTATGCCAGAATTTGATGTAGCTGATCCTTCTAGTTTTAAGTTGTACAGCGAACAATTAAAGTTCTTTTTGGAAGCCAACGATATAACTAATGAAGGGAAAAAACGTGCTACCTTAATCGCGGTATGTGGTACGAAAACTTTAGGTATTATTCGTTCTTTAATTTCTCCAAGCAGTATATCAGATAAGTCTTATGATGAGATTATCGAAATACTAAACGGACACTTTAACCCTGCAACGTCTGTTATTTATTCAAGATTTTTATTTCATAAACGCATGCAGCGTTCTGATGAAAGTATCAGTGATTACGTAACTGAATTAAGACGTTTAGCTGAAAGTTGTGAATTCACAACAACTTTATCAGAACGTTTGCGGGATCAATTGGTTTGTGGAATAATAAGTGAAGGATTACAGAGGCGTTTATTAGCCGAGAGTGATTTAACTTTAGATCTTGCTGTTAAAAAAGCTCTGGCTGATGAAACTGCGACGTCTCAGGCACGATCAATGCATCGTGTATCGGGTAGTGTGTCTGTTGATTCAATTAAAAGAAATAAAAATAAAGTTGTAGATAGTCATCCTAAACCAAAGACTTTTAAGCAAGGAAATGCTGTTGTGTGCTACGGGTGCGGTGCTAATCACGATAGGTCTTTTTGCAAATTCAAGAATGCAAATTGTAATTTGTGTGGTTTAAAAGGGCACATCGCAAGGGTTTGCCGCTCAAAACAAAAAAAGAATTCGGAACACAGGTTACACGATTTAAAAGAAACGGCTAGTCTTTATGATGATTATTCCCTAAATCGGGTTTGCAATTCTCTAAAGCAAAATGTAACCGTAAATATAGAAGGTCGCGATCTTGAGATGGAAGTGGACTCTGGTTCACATTTCTCTATCGTATCTTTAAATACTCTTAAGAACATTTTGGGGTCTGCAAAACCTAGAATTGCGCCTACATCAGTTTCAATATCCGATTTCCAGGGGAATAAAATCAATCTTGTAGGAACGTGCAACGTTAACGTGATGTTTAAGGACTTAAACCGTAATTTAGATCTTTTGGTGACCAAATCTAGATGCACAAGTATTTTAGGTTACTCGTGGTTTAAACCTTTAGGAATTTCTATTAGTGTTATTAACTCAGTTTCTGATCCAGTGCAAACCGTGCTAGATGAATTTCCTGAAGTGTTTAGTGAGGGATTAGGAACTTATACTGGTCCTACTGTAAGTTTGCCTATTGATCCGTCAGTTCCACCAATCCGAATGAAGGCACGTAATGTTCCTTTGGCTTTAAAACCAAAAATTGAGGATTCACTGAATGAACTTTTGTCCGAAGGTATAATAGAGCCCATTAGTAATCCAAAATGGGGTACTCCGTGGTTCCAGTCTTAAAGCCAAACGTCAAAGTGAGATTGTGTGGGGATTACAAAATTACTTTGAATAAGGCTATGCAAGCTCACCCACATCCTATACCTGCCGTAAATACCCTTTTGTCAAGTTTAAAGGGAGGTGGTTTTTATTCCAAAATAGACCTTGCACAAGCGTATTTGCAGCTACCAGTAGATGAAAAATCTGCTGAAGCGCAAACCATTCTTACGCACAAAGGTGCATTTAAAGTTAAGAGACTTCAATTTGGAATTAACGTAGCTCCAGGTATTTTTCAAAATACTATTGAGGACTTATTTTCGGGGCTAGAAGGCGTGGTTCCATATTTTGATGACGTTCTTATTAGAGCAGGGTCTAGGAAAGAGTTGGCTGTGAGACTAAGGGAAGTGCTTAAAAGGTTAAAAAAGGCTGAACTACGAGCTAAAAAAGAAAAATGTTTATTCGGGGTAACAGAAGTAGATTTCTTGGGTTTTCGTGTAGACAAAGAAGGAATTCACCCTTCCAGGTCTAAGGTAGAAGCAATACATGCAGCTCCTATTCCTACTGATAAGCAACAGCTACAGGCATTTCTAGGACTAATTAATTTCTACCATAGTTTTCTTAAAGGAAAGGCTTCAATTGCAGAGCCACTGCACAGACTGTTGGACAGTGATGCGAAGTGGGTATGGTTAGATTCCCATACTGAGGTGTTCAATAAGCTTAAAAATCTGATTTCATCAGATAGTGTGCTAGTGCCGTTTGATGAAACATTGCCTATTCTGTTGACGTGCGACGCATCTCCTTACGGGTTGGCGCCGTATTAAGCCATCAACTTCCTGATGGTCGGGAGGCACCTATTGCATTTTCCTCTCGCACGTTAACTTCAACAGAACGAAACTATGCTCAGATAGACAAGGAGGCACTTAGCATAATTTCAGGAGTTAAGAAATTTCATAATTTTTTGTATGGCCATCACTTTACCTTGATCACTGATCATCAGCCTTTGCTTGGTTTGTTTAGTCGGTCTAGAGCTACGCCAGAAATTATTTCTCCTCGTATGCTGCGTTGGGCATTGATGTTAAATGCTTATGATTTTACTCTCGTTCATCGTCTAGGGAAAAAAATTTGCAACGCAGATGCTTTAAGTAGACTCCCAAAACAAATTCCTAATTGTAATGTTCCTCCTCCTTTAGAAGTTTTATTTGTTGAAGATTTGGAAAATCCTCCGGTTAGCGCTAGGGAAATCGCGAAATTTACGCAGCGTGATCCCGTACTGTCTCGCGTGCTGGGTTTTGTGCAGAAAGGCTGGCCGGGAGGAGACTTAACTCCAGAATTTCGTCCTTTTTCTCTAAAAAGGAATGAATTATCAGTTCATAAGGGATGTCTTTTGTGGGGAAACAGGGTTGTAGTTCCTGGGCCGAGACAACTCAGAGTGCTTGAAGAACTGCATTTAGCTCACCCAGGAGTTGAGCGCATGAAGAGTCTCGCACGATGTTATGTGTGGTGGCCAGGCATGGATTCAGCGATTCAGAGTCACGTCGCAGGGTGCACTCTCTGCCAAACGACGAGACATTCACCTCCACGTGCGCCTGTGCATCCCTGGGAGGAGACTCGAACTCCCTGGTCAAGGATCCACGTTGACTTCGCAGGGCCATTCCAGGGTCAGAAATTCATGATCTTGGTTGACTCTCATTCTAAATGGCTCGAGGTGAAAGAAATGAAAGTGACTACTGCGAGTGCTACCATAGATGTCCTTCGTGAACTCTTTGCAACCCATGGGATTCCGGATGTCGTGGTGACAGACAACGGCCCTCCATTTCAGTCTAACGAATACCAATCCTTCTTGCAGGCTAATGGAGTTCGACCTGTGCTTGTCGCGCCACATCGTGCAGCCGGAAATGGTCAAGCGGAGAGACTGGTGCAGTTTGCAAAAGATTCTCTAAGACGAATCGTCAAAGGGTCTTGGAAGAAACGACTGTCACAGATGCTTCTGTTCCAGCACATCACTCCGTCTTCAGTGACTGGTGCGAGTCCTGCCGAACTTCTAATGGGAAGAAGGTTGAGGTCGTGCCTTGACAGAGTTCATCCTGACTACTCACAAGGTTCCTCTGATCTATCTACAGATCGACGGGTAAGAACATTCCAACCTGATGATCCAGTCTACGTCCGGAATTATTCTGCGGGTTCAGCTTGGATCCCTGCGAGAGTGGAAAAAGAAACTGGTCCAGTTTCTTACCGGGCTACAACTGAATCTGGAGAGGTCCTGAGGAGACACGTCGATCAGATGATGAAGAGATCCCCGAGTGAACCAACACCAGATCAACTGCAGGAGTCTGAACCATCACAAAGTCAACTGCAAGAATCTAAAACTCCCATCGTCGAAGAACCGTCACCGGAGTCGGACTTGCAAGTGCCTCCTCAAATGGAGCCCTCCTCGATGAAGATAGTTATGCGCAGCATGCACAACTATCTTCATATGCGCTGGTATGACGTGATGCGTAGATCACAACACCCCTTCCTCCTAGCTAAGATCTTCCGTAGAAGTCCGGACGCCGAAGGTTCTCTCTTGGGCGCAGCACCCTACGCGGAGGACTCTGTGTCGGAGTCGAGGAGGGCTCCATTTGAGGAGGCACTTGCAAGTCCGACTCCGGTGACGGTTCTTCGACGATGGGAGTTTTAGACTCTTGCAGTTTACTTTGTGATGGTTCAGACTCCTGCAGTTGATCTGGTGTTGGTTCACTCGGGGATCTCTTCATCATCTGATCGACGTGTCTCCTCAGGACCTCTCCAGATTCAGTGGTCGCCCGGTAAGAAACTGGACCAGTTTCTTTTTCCACTCTCGCAGGGATCCAAGCTGAACCCGCAGAATAGTTCCGGACGTAGACTGGATCATCAGGTTGGAATGTTCTTACCCGTCGATCTGTAGATAGATCAGAGGAACCTTGTGAGTAGTCAGGATGAACTCTGTCAAGGCACGACCTCAACCTTCTTCCCATTAGAAGTTCGGCAGGACTCGCACCAGTCACTGAAGACGGAGTGATGTGCTGAAACAGAAGCATCTGTGACAGTCGTTTCTTCCAAGACCCTTTGACGATTCGTCTTAGAGAATCTTTTGCAAACTGCACCAGTCTCTCCGCTTGACCATTTCCGGCTGCACGATGTGGCGCGACAAGCACAGGTCGAACTCCATTAGCCTGCAAGAAGGATTGGTATTCGTTAGACTGAAATGGAGGGCCGTTGTCTGTCACCACGACATCCGGAATCCCATGGGTTGCAAAGAGTTCACGAAGGACATCTATGGTAGCACTCGCAGTAGTCACTTTCATTTCTTTCACCTCGAGCCATTTAGAATGAGAGTCAACCAAGATCATGAATTTCTGACCCTGGAATGGCCCTGCGAAGTCAACGTGGATCCTTGACCAGGGAGTTCGAGTCTCCTCCCAGGGATGCACAGGCGCACGTGGAGGTGAATGTCTCGTCGTTTGGCAGAGAGTGCACCCTGCGACGTGACTCTGAATCGCTGAATCCATGCCTGGCCACCACACATAACATCGTGCGAGACTCTTCATGCGCTCAACCCCTGGGTGAGCTAAATGCAGTTCTTCAAGCACTCTGAGTTGTCTCGGCCCAGGAACTACAACCCTGTTTCCCCACAAAAGACATCCCTTATGAACTGATAATTCATTCCTTTTTAGAGAAAAAGGACGAAATTCTGGAGTTAAGTCTCCTCCCGGCCAGCCTTTCTGCACAAAACCCAGCACGCGAGACAGTACGGGATCACGCTGCGTAAATTTCGCGATTTCCTTAGCGCTAACCGGAGGATTTTCCAAATCTTCAACAAATAAAACTTCTAAAGGAGGAGGAACATTACAATTAGGAATTTGTTTTGGGAGCCTACTTAAAGCATCTGCGTTGCAAATTTTTTTCCCTAGACGATGAACGAGAGTAAAATCATAAGCATTTAACATCAATGCCCAACGCAGCATACGAGGAGAAATAATTTCTGGCGTAGCTCTAGACCGACTAAACAAACCAAGCAAAGGCTGATGATCAGTGATCAAGGTAAAGTGATGGCCATACAAAAAATTATGAAATTTCTTAACTCCTGAAATTATGCTAAGTGCCTCCTTGTCTATCTGAGCATAGTTTCGTTCTGTTGAAGTTAACGTGCGAGAGGAAAATGCAATAGGTGCCTCCCGACCATCAGGAAGTTGATGGCTTAATACGGCGCCAACCCCGTAAGGAGATGCGTCGCACGTCAACAGAATAGGCAATGTTTCATCAAACGGCACTAGCACACTATCTGATGAAATCAGATTTTTAAGCTTATTGAACACCTCAGTATGGGAATCTAACCATACCCACTTCGCATCACTGTCCAACAGTCTGTGCAGTGGCTCTGCAATTGAAGCCTTTCCTTTAAGAAAACTATGGTAGAAATTAATTAGTCCTAGAAATGCCTGTAGCTGTTGCTTATCAGTAGGAATAGGAGCTGCATGTATTGCTTCTACCTTAGACCTGGAAGGGTGAATTCCTTCTTTGTCTACACGAAAACCCAAGAAATCTACTTCTGTTACCCCGAATAAACATTTTTCTTTTTTAGCTCGTAGTTCAGCCTTTTTTAACCTTTTAAGCACTTCCCTTAGTCTCACAGCCAACTCTTTCCTAGACCCTGCTCTAATAAGAACGTCATCAAAATATGGAACCACGCCTTCTAGCCCCGAAAATAAGTCCTCAATAGTATTTTGAAAAATACCTGGAGCTACGTTAATTCCAAATTGAAGTCTCTTAACTTTAAATGCACCTTTGTGCGTAAGAATGGTTTGCGCTTCAGCAGATTTTTCATCTACTGGTAGCTGCAAATACGCTTGTGCAAGGTCTATTTTGGAATAAAAACCACCTCCCTTTAAACTTGACAAAAGGGTATTTACGGCAGGTATAGGATGTGGGTGAGCTTGCATAGCCTTATTCAAAGTAATTTTGTAATCCCCACACAATCTCACTTTGACGTTTGGCTTTAAGACTGGAACCACGGGAGTACCCCATTTTGGATTACTAATGGGCTCTATTATACCTTCGGACAAAAGTTCATTCAGTGAATCCTCAATTTTTGGTTTTAAAGCCAAAGGAACATTACGTGCCTTCATTCGGATTGGTGGAACTGACGGATCAATAGGCAAACTTACAGTAGGACCAGTATAAGTTCCTAATCCCTCACTAAACACTTCAGGAAATTCATCTAGCACGGTTTGCACTGGATCAGAAACTGAGTTAATAACACTAATAGAAATTCCTAAAGGTTTAAACCACGAGTAACCTAAAATACTTGTGCATCTAGATTTGGTCACCAAAAGATCTAAATTACGGTTTAAGTCCTTAAACATCACGTTAACGTTGCACGTTCCTACAAGATTGATTTTATTCCCCTGGAAATCGGATATTGAAACTGATGTAGGCGCAATTCTAGGTTTTGCAGACCCCAAAATGTTCTTAAGAGTATTTAAAGATACGATAGAGAAATGTGAACCAGAGTCCACTTCCATCTCAAGATCGCGACCTTCTATATTTACGGTTACATTTTGCTTTAGAGAATTGCAAACCCGATTTAGGGAATAATCATCATAAAGACTAGCCGTTTCTTTTAAATCGTGTAACCTGTGTTCCGAATTCTTTTTTTGTTTTGAGCGGCAAACCCTTGCGATGTGCCCTTTTAAACCACACAAATTACAATTTGCATTCTTGAATTTGCAAAAAGACCTATCGTGATTAGCACCGCACCCGTAGCACACAACAGCATTTCCTTGCTTAAAAGTCTTTGGTTTAGGATGACTATCTACAACTTTATTTTTATTTCTTTTAATTGAATCAACAGACACACTACCCGATACACGATGCATTGATCGTGCCTGAGACGTCGCAGTTTCATCAGCCAGAGCTTTTTTAACAGCAAGATCTAAAGTTAAATCACTCTCGGCTAATAAACGCCTCTGTAATCCTTCACTTATTATTCCACAAACCAATTGATCCCGCAAACGTTCTGATAAAGTTGTTGTGAATTCACAACTTTCAGCTAAACGTCTTAATTCAGTTACGTAATCACTGATACTTTCATCAGAACGCTGCATGCGTTTATGAAATAAAAATCTTGAATAAATAACAGACGTTGCAGGGTTAAAGTGTCCGTTTAGTATTTCGATAATCTCATCATAAGACTTATCTGATATACTGCTTGGAGAAATTAAAGAACGAATAATACCTAAAGTTTTCGTACCACATACCGCGATTAAGGTAGCACGTTTTTTCCCTTCATTAGTTATATCGTTGGCTTCCAAAAAGAACTTTAATTGTTCGCTGTACAACTTAAAACTAGAAGGATCAGCTACATCAAATTCTGGCATACTACCAACACTAGCCATCTTTGTAATAAGGCAGGCCGGAGGAAAAGTCAACCCAAAACCCTATACGAAAATACTACAATTAAGAAAAAACATTCGCATTGTACTTACGACCTTACTACACCCCAAACTGCACAACAACAACATGGCATATCAAAGTGCCAGCAACACAAATAAACCTGGGCCGGAAACTCAGCTCGCAGAAGGCAAGATCCCATTTTCGTCGCCAATGATAAATTCTGATGTTGTCGGCTTGGTGTAGTATGAAGTCAGGAAGGATTCAAATCATAAAGATGCATCTTGTTTATTATAATAAAAACAACACAAGGTAAATATGGAAAAGCAGCAACTAGAAATTGAACACAGAACATTTATACAGTTAGTTATGCGCAGCATGCACAACTATCTTCATATGCGCTGGTATGACGTGATGCGTAGATCACAACATATTGTTGAAAAGAGAATCAACTGGCCACTTGGCCGAGTAATTGAAGTACTCCCTGGTAAAGAGGGAATCGTTAGACTAGTGCGATTACAAACATCTACTGGTCAATTGCTAAGACCAATTCAGAGGCTTTTCCCCCTGGAGATCACTTCTGAGTTGGGTGAAAATATCAGAGACAAAATGAAGGTGGTGACAAAATGAAGGTTAGTTGAGCAACCCTCCCCAACCTACCCTGGTTTTATGTTTTAGCATCGTTCAAAACAAAAATTGAAAATGTTCTATTTTGTGTTGTGAGTTAAAAAAATGTGTGTTCTAAAATAAAAGAAGTCTGTTGTTTTTAAAGAGTTAAATTATTTTTGATGAGATTATTTAATATTCAGAGTTCAAGCCCTCCATTGCGGACTAAAAATATCCTATTTTCAACAATAATACAAGGAAAAAAATGTAATCGTTGCTTTTTTTTAAATAGTGTTTTACAGAATTGTGAGAGAAGTTATAGTGTTAACATATATCTTTTGTTGTTAAATTTTATTTAATAGAGCATCGCCAAGGAGTCACACTTTTTTGAAACATAATCTGGGACATTGTAATTGACAGAACAAATGTTTAAGAGCTTAGTCAGGGAAGAAAATTCTAGTTTTTTTATGATAGTTTATTATGTTGTTTGAAGTTTTATTTGGCCACGTAGAAAGAACACGTGGATACTATTACTGAAGAAAATAACATATTAGAAGGAAAAAAATATTTAATCATACAATTTTGTTAAATATTTTTTTTATGAGATTTTGAGTGACGTTTTATTGTTAAGTATGATATTGTTTAATTTTATAAAAATAATCTGATGTTGTGCTTTTAAGTATAAATATAAGTCTTTTAGAAATAAAATTCGATAATTTTATAATTTTTAAAATCCAATAAAAAATGCAGTAAAAATTATTTTGTTAGCAATAAGTGTTAATGTTTTTAAAATATAATGAAAGTTGTTAAACATCTATGGTTTAAATGACTTACCTCATAACTGCACAACGATTACCTACACATTTCTAACTACACAAAATGTTTATAATATAAACAAAGAGAGGAATTTAAATGGAATATAAAACAAAAATGGGTGATTGGGCTTGGTGGGTAATTTTTTCTTCTTTATTTGGTTTCGGAGGCGTCTGTGGAACTGCTGTTTCCGCTTATAGCTGGCAGTCCATTTCAGAAACGCCTACGGAGGTCTGGCTGGCTAGACCCCCTGACGAGAAGGTGAGTCGAGATCTCCTTTTTTCATTTTTATCTTACTATTATATTTACACAAAACGTTTGTAGGATCTTAGCGTCAGAAAAAATATTTGCAATATGAGGACTTTATATAATTCAAACACTTTAATAACTAAGCTCACCCTATTCTAAGTTTGATAGTTAAGAGCAAATGAGAATCCGAAAAATGATTATGTATTTCGTTATACTATCATAGGAAGTCGAGGATCTAGGGGACTGGAGACATAGGATCTTTTGAGACTAGTTACTTCAAATTTATATGGCTTATTTACGAGATTGGCGTTGTTACCCGATAATTGATTATGTTTAAAGAAAACGGGTCACGAGGGAGTTATAAACCACATCCCTATCTCTTTTATGAAAGTAACCAAAATTATGACTGACATATTTTCAATAGAAGTGTTTTATATTTTTTCTGCATTATAAAAGTTTTTCTAAAAATATATACGGAATTGTAGTTGTTTGAAACAATCGAATCATAAATCTCTACTACGCTTTTTACTTAACTATTTTTGTTTACTTTAGGACATAGCAGTGCTACCTTTATGCTGTTACTAATTTGAAGAAAAGCTATTTTTGTTCAAAATAAGTTTATTTAGTGAGATTTTATTACTAAGGAAAGTTTAAGCTCAAATGACAGTTAAAGGCTAACGTTTCGCTAATAACCAACATAAATCGTCATATCTCCATAGGGCCTCCACCATAATTTATTTCCCAACTAGCAAATAAATACCCGTACTTCGCACGGACTAAAAATAAGTTTTAATTGATCCAAGTATAAGTACAATTTAATCCATTATGAGATAATAAACTTATGTTATTATTCCCGCTCGTTATAAAGTATAAAATACTGTTACTTATATTACCTTAAAAATCCAAAATAAAAAAATACGCTATAAATGCACTCATAAAAGTCATCGTAATTTTCTTCATTACCATATAAAACCTTTTAGCTCATTTGGCGCGTTTTCGGAAAGAATTTGGCGAGAAAAGATATATAGCTACACTCTTATTATACAGCTCTACCACAATGGCGTTCGAAAAACAAACCAGCTTATAAATTTAAAATATATATATTATTTGGCGCGTTTATGTAAGAATTTAGCGAGTTTGGCAAAATATTTGGCGAAAAAGTGAAAACAAAACCCTAATATGTAGCTCTAGTACGATGGCCTTGAACGCGTTTTTGGAAAGAATTTGGCGAGAAAAGAGATATAGCTACAAACACTATTATTATACAGCTCTACCACAATGGCCTTCGAACAACAAACCAGCTTATAAATTTTTTTAAAAAAATTATTATTTGGCGCGTTTAGGTAAGAATTTGACGATTTTCGCAACGTCTTTGGCGAAAAAATGAAAATAAAACCTTAAAATGTAGCTCTAGCACAATGGCCTTGAACAATCATCATAGTTATAATTCACGGAAGTAGCTTAAATATGCACATTTTTGCAATCAACGGAACCATCAATGAAGAAATCCATCACCTAAACCCACAATAAAATCCTAGACTGGAAACTGGACGGAATTACGTCACTTGAAACATGTCAATTATTTTTGAAATAATGAATTTAGTTTCTGAAGGTAATGGCAACATAATAAAATAAACATTTTCAATTTTAAATATTTTCGTTAAAAGTTTTATTTAATTTTTCAGCAGATGGCATCAGGAAAGTACAAAAAATTATCGGATTTGAGCGAAAGTGGTGTATTTTTTTTCAGAATATTCGAATTTTCTCTAAAAATAGAACATTTTGAGCTCTGAAAGTTCAAAATCTGTAATTTAAGTATGAATTACACATTTGTGCCAAGTTACGAGTCAAACAAATGTCTAGTTTATGAGCCTATAAGAGACATACCCACAAACACAAACACACAAAACTTCATTTTTATTATTATAGATGCAGATTATTGAAAAAAAAATCTATGGTAATAAAATTTATCTGTGGGAAACATTTACTGTGAAAATATAAACTTTTTTTGGTAAAGCTTTAATAAACTTAGGTGCCAGTAATGTTATTTCTTCAAAACTTTCCACTTTTTTTAAAATCCCTTATATTTCATTGAAACCTATAGAGAAACATTTATTGATAAAACTTTCCACTTTTTTTAAAATCCCTTATATTTCATTGAAACCTATAGAGAAACATTTATTGATACTCAACTGTTAAAATATTTTATTCAAGCAGTTATTTTATGCTATGTTCAGTTATTATATGATCATATACATATAGAAAAGAAACACGTGCTAAAAGTATTATAGGGAATGAACAACGATTTTGTTATCACGTGCTAAAATTTATACCGGTAATAAACAAGGATTTCGTTATCACGTACTTTGTGTATCTATTTATGAGCAATGAGCGTTGTTAGGATTTAAAATTGACTGCTTCGTGTCCCATGAAACTATTTGACAATAATTATACTCAAGTTTAAATTAATGCCCTTCTGCTGACTTAAATACCTTCATTTGCAATTCTAAGTCCCAAATAAGCTTGCAATCTAGCTTGTTGCATCTCTTAAGGTTTTACATATGCTCATTCCTTAATTGGAGCAAAAGTATTAAATAGATTAATTAGTTTAGATTCTAAATTATCTCACGAAATATTTTTAAATATATTCGTGGGAAACCTTTATTTATAAAACTTGTAACTGTTTCTTTAATTTACTTACTAGTTGTAACTTATTATAAACATGAATGATATTTGTCAAATATCTACTTCATCATAATAAATATTATATTTGTATGCTTAAGCTTCACCAATAACAATATCCTAACTACCATGTATTTCATACTTTAAATTGTCTACTTAGTCTTGAATAGTTTTGATGTTTTTTGGAAAACAAAGAATTCTTTCTGACATAAAAAAAACAATTATAATTTAATTAAAATGTAGAACATAGCCTCAAGAATTATTTGTACGTTACTATTTTTTAAAACGTTTTCAACCATGTAAAAAGACACATTTTTTAACCTTGTTAGGGGAATGTGAAAAAAAGGAAATGTACGTTAGAAGAGAATCTGTAATTTGCAAAAGCAAATTGGGTAAAAACGAAAAAATGACGTTCATTCTTTTGTTTATTGATAATTTTATTTTTTAAAACGTTTACTACGGAAATCAGACTCCCAAGGTTTAACTTGATAAAAAAATATATTCTTCATGGAATATAAGAATGTTACAAAAAAAAACACGAAGTAGTTTATTTAATTATATTCTAAACTGAGTCTACAAATGTATGGAAATTTATGATATCTTATAAGTTATTTTATATGATTATTATTATATGATAAGTTATTTTATACGACCAAACTATTCAAGTATTAATACGCTATACAATTTGTTCAAACGTAATTTAACAAAAAATAATTATGAATATATAAGTTTTTCTCAAAATTTAATAAAACTACTATACCGAATAATATTCTTAATTTGTCGAGCATAGTTTTTTTAAGTAATTCTACGTAATATATATGATGACGTATTATGATGAGCCCTCGTACATATATATATATATATATATATATATATATATATATATATATATATATATATATATATATATATATATATATATATATATATATATATATATATATTATATATATATATATATATATATATATATATATATATATATATATATATATATATATATATATATATATATATATATATATATATATAATATATATATACACATATATACATATATATATAATGAGTACGTTTAACGAATTAACGAAATGGCAACAGTGAAAATATTGAACAAAAATGGAATTTGCATGTTATTTCAATGTAGATTAAATTTTTAGTTATTTAAATTTTAAATAAGTTTCTAATTAAATTTTTTTAATGAAATTTGGAATGTAGCCTAATCTGATTTTTTGCTTTAAAATGACGTATCCCACTTGTCTGTGGGACTTGTGGTTCTTTCTGTGAAAGTGGGTGACAGACGGACTGAACGATTATAAAACCTTCCACTTTTTACGTTATAAACGTAGTGTGTAAGCTAAAATGAAGTTGTGTGTGTTTGTGTGTGTGTATGTCTCTTATAGACTCATAAACTAGACATTTGTTTGACTCGTAACTTGGCACAAATGTGTAGTTTCTACTTAAGTTACAGATTTTAAACTTTCAGAGCTCAAAATGTTCTATTTTTAGAAAAAATTCGAATGTTCTGAAAAAAATACACCACTTTCGCTCAAATCCGATCATTTTTTAGCTTCCACACTACGTTTAAAACGTAAAAAGTGGAAGGTATTATAATCGTTCAGTCCGTCCGTCTGTCCGTCTGTCACCCACTTTCACAGAAAGAACCACAAGTCCCACAGACAAGTGGGATACGTCATTTTGAAGCAAAAAATCAGATTAGGCTACATTCCAAATTTCATTAAAAAATTTAAATTAAAAGTTTATTTTAAATTTAAATAACTAAAAATTTAATCTACATTGAAATAACACGAAAATTCCATTTTTATTCAATATTTTCACTGTTGCCATTTCATTAAACGTACGAGAAACTTTATTTGAAATAAAAATATTTATTTATGTGATATAATTCAGTTTGGATTGTTGTAATATCACAATAGAGTTCTTTTGATGGTTTATTATATATGTATGAAGAAAGATGCATAGAGAATTCTAACTTGGCATAAAAAATATGCAAAGCTTCGCTTTTATTTTTAAAGCATCAATTGCACTAATTATATATTTTTCGAATTGTAAATTAATTTAACAAACGATAAATGACTGAATTTTCGAAAGAAATGTAAATGGTAAATTGTGGCGACACAGATATTTATTAAAAAAAAAAGATTACATTATTATTCTTCGAACTTCAAACAAATTAAGCAAACGATAAAGTCTAATTTTTTAAATCTGAGAAAGAAGATTAATGAAAATAATTAATTTTATCGTTTAAATGTTTAATTACAACTAGTTAAAGGCTCTGTTTGGCGAATTTCTTTCTGAGGTGTATAAATAGTTTGTTTCCTGTTGAGCACAAATGTTGTGTGGAAGCGGTTTAAGTGACAGATTCTGTAACAAACCCCTACTTGTTTTCTTTCGTGATGCCGTTCGGCAGAAGAAATTAAATAAAATATTTTAGGAAAATAAATAAAATTTAAAATGTTTAGTTTATTCTGTTGCCAATACCTTCAGAAACTAAATTCATTATTTGAAAAATAATTGACATGTTTCAAGTGACGTAATTCCGTTTAGTCTCCATTCTAGGATTTTATTGCGGGTTTAGGTACTGATTTTCATGGATGGTTCTGTTGTTTGCAAATATGCATATTTAAGCTATTTCCGTGAATTATAACTATGATAGATGTTCAAAGCCTAACGTACTAGAGCTGCATATTAGGGATTAACGTTTTCATTCTTTCGCCAAATACGTTGCCGAACTCGCCAAATTCTTACCTAAACGCTTCAAATGAGCCATTTTGTTTTATTTATAATGTTGATTGATTGTTCGAAGGTCGTCGTGCTAGAGCTGTATAATAAGTGTGTTTGTAGCTATCTCTCCTTTTTCGCAAAATTCTTACCAAAAATGTGCCAAATGAGCTAAGAAGTTTTATATGTTTAAGACGGAAATTACGACAACTATTATGCATACATTTTATAGCGTATGTTTTTATTTTGGATTTTTAAGGTAATATAAGTAACAGTATTTTATACTTTATAACGAACGGGAATAATAACATAAGTTTATTATCCTATAATGGATTAAATTTTACATATACTTGGATCAATTAAAACATTTTTTTGTCCGTGCAAAGTACGGGTATTTATTTGCTAGTACTATATATAGACATACTAGGGAGGGGGGAGGTACAGGGTACAGTATATATATTCCGGCTTTTGTGCTTGATCAGAGCCCGCTTATCGTCAATTAAGACAATTGACATACTATTTGTATACATATAAAAATACAAACATTTTCAATAACTTTAATAAAGTAAATAAAATAATTACAAGTGTGTTTTGTAATTCTATTTGAACACAAAATACTAGGTTTTAGCTAGTTCAAAATATAAAGGGTTTCTTCGAACGTCGAATCACACATATAGCAAAAATGGATTTCTCTGATGAATTTCTTGAGGATAAAATTGATTTGTTCATCAATCATAATGATTGTTTGGAAGGTTGTTCCTTGTAAATGCAATTTCTTGAGAAAAAAATGAGTTCTGCGAAAAGTAAGAGTTATTATAAATGAGAAAACAAAGGATATATTGGCAGTTTTATGTTTTCAGTATGTATTCCACTCATACATATTATTATTGTAGTAATATTTGTATGGTTTATTTTGCTTTCATATATTTATTTTGTCATATCATCTATTATTTTTAATTTTTAAATAAAAATAAATTTAAATACATTTGGCAAACGTAGCAAATATTATTGACAGAAAATTTATCTTTAGAGTAAAAAAAATACTCCGCATTATTCCATCATATTAAAATCGTAATGCAGCTTTAATTTGTTAAGTAAATTAATAATGTTACCGAATTACCTCGACCAATAAAGATTTTCAAATGGTAGTTAATGTTTTGAGTTAGAACACTATATCCTTTAATACGGATGTATGTCGCACAGTTTAACAATTTTATCTCGCACAATTTTATCTCGTATTTAAAAAAGAGGCATTATCGCAATATTTTAAATATTTTATTTCAAAGAATATTTCTAATACCTAATACTATAACCGTGAATCCCATTTCGCAAAAGAAAACATTTTGTTATGAGTTTAGTTATACAATTCACAAAAATTAGATTTTTCGAAATGGTTTTACTGCACTGTAAAGACACCTGTTTCTTTTACAGTTAAATACAGTATTTAACTGTAAAAGACCGTTAGAAACTGTTCTTAAAAAAAGTTTATAACTTGTTTTATATTTGACGATAGGACTCGTTCCATTGGCATCATAAAACTTAAATGTAATCTGTGTGTGCACCTCCCCTCATGGCCAAGAACGATAATCGACCAAGTTCTCACCGAGAAGGTTTCCGGTTCGTAAAACCGCCATACCCCCGACGGCGTAAGCGTACGACTATGGCTCAAAGTTCCATTGGGTTCCCACTCATGTGTCGGTTCATCACGTGACTATTAAATTACGACGCCTGTCGCCTTCACGTATCTCCAGTTAGACGATTATTCAATTCAACTTAACAGGCAAAAATATATTAAAACAGGGAAAATTTGGAATTTTAACGGGGAAAACTGTTTAATTAAGTGTTTCTTTTCCGTATTAAGAGTTTCTGCCTTTTAAAATAAGATTTTTCTGCAAAAAAAATGTCATTCCAGTTTTTAACTTAAAAAACAGTTTTTTTTGCAGTGTATTTATATGCCTGATTTGTACATCTATTCGTGAAGTAGCTTACGAAATTTCTTATTGAATGTGTGTAATTTTACCAAAATATTTTCAAATATGACATCTTAGTTACAAACACATCATACACATATTAGTTATGATATCTACTTTTATATGTGTTCCCTATATAACTCCATAACAAAACAACACCAAAGATACGAAAAGTAACAAAAACATCCTTCAAACAACATTGCTATTCCGAGCGAATGACCCTAAATAATAACACAAAAACATTGGTTAATAAATGACCCAAAAGAGCAATAAGTTTGAAATTCTGGATTCATCGAACTCCAGTAAATCCTCATTTATCAGCAGCCCTGGGATTTGAAACGAAATCCCCTTTCTATAATCCGTTATGCACCACGATCCGTGTCCCGGAATTAATGGGACATACTAACGGCCCGCGTAATTCTTACGGGACACAGAGAGCTCACTTAATTTATGCTGTCTGTTTGTCGAATACAAACGAAAACCGGGATAAGTACCGAAAAGTTGATTTTGAGCAAGTCAATTTTCTCAAGCTCCGTCATAGTTATAAAAGTCCTGTGATTATAGCCTTTTGTCACATATTGTATGCAGGCATAAAATAGTTAAATTGGTTAGCTCACTTTATTGGGTTCTATTTGCATATAACTAAGATTTCAAAGTTTAATATATATATTTTTGGGGGAAAAAGTACTTATTCCAGTTTGCAGTTACTCTACATATATAAATTTAATTTGTAGAGTTTTCTTTATGTCCAATAAGAACCTTAATGGAGATATTTTCCCATTATTTCGACCGGGTTCGAAGAGAATGGCTCTTTAAATGTGCTGTTGAGTAATTTCTAATTTAGACTTAATGGTTCTTTTTGTCTTAGTTAATAAAAATATTCGTAAGCTTTCCGTGGATTAAAGTGGCATGAATGTTTTTTGTAAGACAAATAAAAGACGTCTTAAAATTATTACTTTTTAAGGGCATTTTTCTTTTTATCTTAATTAAGCTATCTAATAAGTAAATTAATTAAACTGTAGGTATGAAAGAATTTATAACTGATAGTGGGAAAGGGATATAAAAAACATATTTTAGTAGTATTAACTTTATAAGAATAAAATGAATGAAAATAATCTAGTTTAGGAAAACACATTAAAAAGTTTTTTTCTTTTAATACGGTATAACACATTACGATAAATTAATAACTATTTAATTACAGATTTTTTTCTGAGGTGTATCTTTCTACATTTTTTTTTATCATATGGCAATACTTTTTGCGGGATTTGAAATAAAGATATTTTTTGTTTTACTGAAAAATGTATCATCAATGCTTTGCGGAAAAATACAAATAGTTTCATTACTTCATATTAAAATTGTTTTTAAATTAAATTTTAATTATTTAAACTTAAAAAAAAAGTAGCAATTATAATGTAGTGGAAAATATTTCGAAAATTAAATTAAATACGATTTTAAGCAATTAAAAAAATAAGTAATGCTTTGTTACTAATAATTAAAAAGGAAGGTTAATAAGAAAGCAAAAACTGTTTCTAAAATAGAATTAAACACGATTTTATGTAATTATAAATAATTGATGCTTTGTTAATTATAACTAAAAAGGCAGAATCAAACAGGACCTTAAACACGTTTTTTAAGATATTATAGCTTTATACTAAATGTGTAGATTTTATAAATCTTAGAGCTCTCGTTAATTCACTGTATCTTACGGCGTATGAAGACACTTTTCATTTTTTCACGTATTATTATTTTAATTTAATCATTTAATGTTTATATTACCTTAATAAATTTTCCCCATGTCAGAGGAAAGGTTACACAAAATCTGAATACGTTTACATAACATGAATATATTACGAAAAACTATATTTCAATTAAATTGCAAAATAATGTTTAAAAGACCTATCTTTCAAGTTTTCCAGCATTGGCCCAAGTGACGCTGGTTTACCCTTCATAAAAAATATAATTTTTTTTATATTTTGAATAGCGAAGTAAAAAACAATTAAAAAATAATTTATATATCCCTCTGAGGGATAAGCAAATTGGCAGAATTGTAAACTTTTTTTCACTGCAAAAGTTATAAAATTATTTTTTTAAACTTAAAATTTAGTTTCTTACATTTTTTACTATTATATTTCTGAATTAGATGGTGAAAAATGGCTCCTCCATGCTTTAAAATTTATAAATATTTAAAAATTATGTGCAATACTGCAAAACCAGACAGTAAGGTAATCCCTCTGAGGTATATATAAGAATTATATATTTTTTAAACTTCTTGACAAGCTTTTTTTTCATTTGTTAGTACAGTCATTGATTAAAAACTACCCCCCCCCCCAATATTTCAAGATAACTCTTCAAAAATATTTTTAAATATTTTATAGGCAATTTATTATTTCGTTCAAAATTATATATATATTTTAAAAAATGGTATACTGCGTAAAAAAATTTATACGACAGAAATGTTTTATAATGTGCATTTTTGTGTGTACTTATGCCTATAAATGGAATAAAATTGAAGAAATTAATGAATATACATTCACATTAATTACCTACATAGGTTTTTTTTTCAACAAAATGAAACTTTCATAAATTATCATGAAACATCATCACTAGATGATTATGAATATTGGAGAAAAGGTTAAGGAAATGATATGGGGTCAAAAACTGAAAAAGATTTATAATTATCTTTTATAGCTTACATTTTTTTAAAAATTTAATGTATTTCAAAATTTAGTGGAAGTAAAGAAATAGTTTCTAAAAAATAATTAAACAAACAGTATTGTATTTTAAGGAGACAACTATTTTAATGAAGAACTGAGTATTACAAAGTATTTTTGAAAGAAATAAAATTTTAATGTCGATGAACAATAAATTATGCAAACTGATTACTCTAAACAACCATTCGTCATAATAAATGGATATATGCGAATCATTATGATAAAAATACCATATTTGTCGAATTAGTTTATGAAAGAAATCATCGACTTATACCAAGAAATTTGACAACATAAATAGCAAAACATACAATAGATTGGTTTTAAAAAACATTTAAATACAAAGTTTAAAAAAAAATATTATTTCTGTAACCATTTTAAGTACATTAATTATTTTTGTTTCGTTTAAAATATTAAACAGACAAATAAAATTTGTATCTTTTTTTAACTTTTATCTGAACTTTTAACCTTTTGGAAATTGATAACTGATTTGATGTTTTTTTTTTTTTATTTTGATGAATTTTGCTTTAGAGGCGTCGAATAGTGTAACTTGGTCTTGCTATAAGTCATCTCTAATCTAAAGTTCAAAATGCCATCTATTATTTTGGGGAAGTTTATAATTTCACTTTTAAAGCAGTTGAAATATTTCAAATTGAAAGCCTTTATTTTTCTTTTTAAAATTCACTAAAATACTTAAAAGTTTCATTGGTATACATGTTTATTGGTTTTTCATAACATTGAATCATGGCTATTCAAAGCGTATTTTAGTACAATATGAATATTTAATAGTGTAGGGGAGAACGGGCCAAATGGTGGCTTCTTGGTTTATGAAGCAACGCGTCATATGTCACCCTCAAGAATATTTGTTCAGTGATTGTTGTCGAATTGTCACAAGAGCCGTTTTTGTGACTTTTACAAAATTGAGTAAAATAACTATAGACACACCTTAACCAAATTTAAAGCCTGTAACTCGTTTCGCTTTTCAGCAATAAATTTTAAAAAGTTATAAGCTGCCTTTTAAGCAAGCGCGATTTTCTCGAAAATGTTATAGTATTGTCCGATAGGTACTAGGAACTCGTGCACCAAATTTGAAATACGTATCTCCTTTAGTTAAAGTTTTTAAGTGGTTTCAAACAGACGAACACAATGATCCAAAACCACTTTTTTAGAATCAGCTCCCTTCAAAACCGTGTAAAAAAATAAAAAAATAACCCTTTTTGATTTCCGTTGAACTCTATCGAAATACTTTCATTAATTTATGTATCACACATATTATTTAGATACTTGAAAGTAAAAATAATGAGTTATCTTGTACCCAAGTTTTAAGTAAATTGACGGGCTCAAAATGAGGAAAAAATTTCACCAAACTTAAGTGTATGTGATATTTCCGAATTGTTTTAGCAACTTCTACAAACGAGTCCCAAACTATGGTTACACTGATAGGAAAGTTATAAAAAAATTGAGTACAGAGTTATCCAGATGAAAAGGACATTTAAGAAAACTGTTTTTAAAAAAATTTGGGGTTAATAAATTGGTATTACTTAGAATATTTATCTAATTTTTGGGTATCAAAATAAATTTAATTATGTGAAATCATTTTAAGAATAATTGGAAAATGTAACATGTATTTTTATCATAATTGAAAAATATATTCGGTACGTAGGACACTGTTTCTAGCTCAACGTGCTAGCATTTATCCACTTGCTTCCAAAAATATGTTTTCTTTTTGGAAAAGTAGTAATGTTAATAGTTTTATTCAAAATAAGTTCAAACAAAAATATACAATTAAAAAGAAAAAAACATGGAAAACTAGTCCCGAGTTTCCTAGATTTAAAGGGTTGAAATTATAAAGCTTTTTATTTTAAATTGCACACATTTATTAAATTTTATTAATTTTTAGCTAATTTTTTTTCTGCATAATATTTGAAGAGCATCCATATCATTGACAACATGCATCACACAATTATTATAAACTTTATCAATGAAATTATTGTTTGAAATTTTAATCAAACTAAATAAGGTTATTAAGATTTTGAAAATATGTTTCATTGAACTTCTGAAACGATAAAAGCAATTATACTTACTTTACTTTATCCGACGCCCATTCTTGGCCTCTCTGTTGGAGGTAAGAGCTACTATGCAACTAATAACGGAAGAAAAATGACTACAACACATTTTTGGAACAAAAAGAAGAAGACATTTTTTAATAGCACAGTCAGGGTTTATATACAGAGTTATCATACTTAAATTTGCATAAAAACAGTATATATATTGCGATTAAAGTTAAACCGCTCTTGACCGACACAAAAGAAACAGGGAAAATTACTTGGTAGGAATTTTGACTCCAACATGCGGCCCCATCGGTCAAGAAATAATCACTAATCAAATAAATTTACTAAATTTACAAACATCAATTAATACAGATTGAAATTTTGTTTTCATTAAAGGCTTAGTAAGAAAATCTGCAAAGTTCTTTGAAGTATTAACATATTTCAAGTCAAACACTTTATCTTTTAACAACTTGTCTTTCACGCATAATGTCCAACTCTGCTTTTATGGTCGCGTCCCAACTATTTTTATCAGGAGACATGAAAGTTTCATGAAAGTTTCGCGGGATTTCGGTTGAGTACGTTTCGTTAAATATTTCATGCATAGATTCGTCAAAATCACTAAAACACGAATTTTCTTCACTTTTAGGTTCTTTCTTTTCCTTTACTACATTTGCTTTAAAGGGGTTTGCTTTTTAGGGTCAAAGGGTATTTTATTTTTGTTACAATGTTCTTTCACATCGTTAAGTGATCTAAGTCTAATCTCACTATTTGGGGGATAGTAATAAACGTAAATCCTGTTACTTCGATTTCTAGGACTTTCAACTCTACGCCAGTGATCAATATTGAGAGGCGTTAGTTTATCAGGTTCCGGTTCACTGTCATCAGAAATTTGACCGCTTGAAAAGTTATATTATTTTGCACTTTTGAATTCCCAAATAATGATTTCACTCCATTTTTATTTTCATCTACACGAACGTGTATAGTTTCAATTACAGTTCGTTCATTAGGGAAATATACTCGATATCCTTTACGTTTGACTGCATAACCAATCAAAATCCCCAATTTTGCTTTAGGTTGAAGTTTATTTCTGTTAACTTTAGGTACATGCACTCTAAAAACTAAATGTGTAAACTTGAAAATTTACACACGATTATGGGTATATTTCAAGAATTACACATATGAGGCACCAAATTACGCATTTGTATGTGTAAACGAGAGGCGTGTAAATTGACAAATGGTCAAAAACACATATTTATGCGTAAACGTGAAAATATCAAGCATTTTACCTAGTACTGTGAGTTTTTTTTAATTTACACACATATATGTGTTAAGAAAATCACATGCTTAACATCACTAAAAACTTTATTTTACAATTCAGCAAAAGGCTGGAGAGCCCAGTCCTTTGTATGCGAACGATCCCAGGTTCGGGACCAAGTATTGTTAAAATAACTGCTGACCTATAAACGGTCTGTGCAGCTAAAAAATATTCTTTGGAATAATACCTCGTGTAGAGGAAGTGCACTTTAAATATGCTTCAAAGTCACAAAGCTGCAGATGACCTTGACCTTAAAAAAAATTGCGTTGGATGCCTTCTCAGGTGTCGGCTCGTCACTTGACTGCGTTTCTCAATTATGACGCCCGTCGCCAATAGCCCTCGTGTAGCTCTAGTGTGACGATATTTTAACATAAAACCCTAACAAGGAGAGTCTTGGAGGGTTCCAGTACGCGACCACTGGCATCTTGGTTGTTTGATCTTGGGATATTCTTCCTGTAAGGTCTTGACTGCTTACTGGAGTTTGAAAGATAGGCGTCTGTAATGATATAATCGGATAGTTCATCTTTTTTGTTCAGCTTTATTCTTCCAGATTCTGTCACCAACTCTCTTTGCACTTCAACAAACTTGAATTTTTCATCTTCTAATCGATACAGAGTCTGGACTACACTGTCGTATTCGATGGGTAGCCTACGTATCATCTGGAAACACACCAAGAGATCGGGTATAATAAATCCAGCTTCGTCGATCTGTACCTTCTTCTCATATACTCTTTTACAGAAAATCCCAATAGTTTCCCCCTCTGAGTCAAATCGTAGCTCGTTGAACTCGTCCAGTAGTGTTGCTAGTCTGGCTTTACTCCTCGGCTCGAAATTTGATTCTAACGTTTCCCAGGCTTCTTTTCCATCTGTGGTTTGGGATATTAACGTTTGAAATTTCGATTCCATGCCCTGGTAAATCGTAGTATACGCTCTTGTTTTCCGAAGATTGTAGTCCCGCTTCTCACGAGCAGTAGCGTCTATGGCAAGCTCCTCTTCTTTACCAGTCACAAATTCCCAACATCCTCGATCCATCAGGAGGACTTTCATGTCTTGTTTCCATCGGACGTAATTGGTGCCGTCTAGTCGAGGGAAAGATACGGTTGATCCGGAGTCAGCCATAGTCTAAGACAATTTATCTTTTACAAAGGATTCCTTGATATCAGTTACGTTTTGTTTAATATTTAAATTTTCGAATTTTACTTAAATTCCTAATTAGCTTCTCAAACACGTAAAGAGGCCCATAACCTTGTTGGAGGTAAGAGCTACTATGCAACTAATATCGGAAGAAAAATTACTACAACACATTTTTGGAACAAAAAGAAGAAGAAGACATTTATTAATAGCATAGTTAGGGTTTATATACAGAGTTATCATACTTAAATTTGCATAAAAACAGTATATATATTGCGGTTAAAGTTAAACCGCCCTTGACCGACACAAAAGAAACAGGGAAAATTACTTGGTAGGAATTTTGACTCCAACACTCTCGGCCATTTGACGCCGAGCCTCCCAATAGCGACTGACGACGTAATCAGTCGGAAGTTGTGAAAGTGCAGAGTGTAATGCAGAAGGTGGTCAGCATCCATCCTAACATGACCGCAGAGAGGGAAAGTCTCGTCTGCAGCCAGGCCAAGTCGATGGAGGTAGACCCCCAAGAAGTCATGCACGGTGGTGAGGCGAACGCGGGCAACAACCTCTGCTATCTCGAGGTGTCTCGGAACAGGGCCAAAAGTGGAGAGGGTTTCCCATTGCTTCCCAAAACTCTCATCTCTTTGGGCCGCTTGATAAGATTTGTTGACATAGATGTTGATAAGATTATTCTAACTGCTAAGCGTCAAGGGGACCTATGCTTCAGCATATTCAGCCCCTAGTCTGGCGTTTTTATCGGCTTTTTCGTTGCCAGGGATTCCGGCATGGCTTGGTACCCATTGGAGGATCACAATCCAACCCTGTACAATGAGTTCCGCCAGTTTGGAACGGCATTGAATAGTTCGTAGACATTTAGATGGGTTGTTGTTACTTAGTGATAGAATTGTAGCCTTTGAATCGATGAGGAAAACAGCTTTTGCAGGAGCCAAGCCTGCGAAAGTGGTTGGCTTGTAGCCTCGTGGACTGCGGCAAAATCTCCATCATAGTTGGTTGCGTATTTTCCCACCGCTAATGAGTTTTCAAAAAGCCGGCAGAACCAGCCCGCCCCTGCTCCGTTTGTTTCAGGGAGGTACGATCCATCGGTGTAGATGTGTATCCATTCACTAGGGGGATATCGTTTTTCGATAGTATCCAAGGCGCACGCCTTAAGCTCTTCAGGGATGGCCTCGGCTTTGTTGGTCGTCAGATTGATAAGGTCAAGTCGATAAGTGGGCAGTGCATGTGCAACTGTATTATAACACCTTAGAGGAGCATGGTGAGTAGAACATAGGATTTGTAAACTGTAGCCAGGACATCTTGAGTAGCTCCCCATTTAGTAGCTGTCAGCCTTTCCAGAAGATTTAGACGTTTGAAGCTCTTTTCTGTTGTATCTGAGATGTGAGCACTCCAGGACAACTTACTGTCAAGGTTGACTCCAAGGTATTTAGATAAGGTGACTTGTTTAAGAGGGAGTCCTTTGTATTCCATATTGAAATGATGCTGTTTGGTAGACAAAGTGAAGAGTTGGGAAACTGTCTTTTCGGCACTAACTTCTAGTTTGTTCATGTCGGCCCAAGTTACAAGATTCATAAGCGATTTGTTCAGGGCGAATTCCAGGGAAAAAGCAATTATATGAAAGTAATACAGTTGGCAGTTCGAAAAGTAATTCAAGTTGATATAAAAATAGAATGTATCATCTAAACAAATATGTTCAGTGTCCTTTATCAATGCACGCCTACAGTCTCATCAAAATAAATGAGAATTTAATAAAGTTTTACAATATTTTAATTCAAGTTAAATGTACGCATATCATAAATAATAAAAAGCCATACTTGAATTTATAAAAACTTTCATTTCATTAATTTCTTTCTAAGATTTATTTTTAAAGTGATTTATACACGTAAGTACATTTATACAAGTTGATTTATATTTATTACGAATTTTTGGATTTATATTTCTGCTAAAGTCTCATTTGAAATAGCCAATCTTTATTCAGTTTCAAAGGTTTAGAAATATATTGCAGGTTTCGGATGTTAGCTGAATATTGATTCATTTTACATTTAACAGAAACCGAAACATTCATTCGATTATTAAATCCATATTTTACACTTACACATTTAATGAACAAGCACTAAAAAATATCTATTTTAAGTCATAAATGTTATAAACTGAATACACAGTTTAATACAAAAAAGATCTAAAACCAAATTGTTACAATAAATTTTTCGTTTAGTAAGCTACTTGTAACTAATTCATCACTTTAAATATTAGAAAATACTCCAAGATATTCCTTGACAGTTACACCATTTCTTAGATATATATTTTTTAGTTAGTAAAAAAAAAATACACAATGACGAGGGTTTACAAGTTTGAAGTATAAGAGAAGCATAAATATGATAAATTTTATATACTGAAATTATAACTAATACATTTTGCTCTACATTGGAGTGTTTTACAAGGACAGCATGTGCGATAACATCACTTAGTGGCTAATAGACTCTCTATATTTAATAATAGATGCAGTAGAACTCCAATTATCCAAAGCTTTGCCGATTATCCGAATTGCATAAAAAATTTCACCCGGCCTATCTGTCACGTTGCCTTGTAATTTTTTGACATGGCATCCAACATAGACGAACAGCAACAGATATGCCGGATATAAAAGTTAATATAAATATATATATATATATATATATATATATATATATATATATATATATATATATATATATATATATATATATATATATATATATATTATATATATATATATATATATATATATATATATATATATATATATATATATATATATATATATATATATATATATATATATATATATATATATATATATATATATATATATATATATATATATATATATATATATATATATATATATATATATATATTATATATATATGATATATATATATATATATATAATATATATATATATATAAAGTTGAAAATTTAACGTAGGGTAGCTATTCCCATCCAGTTATATGGGTTAAGGTTAGTTAAAATTATCGTCGCACTAAAGCTAAACACGAAGGCTATTGGAAACGGGAGTCATAATTCCGAACCACAATCAAGTTACGAGCCGATACATGAGTAGGTACCCAATGCAACTTTTAAGGGCGACATCGTACGCAGCGTCGGGAATTTGGAGGATATTTAAAATGTTCTTCTTCTACACGGTTTATTATTCGTCGGACATTTTTGGCTGCACGAGCCGTTTATAGGTCGGCAGTAATTTTGGCGATGCCTGGATCTGAACCTGGGACCTACCGCATGCAAGACGAAAGTATTTACCGACTGGGTACCCAGCCTTATCGAGTTGTATGAAATATAAAGTGGAATGGGGGGGGGGGTTACCACATTTGGGCAGTTTCGTTGCGCTAATCGTGAAATAGAAACATGCTATTATATCATAGTTATTCTGGCAATTAGAACAGGGGCCTATGGGAAAGCCCTCAGACTCCTGGAAGGGACTGGATACAATCAACCCCTCATATCAGAATGGGAAGACCCCTAATATCAGAATGGGAGGAGATTATATTATCCTGATAGAGTAGACCAGTGGATCACTTGGTATAAAATAAAAGTTTACATAAACAAGAAGTTCTGTAAGAACTAAAATAGCCTACTTTCCTATTGCTATAATAATCAAATAAATTGTTATAGTTCTTAATGATTTCCTTTCACTGTGTTAGAAGAATTATATGTAATCACTGAATTATATGTCAGCAATCAAAGAAACACAAGTTATATTATAATCATAAGGTATTTATAGAGTTTTTTAAAATTTATATTGTAGTTATAAAATATTAATATGGCGGACAGGCGGACAGACAGACAGACGGACAGACAGACAGACAGACGGAAAGACAGACCGACATACGAACAGACAGACAGATGGACATCAACCGCATTTCAATACCTACAGTGATTTAAATGACTCAAAATTGAATATCAATGCTAATTCAATGGGAAATTCGCCGACAGATAGTAGATTTATGTCCGTCCGGACGTACAGACAGACGGACAAAAAGTATGAAAGTTGGGTATCTGAGGTCATAGCTTTCTAACAAAAAAAGAATTTTTAAGATCCGATGATTAGAACCGATTTTGGAAGGGGGGTACAGACAGACAGACAAACGGACAGACAGGCGGACAGACAGACGGACAGACATACGAACAGACAGACATACGAACAGACAGACAGATGGACAGACAGACAGTTGGACATCAACCGCATTTCAATACCTACAGTGATTTAAATGACTCAAAATTGAATTTCAATGCTAATTCAATGGGAAATTCGCCGACAGATAGTAGATTTATGTCCGTCCGGACGTACAGACAGACGGAAAAAAAGTATGAAAGTTGGGTATCTGAGGTCATAGCTTTCTAACAAAAAAAGAATTTTTAAGATCCGATGATTAGAACCGATTTTGGAAGGGGGGTACAGACAGACAGACAAACGGACAGACAGGTGGACAGACAGACGGACAGACATACGAACAGACAGACATACGAACAGACAGACAGATGGACAGACATACAGTTGGACATCAACCGCATTTCAATACCTACAGTGATTTAAATGACTCAAAATTGAATTTCAATGCTAATTCAATGGGAAATTCGCCGACAGATAGTAGATTTATGTCCGTCCGGACGTACAGACAGACGGACAAAAAGTATGAAAGTTGGGTATCTGAGGTTATAGCTTTCTAACAAAAAAAGAATTTTTAAGATCCGATGATTAGAACCGATTTTGGAAGGGGGGTACGGACAGACGGACATCGACCGCATGTCAATACCTACTTTTTCATTTTTTTAATTCTTTCGAATTAAAAAAAGAAAAGTAGGCTAAAAACTACTAATTAGGGTTATTAAGGGTACAACCATGCAACGCCAGGTTTATAAAGCTAGTTGTCATATAAATGTTTGTACAATCTGTACTTGCTTTTATATTAGGTACTCATCTGTCATATAAAAAGGTTTAATTAAATATTAATTAAATATAAATTTATAAATAAAAATTGATTAATTAAATATTTCCTTCCGATTAACTCCAATTAACCGAATCTCCAAGTATCCGAATGTGGTTAGGTCGCAATTACTTCGGATAGTTGGAGTTTTACTGTAAGGGGGAAGTTGGATCATTGGGTTGGTTACATAAACATCGCAATACAGTTACTCTAGTGCCAATGTAAACAGACCAAATTACTTAATATAGCCATTAGTTTAACTTTGGAAAAAAATCTCTTAAACGGAAGTCAATAGACAATTTTTTTAAAACGATGTAGCTGTGAATATTACGTAGAATTACTTAAAAAAAAACTATGCTCGACAAATTAAGAATATTATTCGGTATAGTAGTTTTATTAAATTTTGAGAAAAACTTATATATTCATAATTATTTTTTGTTAAATTACGTTTGAACAAATTGTATAGCGTATTAATACTTGAATATAAATTAGAAATGAAAGTTTGGTCGTATAAAATAACTTATCATATAATAATAATCATATAAAATAACTTATAAGATATCATAAATTTCCATACATTTGTAGACTCAGTTTAGAATATAATTAAATAAACTACTTCGTTTTTTTGTAACATTCTTATATTCCATGAAGAATATATTTTTTTATCAAGTTAAACCTTGGGAGTCTGATTTCCGTAGTAAACGTTTAAAAAAATAAAATTATCAATAAACAAAAGAATGAACGTCATTTTTTCGTTTTTACCCAATTTGCTTTTGCAAATTACAGATTCTCTTCTAACGTACATTTCCTTTTTTTCACATTCCCCTAACAAGGTTAAAAAATGTGTCTTTTTACATGGTTGAAAACGTTTTAAAAATAGTAACGTACAACTAATTCTTGAGGCTATGTTCTACATTTTAATTAAATTATAATTGTTTTTTTTATGTCAGAAAGAATTCTTTGTTTTCCAAAAAACATTAAAACTATTCAAGACTAAGTAGACAATTTAAAGTATGAAATACATGGTAGTTAGGATATGTTATTGGTGAAGCTTAAGCATACAAATATAATATTTATTATGATGAAGTAGATATTTGACAAATATCATTCATGTTTATAGTAAGTTACAACTAGTAAGTAAATTGAAGAACAGTTACAAGTTTTATAAATAAAGGTTTCCCACGAATATATTTAAAAATATTTCGTGAGATATTTTAGAATCTAAACTAATTAATCTATTTAATACTTTTGCTCCAATCAAGGAATGAGCATATGTAAAACCTTAAGAGATGCAACAAGCTAGATTGCAAGCTTATTTGGGACTTAGAATTGCAAATGAAGGTATTTAAGTCACCAGAAGTGCATTAATTTAAACTTGAGTATAATTATTGTCAAGTAGTTTCATGGGACACGAAGCAGTCAATTTTAAATCCTAACAACGCTCATTGCTCATAAATAGATACACAAAGTACGTGATAACGAAATCCTTGTTTATTACCGGTATAAATTTTAGCACGTGATAACAAAATCGTTGTTCATTCCCTATAATACTTTTAGCACGTGTTTCTTTTCTATGTATATGATCATATAATAACTGAACATAGCATAAAATAACTGCTTGAATAAAATATTTTAACAGTTGAGTATCAATAAATGTTTCTCTATAGGTTTCAATGAAGTATAAGGGATTTTAAAAAAAGTGGAAAGTTTGAAGAAATAAAATTACTGGCACCTAAGTTTATTAAAGCTTTTACCAAAAAAAAGTTTATATTTTCACAGTAAATGTTTCCCACAGATAAATTTTATCACCATAGATTAATTTTTTTTTCAATAATCTGCATCTATAATAATAAAAATGGAAGTTTTGTGGTGTGTGTGTGTGTGTTTGTGGGTATGTCTCTTATAGGCTCATAATTCATACTTAAATTACAGATTTTGAACTTTCAGAGCTCAAAAATGTTCTATTTTTAGAGAAAATTCGAATATTCTTAAAAAAATACACCACTTTCGCTCAAATCCGATAATTTTTTGTACTTTCCTGATGCCATCTGCTGAAAAAATTAAATAAAACTTTTAACGAAAATATTTAAAATTGAAAATGTTTATTTTATTCTGTTGTCATTACCTTCAGAAACTAAATTCATTATTTCAAAAATAATTGACATGTTTCAAGTGACGTAATTCCGTCCAGTTTCCATTCTAGGATTTTATAGTGGGTTTAGGTGATGGATTTCTTCATTGATGGTTCCGTTGATTGCAAAAATGTGCATATTTAAGCTACTTCCGTGAATTATAACTATGATGATTGTTCAAGGCCATCGTACTAGAGCTACATTTTAAGGTTTTGTTTTCATTTTTTCGCCAAATACGTTGCGAAAACCGTCAAATTCTTACCTAAACGCGCCAAATAATAATTTTTATAAGCTGGTTTGTTGTTCGAAGGCCATTGTGGTAGAGCTGTATAATAATAGTGTTTGTAGCTATATCTCTTTTCTCACCAAATTCTTTCCAAAAACGCGTTCAAGGCCACTGTACTAGAGCTGCATATTAGGGTTTTGTTTTCACTTTTTCGCCAAATATTTTGCCAAACTCGCCAAATTCTTACATAAACGCGCCAAATAATATATATATTTTAAATTTATAAGCTGGTTTGTTTTTCGAACGCCATTGTGGTAGAGCTGTACTATAATAAGAGTGTTTGTAGCTATATATCTTTTCTCGCCAAATTCTTTCCGAAAACGCGCCAATGAGCTAAAAGGTTTATATGTTAATGAAGAAAATTACGATGACTTTTATGAGTGCATTTATAGCGTATTTTTTTATTTTGGATTTTTAAGGTATATAAGTAACAGTATTTTATACTTTATAACGAGCGGGAATAATAACATAAGTTTATTATCTCATAATGGATTAAATTGTACATATACTTGGATCAATTAAAACTTATTTTTAGTCCGTGCGAAGTACGGGTATTTATTTGCTAGTTGGGAAATAAATTATGGTGGAGGCCTATGGAGGTATGACGATTTATGTTGGTTGTTGAGCTTAAACTTTCCTTAGTAATAAAATCTCACTAAATAAACTTATTTTGAACAAAAATAGCTTTTCTTCAAATTAGTAACAGCATAAAGGTAGCACTGCTATGTCCTAAAGTAAACAAAAATAGTTAAGTAAAAAGCGTAGTAGAGATTTATGATTCGATTGTTTCAAACAACTACAATTCCGTATATATTTTTAGAAAAACTTTTATAATGCAGAAAAAATATAAAACACTTCTATTGAAAATATGTCAGTCATAATTTTGGTTACTGTCATAAAAGAGATAGGGATGTGGTTTTTAACTCCCTCGTGACCCGTTTTCTTTAAACATAATCAATTATCGGGTAAAAACGCCAATCTCGTAAATAAGCCATATAAATTTGAAGTAACTAGTCTCAAAAGATCCTATGTCTCCAGTCCCCTAGATCCTCGACTTCCTATGATAGTATAACGAAATACATAATCATTTTTCGGATTCTCATTTGCTCTTAACTATCAAACTTAGAATAGGGTGAGCTTAGTTATTAAAGTGTTTGAATTAAAGTCCTCATATTGCAAATATTTTTTCTGACGCTAAGATCCTACAAACGTTTTGTGTAAATATAACAGTAAGATAAAAAATGAAAAAAAGGAGATCTCGACTCACCTTCTCGTCAGGGGGTGGTCTAGCCAGCCAGACCTCCGTAGGCGTTTCTGAAATGGACTGCCAGCTGTAAGCGGAAACAGCAGTTCCACAGACGCCTCCGAAACCAAATAAAGAAGAAAAAAATTACCCACCAAGCCCAATCACCCATTTTGTTTTTATATTCCATTTGAATTCCTCTCTTTGTTTATATTATAAACATTTTGTGTAGTTAGAAATGTGTAGGTAATCGTTGTGCAGTTATGAGGTAAGTCATTTAAACCATAGATGTTTAACAACTTTCATTATATTTTAAAAACATTAACACTTATTGCTAACAAAATAATTTTTACTGCATTTTTTTTTGGATTTTAAAAATTATAAAATTATCGAATTTTATTTCTAAAAGACTTATATTTATACTTAAAAGCACAACATCAGATTATTTTTATAAAATTAAACAATATCATACTTAACAATAAAACGTCACTCAAAATCTCATAAAAAAATATTAACAAAATTGTATGATTAAATATTTTTTTCCTTCTAATATATTATTTTCTTCAGTAATAGTATCCACGTGTTCTTTCTACGTGGCCAAATAAAACTTCAAACAACATAATAAACTATCATAAAAAAAACTAGAATTTTCTTCCCTGACTAAGCTCTTAAACATTTGTTCTGTCAATTACAATGTCCCAGATTATGTTTTCAAAAAAGTGTGACTCCTTGGCGATGCTCTATTAAATAAAATTTAACAACTAAGATATATGTTAACACTATAACTTCTCTCACAATTCTGTAAAACACTATTTAAAAAAAAAAGCAACGATTACATTTTTTTCCTTGTAATATTGTTGAAAATAGGATATTTTTAGTCCGCAATGGAGGGCTTGAACTCTGAATATTAAATAATCTCATCAAAAATAATTTAACTCTTTAAAAACAACAGACTTCTTTTATTTTAGAACACACATTTTTTGAACTCACAACACAAAATAGAACATTTTCAATTTTTATTTTGAACGATGCCAAAACCTAAAACATAAAACCAGGGTAGGTTGGGGAGGGTTGCTCAACTAACCTTCATTTTCTCTCTGATATTTTCACCCAACTCAGAAGTGATCTCCAGGGGGAAAAGCCTCTGAATTGGTCTTAGCAATTGACCAGTAGATGTTTGTAATCGCACTAGTCTAACGATTCCCTCTTTACCAGGGAGTACTTCAATTACTCGGCCAAGTGGCCAGTTGATTCTCTTAATGTTATCACTTCCTATCAACACTACATCTCCTACAGACACATTAGATGTTCTCTTTCTCTCTGATCTTTGAATTAAAGCTCCTAAGTACTCTGATCGAAATCTTTTTCTCAAATCACTTTGTAGATTTCTTTGGTATATCAACCTCTTGTTAAGACTCTGGTGATCAACCTCTTCCATATCAGGAACACCTGAGGTTTTCAAGTCTTGGAAAAACAGGTTCGGACTCAAAGGTATAAGCTCGCTTTCATTCTCTGAAATATATGTTAAGGGGCGTGAGTTAACAATTGATTCACAATCACAGAGAATGGTCACCAACTCTTCATAACTTAATGAAGCACGACCCAAAACACTTCTTAACAACTTCTTCAAAACTCCTATCAACCTCTCCCAAAACCCACCCCACCAGGCAGCGGTGGGTGGATTGAATCTCCACTGGATTGGCAACAAAGAAGTGTCAGCAGTGATTTTATTCCAGTCTAGATTTTCCAAAAGACGAGCAGCGCCAACAAAATTGGTTCCATTATCGCAATAAATAACTTTACAGCGTCCTCGGCGTGCAACAAATCTTCTCAAGGCTAATAAGAATGACTCGGTCGAGAGAGATGTAACCAGCTCCAAATGCACTGCTCTGTAAATCGCACAAGTGAAGATGCAAATCCATGCCTTCTTTTTATCCCTTAAATACAAGGGGCCAGCCATATCTATGCCACAAATTTCAAAAACAGCTGCATCCTTCACTCTATTCTCAGGAAGAGGTGCTGAAGGTGCATCAAGATTTTTCGCTGAGAATCTCTTGCACTTGATGCATTTACGCACAATCGACCGAACAGTACCATTAATGATCCAGTATTTCTCTCTTAGAAGATTCAGCAGCATTTGTGTGCCAGCATGTTGCATTTTCACATGATAATGAAATATTAGTCGCTTTACAACTTCATGTTCTGATGGAAGTACTGCTGGGCTTCTGAACTCTTCAGTATCCTCACGGAAAATGAGCTTGGTTTTCAATCTGATGATATTGTTCTCATCCTTAAAAGTTTTTTAAGGTTTTTAACTTTTCTTCCTCATACATAAAAGCATCTTCTTGGATCATCTTAACGATTCTTCTCTCAGCCTCAGAAATCTGGTTTAAGACAGCCTTTCTCTCTCTCACTTTTTGGTGAACGGCAATTATGGACAAAACGCAGAATCCAGGCTACGAGATTCACAATCTGACCATATCTTGAGAAGTAGCTGTAGTACCAGTCTCTGGAAGTTGTGGATGCAACCAAGCAACTTGAAGATGCTACCCCCTTTTTTTCTCTTTGAAAACTTCACTCTCATTAGCAACAACTTCGGCCCTTGGCCACTCTTCCTTGGGTAAATACAGCCAACTTGGTTCCCTCGTGCCATCTCAACCTAAACAGATGTTGAGCTGAACAGCCTCTGCTGGGTAGATCAGCAGGATTCACTGACCCGGGTACATGCCTCCAAGACTTTGCATCTGTTAGTTCTCTGATCTCTTTTACTCGGTTTTGAACAAATGCCGACCACTGCTCACATCTCGTTATCCAAGCCAGTACGGTAGTCGAGTCTGTCCAAAAGTAGCTTGCATCACAGCTCATCTCAGGCAAAATGTTGGAGGATAGGCGAGAGCTATTGTGGCCGCTAATAGCTCTAGTCGGGTAATAGTAGTCTCCTCCTTCCCGGTTGGTGCAACTCTACTCCTTGCTTGTAGCAGGTGGACTCTAACTGCTCTGGGTGTTTCAATCCTTACAAAAGCAACTACAGCATACGCTTGCTTACTCGCATCACAAAAGAAATGAATAGTACAATTTTCTATATTATTTCCACCAAAGTATCTTAGGATGCATATTGAATTCAGGAAAACACTATCAGCCACCCATTTTAGAAAGTCTTTCTTTGTCTCTAAATCTACTTCATCATCCCAGTTTTAAATTCATTTCCATAACTTTTGTAGCAGAAGTTTGAGAATGAGAGTAACCGACATGTTACTCCAATGGGATCAAACACTCTGTGAGCCGCCGACAAAATTGTTCTTTTCGTCACCTTATCAAAACACAACTCTTTCAAACCTGTTTTATTCACACGGAAAGTGTCAGATTTTCTGTCCCAAGTTATACCTAACACATTTGAATCAACTGGAGACTCAGTTTTGGGATCAGTATGCTCCCACCCTCTAAGTAGGAATTTTCTGTTTGCCATAAACTTCAGTTTACACCCTCATAAAATGATTTAAGCTCCTCCCTATCTGCAACGCTTGTTTACGCAATTATCCACATAAAAACTGAGCAACAGCTTCTCAATAATTTCTCTGGATAATGACTTTCTCCACAAGCAATTTTGTTCAAGACGTCATGTAAGGTAAGGTTGGATGGTAGATGCCAGCAGAAATGGGTTGGCTGATACTCCGAAAACTACCCGGCAATGCCTGTAGGTCTTCAATTCTCCACCACTGTCCCTCCACAAAAATCTTAGAAAATCTCGATCTGAAGGCGTGACGGAAATTTGTAGAAATGCCTTCGCTATGTCAGATATAACGCCTATCTCTTTTTTACGAAATCGCAGCAAAATGTTTGGGATTAACTCTATCATATTTGGTCCCTTCTCTAGGCAATCGTTAAGGCTTGGGAAACCCCTTGACCTTTGCTGACGCATCAAACACAGGTCTGATACGTGTAGTGCTATTTTCCTTCACTACTGCACGATGGGCAAGTAATGAGCTGGAACCTGTTTCACAGCTTGTGACTTTCTTCTATAATTCCATCATTACACCAGCCTCTTAGAACTGCTTCGTAATCTTCATATAAAGAATCTGTCTTCAGACGACGCACTGTTGTTTCCAGCCTCTTCAATGCCAACATCATAATTGTCAGGAAGCACAGTATGATCCTCTAACCCATGGTAGATTGTACCACAACCGGTCCTCCTTAATTTCTACTGTACTCAGAAAGTGTTCTTTCGTTGCTTCTTGTAGTTGAAGTTGACTCTTTTTAGCTGATGGGTCCGAGATGCCAAGGATATCCAAAGACCACAAATCAGCAACTGATGCTACTCTTGAAACATAGAAGTCACAACCAAGGATGCGTTTCCCTTTCCAAAGAAAACTGTGGCACTCTACCCATGACCGTCCACACCCAATCTTGTCTGTACAGCTGCTAATCCACAGGGTAATAATTTATGACCGGCTGTCAACAGTTTTTCCTGCTACATCTGCACCAATGAGGATTTCGATTGGAAATGGGCCTTGACACCACACCAAGTTGGGCCTTGACAATCATTCACAGGAACTACACCACACTGAGCAAACTCTTGCAGGATAGTTTTGGGTGACTAATGGAGGTACCGACTCGCATATGACTGGTTGGCTTAGCACTTTTGAAGTTGCAGTGGTAGGTATAATCAACACTTGATAAGTACAAGGTAAAAACATCATGCTTCATACATCTGTGTTCTTACCACCAAAAGAAAAATGTTGTAAGAACTCAAAACCTTCTGGTTGGTAAGCCATTTCTTCAGCAGTGTCTCCTAATAAATATGATCGCTGTGAGCCGAGTCGATGATAGCTCTTGCTGTACGTCTTTTACCATTTCCTCTGATAACCTTTAAAGTTTGCAGAGCAACACTTGGCTTGTTACAAAAACTTGCTAGGACTTGATCTCTCTCTGCTGAAACCACCACGGGTTTGTTTTCGGATGCACTATTCTTCTCAGTCAATTCAGTCTTCCACTGCATACTCCTACATAGTAATATGTTGTGCTTCTTGCTGCAACATAAAACAACTGGTTTTTCATAAAACACTTGTTAAAATGTATGATTAGGGTTCAGGCACAGAAGCAGCAACGCGATTTTTGAACTAGCTCTTCTCTTTCTTTCAACTTCATTTTCCTAGCTTTCAAACAATCTTTCAGACGGATGAGGAAAGGAACAAAAAATATACTTCTTTGGAACTTGTGATGCAGCGAAAAGGTCTGTAGCGCTTGGTATTTCTTTTACGATCAGATTGTCTACCCTCTCTTTTTTCCAGGTTGTAGGTAGCCCTAGAATAACCTCGCCCTGGATATTTTGATTTATGTTGGGTTAGACTACATGAAGCTAATTCTATACGTTCTTCTGCCTCGACTTCACCTTGCAAGAAATCTAGAATACATTCCAGCTCACTCTTTTCTCCTTGACTAGGAACCAAATCTTCTAGAACTCGTCGATTCACAGCTCTGTAGTGTTCCCATGCGATCAAAATTCCTTCTGGCAATGGACGACTCAACGAGTGGAAAGAGCATAGCTGCATATTTTCACTGGTGATCCCAGCAGCTCTAATGAACGTAGTTTAGACACCTAGGCTGTCATACAAATTTCTCAGGGAAAACTTAGCTATGTTTCTGTCTTTGCAGTACCAGCGATAGCCAGTCTCTAACGTATTACTGTATCAGCAACTCTTCTCTTCCGAAGCGGGCTTTCAACTGATTCAACGCCTTCTCGTAACTCTGACCACCCGGAGGGAAACTTTTCAGAAGCTCATCTGCAGGGCTGCCTTCCTTCATAGTTTGAGCCAGGTATGCAAACTTGTCGTGGAGATCAAGGTTAGGGTCTTTATTCTACCTTCTCGAACTGTCCCCAAAAATTCCAGATTAATTTCGGACATCTCCGTCGAATGTAGGCAGCTTAATTGTTGGGTAGCGTAAAGGCATTTTTGTGGTTGACCGGAAACTGGGGACGATTCATCAAGGACGGGTTGTATTTACTCGTTTGTTCCAAGGTCAGCTTTTCCAGCTTCTTAAATACACGTGCACGGTCGATGTACGCCTCTATTTCGTCAAGTTCTTTCTCAAGTTCAGTTTTCATTGACTTCTTCGAAAACATGCCTCTTACAGCTTTCTTCACATGCCAAATCCCATTTGCCCTTCTCTTCAATGATTTGTAGCCTTTCAACTCTCTCATCAAGTTCAAGGTCTTTCACAACTTTCTCAAACTCGTTACACGCCTTCGTAAACATCCTTCTATATTGTGTACGTTCTCGCTTTAAGTCCTCCTTCTCAAACCCTAGTAGCAACTTTTCATCGACCGATAATCGAATTTTCATCGTTCACCGGTGAGCCGATTGAGAATTCGGAATATCGGATTTTCGCTGAAAATTGCCCGATTGCTCGATAACTGCTCGGTTACGTCCGCTCGATCGAGCAGCCTAGGATGAGTTTTTCCGATGAGATTCCGATCAAGTGTCAAGAAAAAATCGATAAGAATCCGATGAGTAGTAATCGAAATCTCATCGGCCGATGGAATTTCGAACACTTTGCGATAAAATTCCGAACAGTTTACGACATGTTAGTACAAAAGTTTTAAACGAGATGGCGACACTATTTTTTTCTGTTAGTCAGGTAGAATTAAACTCGTTTCGAATTCAGCTGGGGGACAGAACCCCCAACCTCGGCTCCGCACTCTTGACTTGCAACTGGAACCGTGCGTTAAACCTCACGGCTATCGACACTTGCACTATATTTGAGTTTAAATAAAGAGGTCAAAAGGTTGATCGTTAAAGAAGTTTTATGTTATTGATTAAGACATTTTAATTTTGATTTTTCCTTTTAAATATTAATTTAAGTTAACAGTACTAATAGAAATATCTTAAATTTAAAAATAACTCTTGGTAACTTACGTATTGAAAAAGTTGTTTGGTTCATAATATTATTTCAAAAATCTATTTTCTTTAAGTTTTTCAAAAATTAATCATGGCCAAAAAGTTAAAAATTAATTTCCAAGTAAATAAAAGAAATAGTTATCACACAGTAAAAATATTTCTCTTCGCACGTAATTAAAAATTTTGTGTGTAAGTAAATAAAAAATAACTATTACCAGTTTAAATATAATAGTTTTCGGATATGAAGTTTTAGAAATAATTTAACGCAATTTGTATGTACTAAAATAAAAAAAAGCCACATTTTTCGGTTTCTTATCGTTGCGATATCGATTCGTCATAGTTTTCCGATGAAACGTACATTGATTGAATTTTCACTTTTGACCGATATCGAATCGATGACTTTTATCGATAGAATTTCGTTCACCGATTTCCGATGTCGCCTCGTGCACTTTCGGATTACGGATGCGATCACCGGTGAGTTTTCGCTGAATCCGATGAACGATCGATGATCGATCGAGCAAATTTCGAGAAACAATGCTACTAGGGAAGTTCACTCTGACTTTCGAATCAGCAATGTTGAAAATAGGATATTTTTTAGTCCGCAATGGAGGGCTTGAACTCTGAATATTAAATAATCTCATCAAAAATAATTCAACTCTTTAAAAACAACATACTTTTTTATTTTAGAACACACATTTTTTGAACTCACAACACAACATAGAACATTTTCAATTTGCGTTTTGGACGATGCCAAAACCTAAAACATAAAAACCAGGGTAGGTTGGGAAGGGTTGCTCAACTAACTCTACTTATTTTATTAGGCTTTAACGCAACATCTATATCATATTCTAAAATGATGCTCACGCGTTCTTTCCATGTGATGAAACAAAACCTCAAACAACATAATAAACTATCATGAAAACCCCATCGAATTTCCTTCCATGAATAAACGTTCAAACAAGTGTTCCGTCAATTACAATACTGAGAATGTTTCATAAAAGTGTCACTCCTTGGCGATCTTTTAATAATTAAAATTAAATAAAAAGGTGCATATTAACACAAAAACTGCTCTCAAAATTTTGTAAAACACTACTTCAATAAAAATATACGATAATTTTTGCCCTTCTATTGCATCATATTATAAAATAATGCTCAAACAACATAATATACTATCATGAAAACTCCTTCGAATTTCCTTCCATGAATAAACGTTTAAACAATTGTTCCGTCAATTATCATACCGAGTATGTTTCATAAAAGTGTGACTCCTTGGAGACCATTTAGTAATTGAAATTAAACACAACAAGACTCATATTAACACAAAAACTGCTCTCAAAATTTTGTAAAAGACTACTTCACAGAAAAATCTTCGATAATTTTTCCCCTTCTATTACATTATTTTATAAAATAATGCTCACGCGTTCTTTCTACGTGGTCAAATAAAACCTCAAACAACATAATAAACTATCATGAAAACCCTCTCGAATTTCCTTCCATGCTTTCAAACAATTGTTCCGTCAATTACCATATCGAGTATGTTTCATAAAAGTGTGACTCCTTGGAGACCTTTTAATAATTAAAATTAAACAACAGGACACATATTAACACAAAAACTGCTCTCAAAATTTTATAAGACACTACTTCAAAAAAAATCTACGATAATTTTTTTCTCTCTATTACATCATATTCTAAAATAATGCTCACGCGTTCTTTCCATGTGATGAAACAAAACCTCAAACAACATAATAAACTATCATAAAAAAAACTTCGAATTTCCTTCCATGATTAAACGTTCAAACAATTGTTCCGTCAATTACAATACTCCAGAGTAAGTTTCATAAAAGTGTGACTCCTTGGCGACCTGAGCCCGTTTTCCGGAGACGTAATCACTTGTCAGGTCACAACATCCACCTCATCAATCAGGCACGAAGGAGAAAAAAAAGGCACAACAAAACCGCCCATCGCACACTATTCTCGGCGTTGTGGTAAAGGCTGATCATCAGCATCGATTTATTGGTGGATGGATCAACGGCTACTAACTGGAGCTGTTGAGGAAATAACGAAATAATGAGGTTAGGAATGTTCTTGTGAATGGTTATTGAATATGTGCAAGTTCAAATTAAATGTAAAATTCGTCTAAAACAATTTTTCCAAAATTTTAAGATTATAATTTTTCCTTAACATATTGTTGCTGCTGCATGAATCACTGTTAAATACCATTTTATTCAATGAAATTCGATGCAATTTTTATTCCACCTTAAGCCAAAATTTTATTCCAGTAATTGCTTCATTAAATATTGATACAAATACCAATAACTTAGACTATTTTTACGGAGTATTAAAATTTCTTACATAAAAAAACACTACAAAAAATCTCATAGCCAAAGAACTAGGCAAACTAATATTATTATGACTTGAAAAGTTTTTAAAATTCTAATAAAGGATTTCCCATTTCCATTCGATATTTTTATAGTATCTCTAAAACAGTACACATTTCCTGAATTTTCGCTGCGAGAATGACATTTGAAAAAATAACCATATTGCGCTTATCCATCCTTATTATCTCAAAATAGGTATATATCCTATACTCCAGAGTGGTTAGCTTGTTATACCGAAGATAAAGATACATGGAAATTCTATAGATAATGAAACTATTAACTGTAAACATTCTTTTTAGCCAAATATTCACCTTATGGGGACTAAATCATTTAAATATCTATAGTAAAAAAATTCTTATTCTTCCCAGTGTAAATATTTTCACAACTGCAAAAGAAAAAGTTTAGTTTTTCGGTCATGCCAATTGAGTTATAATAAAAATAATATCAATAAAAACAATTATATAAATAGGAAATGCTAAACTCCAGTTGTAACGGTATAATATATCTTACACATCTTCTTGGGAATTCTTACTTGATTGCATAAAAATCTAGCATAGGTTATCGCAAATAACTGCTGCATAAAAGTAACTAATCTATTTCGTCACCAGCTCATCAAACTATAGTATTTGAATCGTTGCCTAGAACAAAAAAAGAAAGAAAAATTACCTACGTGCAGCTAAAATTGAAATGTGGCGGAAATTGATGATATCAACGCTATTTTTGATATATTGCTTCGATTACGCCTGGAGAGAGTTCACTTAATCGATGTAAATTTGTTATTCTCGATGGTATCGTAAACATGTACTTTTGAGTAATTTTCTGTGCCTAGGGCCTGTAATATAAAAGTTATCTATCGAATATATTTTAGTAGTGGCGGAGGTAATTATCGAAGGTGGGTGTCATGAAATGAAGACATAAATTGGAATTTCTATAAAACTAATTTGGTTTTAGTGTTTAGATGTTTTTTGATTGAGTAATTTGTTTTAAAAAAATGAACTGCGAAATTAATCTTTTGGTGATAAATGATTTTTTTGCACGATAAATGCAAATCCATTGAATAAAAACTATTATAAGCTAGAAAATAAAAATATTGCTATATTTAACAGGTAACATTTATTCTTTTATTTTTACATTTCAATTCCAGCTATTTCTATTTTTTCTCTTTTTTGCAATCTTTCATAAATTATAAATCTCCTGAGAATTTATTAAAAAAATTTTTATTGAAGATATTTGTAGATATTAGAAACTAAACTTCTTAAAAAAAGAATTTATTTCGGAAAATCAATCAAGAGTATTATGCAAATTTGTTTTGATATTAAAAAAATAAAAAATGTGTTTATTTATTTTCTAATTTACTTAAGGGGGAATGGCCACGCTGGATCGCGGGTCTCCAAAGCAAAGTGTATCAGTGTTAATTCAACTTAGAAAAATGTATTTTCTCTGTCACATTTCTCCGGCTGTATTGAATATTTTTACAAACGGATATTTTTATCTGATAAATGTAGCTAAATTACAGGTCCCGACAAACCCACTTTTTGAAATTGGTTCGAATATTTTCTTTTAATTTTCAATAAATAATTTTACAAAAAGTATTCGAAGCAATTTTAAAAAGTGGGATTATAGACACCTGTAAGTTATTTTTACACCTGTTTATTTACACCTGTAAGTTACATTTATTATTTAAAACAAAAACGTTTGTAAAAGTATTCAATACAGCCGGAGTAATGTGGCAGAGAAAGTAGTTTTTTTCCCAATGGATTAACACTGAGGCACTTGAGTTTGGAGACCCGCGGTCCAGCGCGCCCATTCCCCCTTAATAAGACTATTCGTAAATATAAACACGATGGCTTTCGAACTAATACTAATGAGAAATATTCATATATTTTGCTAATATCAAAAGATAAATTTTAAATTGCATTAATTTTATCTTTTAATTTATAAAATAAAGGTAACACAGATGCTGCAGAATATTTTTGCAAAACATTTTACTTTTTTAATAGTTAGTATACCATTTCCAACTAATTTCGAACTATTTTATTATTAAATGGAAGATAAGTAATTGAAACATATAAAAAAAAGAAATAGTAGTTCTTAGAGTATTTTAAGCACATATATAAGAAATCACTTAGTTTGTCGTTGACAAATCTACATCTATATTTTAAAGTGAATTAAATTCTTCACTAAATATTTTAATAGCATATTTTTCTTCCCTATAGGACACTTTCAACGTATTGGTCGTTTGCACATAGAATATGTTTACACCTGTAATATTAAATATTTTCAAATGATTTTCAATTTTTTGACAAGCTATCTCCTTTTAAAACACCGATGTTTGTTTACAATAAAATTTCTTCAGAGACTTCAAACGGTAACTTTCGAGTGCTTTCCAAAAAGTATAGAATAAACTTCCCTTGAGGCAATCCCCAAAATAGTTCAAATCCCTTTCAACTCCATAATTAGAGTTTCCTCCCACACCACCCTGCTTAAAAGCGGAATCTACTTAAGGGTTGAATGTGATTTAACCATTGGTTTCTGAAGCGTATTATTATTCAATTTTAATACTGGGTCTGGGACATAATCCCGAAAGCCGAAATCCCGACAAGCCGAAATCACGAATGGGTCAAAATCCCGAATGGGTCGAAATCCCGAAAATAGATTTTTTGTCCATTTCTCGTTTTTTTTTTTAAATATTAGAGATTATTGTGTGTATGTGTGAGTGAAATGAGTGAGTGAGTGAGTGAAAATGAGTGAGTGAGTGAAATGAGTGAGTGAGTGAGTGAAATGAGTGAGTGAGTGAGTGAAATGAGTGAGTGAGTGAGTGAAATGAGTAAGTGAGTGAGTTGAGTAAGTGAAATGAGTGAGTGAGTCACTCACATTTCACTCACTCACTCATTTCATTCACTCACTCATTTCACTCACTCATTTCACTCACTTATTTCACTCACTCACTCATTTCACTCATTTCACTCACTCACTTCACTAACTCATTTCACTCACACACACAATAATCTCTAATATTTAAAAAAAAAATCGAGAAATAGACAAAAAATCTATTTTCGGGATTTCGACCCATTTGGGATTTCGTCCTTGTCGGGATTTTGGCCCATTCGGGATTTCGTCCCTGTCGGGTTATGGGCTTTCGGGACTTCGGCGTTCGGGATTCTGGCTTGTCGGGATTTCGGCTTTCGGGATTGTGTCCTGAACCCTTTAATACTATATATTTTAGAACCTAATACAGAATCGTAACATGTTTATTTATAAAAGATTTATGTTATTTATGAATTTTGTAATTTATTTAGAGGATGAAAATCTATAATAATAAAAATGAAGTAGTGTATGTATGTATGTATATTACTTATAGACTCTTAAACTAGACATCTGTTTGACTCGTAACTTGGCACAAATGCGTAGTTTATACTTAGATTATAATTTTTGAACTTTCAAGTTTTAAAATGTTCTATTTTTAAAGAAAATTTAGAATTTTTTGCAAACCTACACCAGTTTCGCTCAAATCCGATCTTTTTTTCCGTTCCTGTTGCCATAGGCTGAAAAAATTAAAATAAACTTTTACGTAAATAATTAAAATTGAAAATGTTTATTTATTCTGTTGCCATTACCTTCAGAAACTAAATTCATTATTTGAAAAATAATTGATATGTTTCAAGTGACGTAATTAAGCCAGTCTACATTCCCGGATTTTAGTGTGGGTTTATTTGATGATTTTGTCATTGGGGGATTTTTCTGTGAACTGCATGTATGCATATTTAAGCAATAAATGTATAGTTAAGCTATTACTGAACTATGATGGTTGATAAAAGCCATCGCACTAGAGCTGTATATTAGGGTTTTATGTCTTTATTTTTCGCCAAGTACGTTGTCAAACTCACCAAATTATTTACTAATACGCTCCAAATTTGCAAAATGTTTTTTTTTTAATAAATGATTTATAAGCTGGTTGGTTGTTCGAAGGTCATTGTGCTAGAGCTGTATAATGGGTGTGTTGGTAGCTAAATTTATTTTCTCGCCAAATAATTTCCCAAAATGCGCCGAATGACCTAAACGGTTTTATGTATTTATGAGGGAATTGTGATGACATTTATGAGTGCATTTAATAGCGTATTTTTCAGTATGGAATTTTTAGGCAATGAAACGGGATTTTATACTTTATAACGAGCGGGAACAATAACATAAGCTTATGATCATGTAACAGGTTATATGGTACACATACTTGGATCGATTCGATATTTTTTTTAATCCGTGCGAAGAACAGGTATTCATTTGCTAGTTATTAATAAAACTTTGTATATGCACACTGTAAACCGCACATTTTTCTGATGTTCTTTTTTAACATTACAGTGTTGTAGCGTTTCAAATTGATGTTTTCACGATCACATGAACAACCTTCTCTGTATAGCAATTAAACATAGAGGATAGGTGCATCCAAACACTGAAAGGTAAACGTTTCACATAATAAATTTACAGCATATGTAAATACACCGCAAAGAGTGAAGACAGTACTTTAACCATCACACTGGGATATTAAATTAAAAGGATTTTTTTTCGTTGTATGGAACATTATGCGTTTATTTAACGTAAAGTCTAACATATTTACATCCATTTTAAGGCTCAACTCCAATCTTTAGCCATATCTTATCGAAGAGTAGAACCTGAACTTTCACTTTTAAGAGAAAAACAATATAAAAATTATAATGTGAGAATCTCTATATTTAAAATGGTTTGTGTCAATGAATTTCACATTGCGTTACCCCCAGGTATAATCGAATTAATTATATTCCAATCGAATTAATATAAACATACAGCCCATTAAAATTCCGTTTTTTGAATCTTGCCGTGAGTATTAAAATCCTATCCTTCTGTTCATACGAAAAAAACCTTTCACCCAGCAGTGGTACTAACATTTCCTGCCCCCTTATCCTCTGATCCTGGATAGCAAGCTCAGTAATTAGGGTCGAAGAATGAATCGTTCCTAAAGCACCAGCCCTTTCCGAGCAGCGACATTAACACGCATTAACCCTCGAAGTCTTTTTCTGGGGTGGCTGCAGTGATAAAACCGGCAACATGTCGATGAGGTGTAATTATCCCGGCTGTTAGCGAATTGCGCAGGCTGTTTTCAGGTGCGATCTTTCACTCGTGGGACTTCGATGCGAATAGAATGTTTGATAAAGAACATGCCTTGATAAATAACGAATTCCCCGGTTGGGTCCGGGTGTGTGTATATTTCCCTAATAGGTAATTGATGGGGGTTGGAGAAACCCTGGTGTATTTCTAGGTACTAGATTTTTTTTTATTTCTAATTGTTGTTGTATCTCACATTCAGGGAGATTGAATATGGGTACAGGGTATTAAGGGTATACGGCTAATTTAATGTAAATGGGTGTATTTTTTGTATTGTGGATCGTCTTTGTATGTTGAGATTTTTAAATAAAACAAATTTGCCGGAAATAGATAGTGAGAGAGTCTTGAATAATGTGTGTGTGTGTGTCTGAAAACAAAAATCATGCAGGGTTTTTTTTAACAGAAACTATTTGTCCCAATCAATGTTTAATTTATATTTAAATGGGATATGAATTTACGCTGCAAAAATAGTTTTGATGGTTATAAGCTTGAAATAAAATAATTAAAGTATCGAATTAAGTGTTTATTACTTATTCGTATAATTGTTGAGAGATCCGCCTTACCTTTTTATGCTTGTTTTTTTTATTTCAAATATGTTTTCGGGCATTGCTAATAAAGTTGACATTTAAACATAATAACTTGGGCAGTAATACATTTTGTGATCCTTAGGAACATTTTTAAAGTTTGGAGGTTACAAAAATGAATATTCTTTTTAGGTTTCTTAAATTATCTACAAGTAATATAAGTTAAGTGTTTGTTTATAATATTCAGTTCAAAGGTTTGAGATTGTACTTGAACTTGCTCTCTTATCACTTGTTTTATTATTTTTAAAAATACCATTAAGTACAAACACGAAATACATCTTGTAGGCATACAGCCATGATTAAGTGGCAATTGCCAACATTTATTAATCAAAAGCCGCATCGTTAAACTACTTCAAACAATCTTAACCCGATATTCATCTAAAATGCAAATACACAAGTCTGCACGAAAAGTTTCCAGTTTCTCAGCTGACCGCACAGTTATTCTATTTACCAGAAGTTAGACCAAAACATTAATCAGCTTCATAATTTGGTTCAACTTGCCGGAATAACGTCTAAGAATCGAATTAATGCTCAATTTCTAACCAAATGGTTCTCTTAACAATCCAAGCGTGCTCGTATAATTTATGACGAAAGCAGAACTGCGCACGGAGTTGCATACATTATTTACACCTCATACTTGGCTGTGTATTGTAAAGTTTCTTCCAAAGGTTCAGATACCTTGAGAAGATTATCTGTCTCCTGTAATCTAAGATGCATTTGTCTCTTTAAACGGATGCTGTCAACTGACTTCTCCAAGTTCTTGAATATTCATGAGACGATGCGCATAAGGTTTACGTCCATTGATCTTGTCGGGTAGACATGATGAAGAGACAATCACCTGATCAAATTAACTCGTTCCATATGAATATACAGAACTAATTATTCCCAAAATCCAATTAATTAATTATTTCAAAAATAAAACTGATTTAGTACCCGAAATCTTAGTAAAATTAATTCACTTATAAGTGAAGGTTTTTATGCAAAGCAACCCAAGGCATATAAAAAATTTTGCTTTTATTATGAGAAAACACATTCAGACTGTCAAAATTCATTTTCAATTCTCTTTTCAGTACTGGTAGTGAATATGCTTCTATCATATAAAAACTTTAATTAATTGGTATGGCAATGTTATTAAAAGAGTTCAAATTAATTTTTTTAAATATTTAATTTCCAGTTTTCTTGAGAATCCAACCTTGAAGTAGTCTAATTTGCACCCTGAATTTGGTTTCAGGTTCACTCTTTAAAGTTCAAGAGATAGTTTACTTAACTTATAATTTATTACAAATTGTTCATAATAAAATTGATTGTTCTTTTCTGTGAGGTGACATTTGTATTATTGTTCCCCTCCCACGTAATACTAGAGTGTTTTTCGATGGTTCTCACATATCAATTGTTTCTCATAATTATTTTTTCTTTAAATTTTTTAAGTTACATAATCATCTATCTTCAAATAGTATTGATATTTTCGGTGATACTTCTGTTAACTTTGACAATTATATTCGTCTAATTCAGTTTTGACACATGTTTATCTAGTTGTCTTGTTGTGCTAATGTGTTACTTTAATGTCATATATTTCATTCAAATGTTTCTTTTTTTGTGCATTTGTATTTTTTATATTCTCTAATTATAATATAAATTAAATTATGTCTTCATAAGAATTTCTTACAATAAACCGAAACAATAAGCAAAGTTAAAGATATTTTAGGTTTTAATATGGTTAGAAAATGTTAAATACAGATTTGAATGATTATTGATTACATAATATACTTTGAAAATTGATGTTTTATAGTACTAAATAGCGTTCAGAGATACACAAAAACTGATTACTAAGCAAAATCTTTATGATTTTAATTGCATCAAAAGTCGTACAATGTTATGTCAGTCATAAATTAAAAGGACCAGTGCCTGTTTACTGGAGATTTAATTTTAGTGTAGACTAATGTGATACCACTAGTACACGTAACACGTACACCATAACAGTTTCTTTAAAATAACATAATAGCATAATTTCAAATTCAAAGTCTCCATTATTGACGCTCTAGGTAAAGTAGCTGTGGAATGGGATTACGACGGCTGTTATAATGATTCCAATGATTCATATCTGAGTTCCGAGGTTGTCACTGGCATTGTTAAGCAAAGAGGTAAACTTCAAATAGAACATTTTAATATTAAAAAAAGTGTTAAAAATAGTTTTTATACTAGTAAATCTAGTAATTTTGCGTGAAACTTTTTTTTACTGCATATGAAATTTTAGATACTTTTATAATTAAAGTTGCGTTGAATGAAGGATAATTTCTGTGTGTACAAGAATTAGTTAGAGTGTGGATAAGTGAATGTCTGCAGAGGATGTTGTGAGTCTGACAGTGTGATATTTAAAAAGAGTGGACAGAACTGGATATAGTCGGGACTGAAACAGGACATCTTGTTGGCTTGTGCTTTATTGGTCCTTATTTTTGTATTGTATTTGTATTTGTACCACATTGCAAACAATTGTTATGTTTTATTCCATGAAACCCTTAATCCCTAATCTTTGGTTATTAAAATATTGCTTTACTAATAACTCAACACCAACTAGGCAAAATCCGCATGTACGCTTTAAATTATTTGCTAAAAAAATGATACTTATTTTCTTAAAGTTAATTTTCTACAATGTAAGAAAAGGTAGAAAAACTTTAAAAAAGATTTACATATAATTTTAAACTTACATCTACTAAACTTAAAAATGTACAGTGTCTCTAATTAACTAGATTTATCATGTAAATGCAAAATAAGTTTTCTTAAAAAACACATACCCTTTTCAAATGTAGGAAGTATAAATTTTATAATTACAGTTTCTAAATTTGAAGCATTATGTATTATGTAAAAAATGCATATTTGCTTCGTATAACACAGATTTGTCAATTTAAAAAAAAATTAATTACATTTTTAAACTAAAAATTTAAACTTTGGGAGTTTTTTCTCCATTTATTTCGTGCGGTGAGTAAGTTTTATACTTTTCCCAATTTTTATAAAGTTTTATTCTTAGAGGCAATTATTATTGTATCCTAAATTTTCTTAATTACTGCTTCCTTGAAAGAACAGCCCAAGGATCTTTTTAATGGTATAAAGTTCTGGAAAGTTAAAGTTACGACCTTTTCTCAATGTCTTTATTAAAAGGAGAATTTTTTTAAAGCTTTGGCGAGGAGTTTCTCAACTTCCCTGCATATTTTCAAAAATTTGAATATCATTTTGTCGGTTATAAAGTAAAACGTCGGAGCGCATAATTTGGTGGACTGTGGCTGTAATAAAAGGGGAAAAGTTATTAAAGGGAAATAACGAAACCCATTTTTAAGTTTTTACTAAAATCATCTCGGTTTTTTTTTAATACTAACATATAATTCAAATCATAAACGTGCTTTAAATTTGTTTTATTCTTAGATTTTCAATGCACTGAATTTTTTGGCGTATCACACTTGTTATGCAGTCTGCGCTATGAAAGTGGGTGACAGACAGACGGACATAGTCTTCATAAAAGCTTCCACTCTTTACGTTATAAACATAAAGTGGAAACTAATACTCCTAGAATTGTTTACTTATATTATTAGTTTTGAAGATGTTTTTAAGAATAGTGAGTTACGGCACAGCTGCTCTGACTAAAAGACAAAATAGAGTTCATGTAGTACCTGTACAAATAAGCCACACAAATAAATACAGACCATTTTAAAACCAACGTCTTGACCATCGATGAATTGTTTACGAAATTTCAAATGAAAAGTAAAAAGTTAAGTACTTGTAGATGAAGGTCAAGAAAACAAATGTGTATCTTAAAGGCATGGCCTTTTCAACTTTAAGGCCACAGAAGGCTCTTCTTTTAGTAGCGCCAAGCGTCTGGTTCATATTGTCATCTTTTTCGAATAAAAGGTACGAAACATCGTGCAAGAATAAGAATACTTTTCAGGTTCCTAATAGGTTTCGTTCTTATTACTACTACTACCACTTCTACTATTACATATATATTCTGGCTTGTGTGCTCGATCAGAGACCCGCTTATGAAGCCTTCGTCAAGTAAGACAAACACAGAAAGAATCTACTATTACTAGAATTCTACTATTACATATATATTCTGGCTTGTGTGCTCGATCAGAGACCCGCTCATGAAGCCTTCGTCAAGTAAGACAAACACAGAAAGAATTTTTACTGTCACAGAGAAAGGAATATACACACAGGGCGAAGGCGGAAATCAAACCCGCACCCGTTACAGCGTGCATACTGATAGCGTAATGGTCCAAACCACTCGGCCATCCAGGCCCCGTTTCGTTCTTATCTTTTGGAATTGCCAACAATCATAACCGGACGGATAGTGTGACGACACAGAGAGCTTCCTGGCATCATTAGTCGAGAAAGCTGTGTTACAGTTGTAAAAACATGTATTTCTGTAAGTAAAAACTTTTTTTGATATTATCTTTATTCCATAAATAAAATTATTTATGTAAAATCTAATAAATAAGCATTTTAAATGCTTATCCAAAACATAACAACTGAGAAAAATATCTTTGTCTCACATGAAATGTCTCTAAAGAAATTAATTAGGACTTAATACAAACCTTCACAAAAAGGCTGTTACACACATTTATTTTTATCATTGGTGTAATTATGATTCGCAAATATGTTTAAAAGAGAAAAAAAACTAGTTTTTGTATTGTGATTCAAAATATACTTTCAAATCCTAATTATAAGAATATTAAAAAAGTAAAAGCTAATCACATCGACTTTATGTCAAAGTTTGTTAATAACAGTTTAATGTATTGCCATTTAAATGCATTCTTGATAAAAAAAAGTGATTCTCCAAACATTAATTAGAATGTTATTAAAGAATATTAAATGCATTTACTAATTAAGTATATTTTATTGACGTATTACACATGTATAATGTCATTAAAATATATTAAATTAGCAAATACATTTGAATTATTACACTTTGAGATTATTTTATCGATTGAATTTCCTCCCGAAATAGGAATTTTCAATTAATTTTACTGTCAAAACATCTTGCGTAAAGGAGTGACGTATCTTAAAATAAAGGATTTTCTTGCACAAGAAATTAATCCAAAATATCTATCAGGATAAATTTTATACACAGTAAAAAAGTATGATGAAATACAAGGAAAATGCACATGAACAAGAAAATGCATGCTAAGTCTTTTTTTAATCAATATTATTAAACAGTTTTAATTTGGTCTCCACTCTTGAAAACATTTGTCAGTTATTTTGGGAAAATAAGTTCATTCTTAAGCGAACATTCAAAGTACACAGCGAAAATGAGACTAAGATAGGATTAAATACATTTTTATAAGTTAAAAAAAATGTATGCGTTATTATTAAAAGCTATTCATTTCGGGCCAATATTGTCGCAATCGACGGTAATTGATGTTCTCGAAAACTAGAGGAATCGCCTGTTCAATTAATTACTTTAATAGTTAGACCTGGAAAGTTAACATAGTTAATTTTTAAAGTACATTTTGTGGTTTGGAAGTGACAATTTTTAAATGGAGAGGGCTTAATTATATTGTTACAAACATTTTGCTACCCATTGTCTACCAAAGGGATCCCCATGGTAGAGATGGGTTATTTCAGAATTTATACTACTGAGTTAGTTGTTAACTAGATTACTGGTGGGAAATTGCAGCTCCATCTCCTGGTGGTTTTCTGTAGTCTTCCTACAATATCATTAATATAACTTTTATTATTATATTTTTACAGTTTTTAAAAATACAAAAATGGAAACTGTTATTTAAAATTACTTCTAAATTTCAATCGATATTAACTTTGTTCTTTTACCAAAATAATTTAAAAGTCAACACTCCCCTAATCTCTTTTTTAAACAACTGATCTCCCAAAATCTATATTACTAATTACATTTGTAATATAAACAAACCCAAAACTATTTCACCGTAAGATCTTAAATCCAATTAATTAACGAAACTAATAAAATTTCTCCTGCAATATCTTTCAGGCCCTCGCACTTTATTCGCCAGAACATTCCCCGCAATTTTAACTCGCCAAATTAGTCGCCATAATTAAAACCCATACAGCATTCACTCGACACAAATTAAACATCCATTAAAACTTGGCTGAAGTGATCTCCCTTGGCGCGCTGTGTATGTGGCGATTGACCATTACGACTTCCTACTGCGCGGGAGATCGTTGAAATATTGACAGCATAAAATAATTTCGAGGTTTTATCTTTTCCATTCAATTAACAAGCACTCGCACGCCTATCAATTATTCACTTCTACCCCTTCCCCTGGATTCATTATCGACTCATCCTGTTTGTATAAGTTGTAATTTTAAGGGTTATTTTTAGCTGAGCAGTTAATAAGTATATCGTTTAATTAAACAGCCGTTATTATTTTTTCTTAAGTGGTGAACAGGGGAAAAAACCCTGTTGTATTTTCAGACAGTTAAAAACTGTCAACTGGGACTCCAGTAATTTTTTTTCAGTTTAAAACTTTTATTCTTCAAAGGAAAACTATTTTTAACAGGGAGGAATTGATTATTTTGCACTGAAAAACTTGATAGTTTTCATGATAATTTAAGAAGAAGAATTTAAGAAGGGAACTTCGAGCGACATCAGACGCTAACGCTGTAGGGCCTTTCAACTTCTCAGATTTAACGAGCAAGCAGGAGTGTATTTGGGAAGCCCCGTGATCTTTGAGTTTTTTTTTTAAATACATTTTAGTATGACTGTGATACAAACAGGGGACCTTCTCGGTGAGAAATGTCCATTTTTTCGAAACTTTAATCGAAACGACTCGTTGCGCTTCAAATTTCCCCGAGGGGAATGTGCAGTGTGACATCAATTGAACGATCTATGTTATCAAACGATCTATGTTGTAAAAACAAAAAAACAGTTTATCGAAAGAACAGTTTTTAACAGCAAAAATATAGTAGTTAACTGTAAAAACAAGCTGTTTACAGTGTGGAGGGATAGTTTAAAAGTAAGTACCGTTTTGAAGTTAAGCCGCTGTTAATTCTTCACTTACTACTTCTTATGCACCTATCTTACCACACCTTGTGGTTCCACATCTTTCGAATATTAAGTGTGCCTACGTCAGTTAAGAATATCCAAGATGTTGTTAGTGATCGTTTGAACACATGAAGTTATTTCATTTGTGAGCATTTTAAATTCAGCCGCTGTTAAAAGTCGCAGTCAAATTAAAAATTACGCTCTTTAATACCTTATCTGACTGCCATAGGAATTTAAACGATTGAAAATTTCTACATGAACATGTTTGAAACATTTTTTAATTAGATAGACTGAAAGAATCTTTTTTCGAGATATTAAAATGCAGGCTCGCTCATATCTATGAAGAAGAACGAAGTGAACGACCAGCGGGGATTTTAATTATTTTAATTTATTAATAAATAATTAAATAATAATTTTAAATTAATAATTTAATAATTAGCTTAATTTATAATATATATAATCCCGTTGGGCTATATCATAATAACGTAATAGTGATTCGTAAGCAAAAAACGAGATATTTATTATCACTTTGAAAATACGTTGTTCATGTGTATTTAATTTTCTAAGCGGTATGGAAATTGGCAATATTGTAAGATTGTTTTTTTGTAAGATTGTTATGTATAAATTTTAAATGTAACTTTTAAAACTTTGGGGTGCAAACACGCTTGAACCCGTCACTTGGCTGTCAGGTCTTTCTGCAACACATATAATTTTTAAAAAATATATATATATTTTATAGTTTTACTAAATTTTAAGTATACATGATTCATTTATAATAATCTGCTACAAAAATCAAATTTTAAAAATGTAAAAAAATTAAATCTGCAATTAAACATTTAAATTTGATTCCATGCCGTAAAAAACAAGTTCTCACTTCGTCCAACTTGCTTATCCCTTAAAGAGTTGAAGAACATATTAAATTAAAAATTCAGAATTAGGTTTATTTTTTAAAGTTTGTTTCTTTTTCATCTGAAAAATAAAAATATTAATAAAAATTATTTGATTTATACTATTTATTGTTATTGCAAGAAAAACATATACATAAATCACTAAAAAGCCAAGTGTAACGTTCAAAAGGTTAAAGAACCTTATATGTAAAACACCAAATAATTATTTCTTGGTTTTCTCACAGTTTTATTATATTATTTCTGACAAAACTGGTGCATTAAATACGTAAAAAGCCAAGTGTAAAACTAAGAAGGTTAAAGAACCTTATGTGTAAAACACCAAATAATTATTTCTTAAATTTCTTACAATTTTATTATTGTTATGTCTGGAAAAACTGCTGCATTAATTACGTAAAAAAGCTAGGTGTAACGCTCAGAAGTTTAAAAAACCTTATATATAAAACACCAAATAATTATTTCTTTATTTTCCTTACAGATTCCCCCACAGCCGAATTTATTATCCCCTTTCGACTTAGTCCGACTAAAGCGATCGTGATTTATCACAGCCTTCTCCTAAAAGAGCTTTATCTCTAAAAGAGCTAGCCAATATTTCCGTCCTCTTTGAGGGTGAAATGGACGACCATTTCGCGTCAATAAAGGACGTATTTGTTTTTTCGCTGCCAAACACGTCTGGGGACCAAAAGGGCGTCCAAATCGATGGATACAGTGTAATTCGATAGGGAATGGGGGCTGCCGATAACAGGACCGTGAAATTTTATGCCGCCGTTTAATTATATTTCGGGTTTCTTGTAAGGGCACCTGTCGATAAAAATGGTTAGTGTTTTTTTGTTGAGTGTGCCTGTGTGAATAACGTTCTTATATGATATGTATAGGTTTTTTTTTATAAATGCGCGGAATGTTTTTTTAAATGATCTTGATAAATTTAGGTACACGTTTGTTCTATCGTTGAAGTAACTAAGGCGTTAAATGACAACTAAGTTTTGCTATGTCTTTCACGTAATTTTAATTTTGTATTGCATTAGAATTTACATGATTGCAAAATTTTATGGCGTTGTTTGATTAGATTGTTTTTTTTTTTGTAAGGGCACATGTCGATAAAATATTAAGTGTGTTTTTTTGTTGAGTGTGCTTGTGTGAATAACGTTCTTATATTATATGTATAGGTATTTAAAAAAAATTGTGGAACGTTGTTTTAAGGAAAAAATTATCATGATTTATTTAGGTATACGTGAACTATCGTTGAAGTAGATAAGGCGTACAATGATAGCTAAATTGTGCTATGCCTTTCTATAAATCTTGATTTTTAATTGCATCAGAATTAATATGATTGCTATGTTTTATGGCGTCGTTTAAATATATTGAGTTTTCTCGTAACGGCACCGGTCGATAAAAATCATTAGTTTTTTTTATTGTTGCTAAGTGTGGCTGTGTGAATAACGTTCTAATATAATATGTATGTTTTCGAAAAATTAATGATGTCTGGAATTTTTTTTGGAATGAAAAAATAGTAGAAATGATCAATATTTATTCGGACATACACTGCAAAAAAAACCTGTTGTTTTTGCAGTTCAAAACTGCTAACTTTGACGCCAGTTAATAACTGTTTTTTACAGGAAAACTGTAATTTTAACAGGGAGAAACTGTTAATTTATCAGGAAAAAACTGTTAATTTATCAGGGAAAAACTGTTAATTTATCAGGAAAAAACTGTTAATTTAGCAGGGAAAAACTGTTAATTTAATAGTTTTCCCCCATTATTTTAACAGTTTTTCCCTGCTAAAATAAAATACCCAATACTATCCCTCACGACCGAGTAATTACTTTGTCGCAGACAATTCAGTATTGGGCTCGCACGCAAGAGGTTCCTGGAGGAGGTACGAACCGGGCCCGGTTTTGATCCAGGAACCTCTTGCGTGCGGAGCTCAATACTGAACCATCTGCGACAAAGTAATTATTCGGTCGCTAGTATTTGGTATTTGTGCTGACCACCACACGGTTACAAATACAGTTAATACAGCTAAATCAAAGTTACAGTTAATAAACATTAACGCTACAGAAACCCAATGCACGGGAACGAATCAGAACGATGATCTCAATCACGTGACTCTTTACACGTCTTCAAATTTCCCCGATGGGCAGGTGCAGTTGATGGGTTGTGAGTGTGACGTCATGTTAACGAAGATAAAAACAGTTATAAAATGTTTTTCTAAAGAACAGTTTTTAACTGTAAAAATATGGTACAGTTTTATTTTACAGTGTACTTGAGCTGTCGTTGATAAATAAGGTGTACAATGCTAACTAAATTATGTTATGTCTTTCACATAATTTTATTTTGGATTACACTAAAATTTACATGATTGCGAAATTTTGTGTGGCCTTTTAATTATATTGAATTTTTTTGCAACTGCACCAATCGATAACTTTTTAAAAGTGTTACTAGGTTTTTTTTTATTGAGTGTTAATTCTTGTATGTTATGCCCAAATTTTTTTCTGTATTATGTGACACATTTTATAAGAAAAAATAGGAGAACAAAATAAGTAGAATATGTGGTGTAAAAACCTAAAATGTAACTAAGATTTTTCCTATAAATTTCTGCAAAGCAAATTACAAATTTAATTTGCGATATTTTTATTTATTTTATTTTTGCAAGCTTATCTACTGAACCGTGCATTGTGAAATTTTTTAAGTTGATCATAAAATTTTATGACCTCCGTAATGTATATTTCAATTATCTTCTACGATGCTGCTAAAATTTTTAACGTATTTTAGTATGAGCCTAAGTTATTTAGTATTAAAAGGGTTTTTTCATAGAATTATTTTAGAAAAAATGCGAGTATTCAAATTTAACAGTAATTATCATAAATTTTTCCTGCATTCTTTTGATATTTTTTGAAGTAATTAAATCGTACAAAATGATCTTAATTCATGTATGCGTCTTCTTTTCCCACTATAAAATCGTTTATGTCACAAAAGGATAATGAAAATGTATGTATGAACAAAATTAAAATCCGTTTTTTAAGATGAAAAGGTAAAATTTATACCATCAAAGTTAGATGAATAAGAAAATGCACTGTTAAACATTTGGGGCAAGACTATACTGTAATCCTGGAACTTTCTAGCTGACTCGACTATTTGGAGCGTTGGTTTATAACTTTTGAAATGTATCAAAGTTATGGTTTTGCTTTAAAGTTGGAAAATCAGCGCTTCAAATAGTTGTGGAAGCTTGAAAAAGTTCAAGGATTCCGGTGCAATCTTGCAAAATTAGTTGTGTTTTTCTTGCTTGTTAACCAAAGACTACTTACTCTAACTATAAATTTATGGCATCTAAATGAAGATTTTGTTTATTTAACTGCTACAAGTTTTCGTAACAAGATAGGTTTTTGAACACTTATGGAGCTATTTATTTTATAAGAATTTCTTTTTTTGCGTCAAAATTCTAATATTAAGAATGGTTTATCGTCTACACTCTGCAATTCATATCTCCTATTGTTTTATTGACGTCGAAGCTGGCCCAACGTAGGGGGGATGGTGGGATAATGTCATATACTCCTTGGTTGTGTCAAGTGCAAATGTAAGATTTGTAGGTTTGTGTAATGTGTTTGATTGTAAATTGAAAATGAAGAAAAGTATGCATGCGAAAAATGTACCGCACTTGAAATATGTGTTGATTATGTTGTGATGATTAAAAACATAAAGTAAGCCATTTTCCTAACATTTATTCAAATTTCAAATCTAAATTGTGCCGAGCTGGAAACTCAAAATTTAGGCAACAAATGAGTTTATATACCACAATTGTAGAGCTTATATAAGATAAAATTTATTAGTAGAGTTAAACCACAAAATAATTTTGTGTTTTCATAAGTTCAGAGAAAATGTATTTGTCAGGAAAACCATTCTTACTGAGGTATCAAAAGTAAGGAGAAATACGCAATTTTTATTTTCTTTATAGTGCATATGAAATGATAAAAATACCTAAATAAGCGGTACGTATTTGAATCAAATTTTTATAAAAATCAAGTCCTAGTAGTCGGCCTCAAAGTGGCGAGGGGGTGTACTCTGGGCGGAACTTCCATTATGATTAGCTAACGACTACAGGCAAACAAGTCCAACCTCCCTAGGCTCTGGCATCCCATTTCCATGAATAGTCGAACAATGAGTTTTGCGCATAATGCTACCGCGTCCGGGGGAGCCGACGCGTCACGCTTTGATTCAGTCCGGAGGAGTGACGAGAAGTATGCTACGAGGACTATAAACATTCTACAGCTGAATATAAATGGAACACAGAAGAAGAAAGATGAACTCGAAGCTCTTCTTGCGGAAAACGACATCCACATAGCTTGCCTTCAAGAGACAAAGCTAAATGAAAATCTTAGATTTGATATGAAAAACTATGCCACCCTACGAAAGGACAAGGTTGGAAGAACTGGAGGAGGACTGGCACTCCTCCTTAAGAAAGATCTTATTAAGTACAAAGAGGTAAAGACCGAACAAAGGGGAAGAACTGAAATCCAAGCTGTAGAAGTTTTTCTACCAGGACAAACTTTCACTCTGATAAATGTTTACCACCCTGATAATTCTGACATCGACATAGAAACCCTTGGCAATATACCCTTAGATCAATTAGACTTTGTTATCATGCTATGTGATTTTAATGCCAAGAGCCCGACTTGGGGCTCACACGTTTTTGATGAAAAGGGAAAACAGATGGAGGACCTGCTGACCGACTTAGACCTTCTAACACTAAATGATGGACAAAGCACCTATCTTTCAAGAACTTAGGCACACAGTCCGCAATAGATCTCACTGCAGTAAGCCCCCACATACATAATGGGTGCACTTGGAAAGGTACTAAGGTACTAAGCATACTTTGCAAATTGATGGAAAGCATAATGCACCAAAGAATGGTTGAGTTCCTAACCGAGAAAAACGTGATCAATTTCTACCAAACAGCTTACAGAAAATTACATTCAACCCAGGACCAGTTATTCTATTTCTGCCAGTCTGTAATTAATGGCTTTCAGGAACGATTGCCAAAAAAGACTACAGCTATTTTTCTGGACATGTCTGCTGCCTTCGATAGAGTATGGCGCCAGAAACTCATCACACTAATATACGACTATGGTATTGGAGGACATGCTCTGACATGGATCAATGACTTCCTGAGGAGGAGAAAAATAAAGGTGCGATACAACGGTTGTCCAAATGTAAGAACATCTTTGCCGGAGTGCCACAAGGCTCTGTTTTGAGTCCTCTATTTTTTCTACTTTATGTAAATGACATTCACCCCAACCTTGAAAATGGAACTAAAGTAGCCTGTTACGCCGATGATATTGCGATATGTCACACGGACAGAGACATCGACATGTCAGAAAAGGCACTACAGAAGTCCCTCAATGGAATTGTCAAATGGACACAGGATCTAAATCTAAAAATCAATGTTGAAAGAACAAATTTTAGCGTCTTCTCAACAGACAGAAAGCACAGAAAACTTTTTGATCCTAAATTAAATATCGAAGGTAAACGTATTGTAAAGGCATCCAATCCCAAATATCTAGGAATAATTCTAGATGCTGAATTGAGATTCACTGAGCATGTGAAGAAAGTCTCTGAAAGAGCCCTCAAAAAATTGAAAATTATCAGGAGTCTCTGCGGCACGGACTGGGGAGCTTCTGTCAAAACTCTTAAGACCACATATATTTCACTTATTAGACCCATTATGGAATATGCTTCCCCAATATGGGCTCATGCTTCCGATACGGCCTTAAATAAGCTAGAAAGCATTCAAGCGAGAGCTGCAAAGATAATAACAGGAGCAGTTTCATCCACCAATAATGGAAAAATAATTAGGGAGTGTGGTCTAGAAACTCTACAAAATAGAAGAAAAGTAAATATGATTAAGTTTACGAACAAAACATGTAGTCTCCCTCCTGAACATACATCTCGCATTTCCTTTAGAGAGTGGAATGATATGTCAAGACTGAAACGATCTTCACCCATGCAATATGATAGAGATATCAGAGGAAGTGTTGGCCTTGAACACAACAAATGGGCTATTGTTCAAGAACCCATCTCTTTCAAAAAGCTTTCAATGAACACCAGCGTTCACATTGACCTTTTAGAGCCATGCAACAAAAATGAACAAAAGGACATCATTAGGAAAAAGGGACTCAATGCAATAGAACAATTTCCAAAAGAGGACTTTGTACATGCATACCACAGATGGCTCCTCTGACAAAACCATCACCAACGGGGGTGCCGGTGTGTTTTTAACTACTTCAGATGGTGTGTCTCACCAGGGCAAATATGGTGGGGGAAACATCTAACTTCACCTGTGAGCTGAGGACAATTTTGGAGGCACTAAATATCTATAAGGCCCTTCCCACTTCCAAGCAGGCAAAAGGCCTAGTAATCTTTTGCGACTCAAAGGCCGCCCTCCAAGCAATTCTAAAAGGACATTCTTCTATAACCCAAGAAATCATCTCAGGTCTTCAAGATCTTCAGACTATAAACAAGACCTGCATCCTCCAGTGGATTCCTGCACACGTCGACATAGAAGATAATGAAACTGCGGATAGATTGGCCAAGGAGGGCAGAGACCCCAACACTAACTGCAATGATGCTTCTCTTTAGGATGCGAATGCAGTGGCCAGATATAAGCTTAGAGAAAAATCCATTCAGACCAAACATCTTCTCTCTGAAATAACTGCGAACAGATCTACTCTTAAAACCATAACTAGGCTGAGAACCGGACACCACAGGGGTATGAAGATAGATGGAGATGGCAAGAAGATCTATAGAAGCTGTGAACATTGTCCTGATACACAGCTTATGCCTACTCACATCTATGAGTGTTCGGCTATGAGCGCCAGCCTGAGAAAGATTGGAGTACTGCCGACTATGCTAGATCCGTATGGAGACAACATCAAGCAAGTCGTAGAAGAAATTATCAAAATTCACGGACACATATAGAGTTCGACTCTCATGGACACGACAAAAAAAATAGTTGTCTCAAAATTGCATTTGAAGATAATATCATGTTCTATTGAGATGGCGAAATACCATGGAAGTTTAATATGTGTCTTGTAACATATAAATAAAATTTTACTGAAATATCCTATGCAAAAAAGAAGCTTATACAAATATAAACATCTTAAAAAATTTCTTCGGCAAACACAAAGCATGTGGAACCATTTAATCTACATGAAATGAAAATACTGCTTACGCAACAATGTAAAATTACCTACAAGTATTACTTTCTATAATGAAAAAGTAGAGAAGGAAAATTTACCGTAGAAATATTTTCCTATATAAATATTCTAGCATGCATTTATAAATTATATTTGTAAATTACTATGCATTATTGAATCTTTTATACATATGAACACACAATAAATAGATATTTAATTCTCCAAGGAATACAGACGTATAACCCCGAACAATGATAGTCAAGTTTTCTAGCTACACACATATTTAAAAAAATGTGTAAAAAATTATATTATTTTACTAAATGTTAAAATTTGAAGCATGTAGGAATCATTTATATAGTGAATTTCTAAATAAATATTTTTTTTGAAATATTAAAAAATTCAAATTATTATAATTTACACTTTATTTTTATCTCGTGAAAACAAGATTTACAATTCATCCAATTGGCATATCCCTCAGAGGGTTAAGAAATTTTGCATTAAATGTACAACCTTTTTTTAAACTTTCATTACTTTACCAAGTGACTTCGGATCATCTGAGACTTGGCATCACCCATGATCTCAGTGGATGGTTTGGGCAGGACTTGTCACAGCAGGACTTGTCTCTATACTTAGGAAATATACAGTAAGTTGCTATATAATAGCCCTCAGTTTGGTGATATTTTAATAAACTTAGATTTCTTTAAACTTTTAATAGAATGTTACTTTTAAAAGTTTGCTTATTATGAAATTTGTTCTTAACTTTTTCATTAAATTGAATAATGGCCTTTTCCTTTTATGTTTTGTTAATATTGCTAAATATTTTTTTGTGTGAAAATTTACCTTTGCAAAACTTATGCATAAGGAAGTACTTTATTGTAAATCTGTATTTCTGAATTAATGCATACATTTCCAGGCCTGACTTTCACTGGAGTTGTTAATTAAAGCATGCTAAAAAATCTTCAGTACTTTCTAAGTTAATTATTCATTTATATCAAATCCTAATATATTTATTAAAATGAAGAAAGTATTTAGAAAACTGAAAAATAAATCAAACTTGTTATTTTTATTTTTTTACTCGTCTGGAATTATGTTTCTTCAGATTCTTCAAAAAATTATATTAGTTTATCGGTTTAACTCTTTGTTAATGCTTTTTATTTAAAAAAACAGCAAAGGCATTTTTAAGCCTATGACTTTTAATTAATATTACATTTTTTTTAATATAACTCAAATAGGAGTAAAGATTATATTTGCTTTTAGATCTTCTACATAAACGAAGCATGTATTTCGATTACTTAAATTTATTATTTTTTCGGTTTGAATCCTAATTTCTTCTTCACAAAGACGTGTATTGTTTTATTTTTCGCTATTTTTAGTAACGTATTTTTAACTGTTAGTATTAGCAATACATTCCTTTTAAAAATGCATTGCTTTAATCCTTAACAAATGATTTATCTTCCATTTTCTGCAATTTATATACTGAAATTTTAATAATAAAAAGAAAAGAAAAACGTTTTGCAGACATTTTTTACACAATTTTAAGGCCTTAAGGAAGTAAAGACGTTCTAATTTCTACATTATTTATATCTTGCTTGTTAGAGTTAGAGTTCTTATCACATTTAAGAATCGTTTAAACGATATCTTGTTTAGGTTCCAATTTACTGAGTCCTAATTTTTCCGCGAAAGAAGCTAGACATACTTGTTGAAAACAAAATATATGAACTGTGTAGGTTAAAGTGCTATTATTAGCTAGTTCTTTTAATATTCAACTTATTACTTTTAATTATATAACATGAAATATATAGTAAAGAAAGAGTATTGCGATAGAGTTGAAAATCCGTAATGGAGATATTGTGGTTTCCACACGTTATGGAAGGTGCCGATTCTGAAAAAGTAGTCTTGGAACATTGGTCCATCTATCATACTGTCTGAAAAGCCGCCGCTCCACATATCATATAAAATTGTTTTAGATTTAAAATTTGGTAAATGAAGTTTCGAGTATCTGTCGAACGTAATAATAAGGTTTTCAAGAAATTCGCGCGTGCACAAAGCTTAACTGACTCGGTAAAAAAATAAAAAAAAGCCAGGGACTTTAAACTTAGAACACAAGTTCCTATTATGAATCGGAAGATAATGTTTTCAAACGATTTGCTCATTCAGAAAAGACATTCAAATATAGCGTATCAAATAAACATTATTAAGAAGTAAGAAGTAAATAAGTGTAGAGTGGTGTTTCACACTCCCCTAGCTTTTAGGTTTCTTTTATTTGTACTTAATTTACCACAAAAAATTTAAAGGAAAATAACTATTTTTATAAAATTATCTGATCACATATTCGATGGCTTGGCAAAAATATGAAAAATGAAATATTTAAAAAAATTGTTTGATCGATCAGCCTCTTTAAATTATAAAATGCCACATTTTGCGTTGTTGTTGCGTTGTATACAATGACACATTGTTAGTGGGTGTTACAATTACGCACCCGTAATACGATTTAGAAAACATATTTTACTTGTATCTCTTAGGAAATGTAATACCTTAAGAACACTCAAACGTTGCAAAATATTATTACATCATCAACTTGACATAAGTCAGCTAACTCTTTTGAATAAAATAGTCTATATTTAATGAATTAATTGCCTTCATTAGGCGTCAGCGCTAAGTACACCTTGTTTCGATATTATAAACACCAAGCTTGAAATTCAGGCATATAATCATGAAAAAATTGGAACAATTGATATAATCGAGTATCTTTTAATAATATTTTTCAGTTTCACGCTAAAAAACTTTTTTAAGCGAAACTTAACCCAAAACAATTTTAAGACTTTGAATTTTGATAGATGTGATTTATTTCAAGGAGATTTACGTCGCACATAAATATCCCATTCATTGTCCGCTGACTCAACTGTCTAAAAAAAATTGTCGAAAACTCAATAAATATTTGCCTTCCAAATGAATTCCTTAAATATTTGCGCAGCTCTTTTCTTTTAAATTTCTTAATGACATAATATAACTTAATTTTAATAACTTAGTTTGTGAGGTTTTTTTTTAATGAAATTTTTTATATAAAGAAATAATGATGAAAAGGTTTTTAATCTTAAAAAAATTATTTCAACTTTTTTTTCTGCATAGAAACTATTTAGTGATTCAAATTCAATGGTGTTTATAATTATAAAGTGTGCGATTTAAATTTGTTAAATATTTGTTTCCTAGTTAAATAAGCATTTCAAGTACAATTGAAAATGTATATATTTTCTTAAAATATTTTTTGTCTGAAACCTGACTCGCAATTTGTTTATATGAAAAAAAGTAAATTAATTTGATTTTATTCGAATATTATATTTAAAAAAACATATTTATTTTATGAAGACTGATATAAACGGAGTGAAAACTTTTTAATTTTTTTTAAATATTACTAATATACACATTACACAGTTAAATATTTGGCGCATTTTGTCACCAAAACTATGGTTCTTAGTAGCTTAAATGACTATGAAGCCATCTGAGAAGGCATCGAACGAAACCGTTAAGGATGACATCGTACGCAGCGTTATGAATTTGGAGCATATTTAATGTTCACTCCTTATACACAGGGTTCGTCAAACATTGTTAACTGCATGGGCCGTTTATAGGTCGGTAAATATTTTAGTGATGTCCTGACCCGAACCGGGGATCTTCATCATGCAAGGTGGGCATCATGCATGTCACCGACTGGGCTCCCCAGTCCTCAATTTGATCTATAGATTTTTTTAGCAAATTTTCTTTACCCATAATAAAGTTTTAATCCATTTCTGTGATTAATAGGAATTCATACTTTCTTAATGAAAAAAAAACATCACTGATTTATAAATAACTTGTAATGTTTTCCTTTTTTTCCGAAATTAAGAAAGTACAAAAATATATATTTTAAATTGATGGAGGATGTTGAACTTCTTATTCTTTCCTCTATGGTTCCCCTCCCCAAACTTTAAATTCCAAGCGCGTTTGCGTGATTAAAGGAAATTGTTCTCTGCCTCTCTTCTTAATCCCTCCGGATAAATTTAAGTGGAACAACATAATGAGCGTACCAAATTTTCATTCGGCAGTTATTTTCAATGCTAGTAAAAAATTGTCAACTAATGGTTGATCATTGATGGGATTTATGTTAATTATAGAGTGCGTGAGAGTTTCCAGTCACGAGTTTGAACATGAACCTTGCACTTTTGAAAGAGTTACACTAAATTACGTTGTTCAATCGATAGGGGCATTTGAAGTCATTTTAATATAGTTTCATTTCGTTGTGGTAATGAAGCAGGCGATAGTTTTATTGCTAAACGCTCACTTTGGGATTTCCTTTATTGTTTGAAAATAAAACATAAAAATTTATGTTAATGCTTGAATATTTATAATATTCTAAAGATAATGTTTATATAAGCGTTTGAAGGGTGTAGTTGCAAAACTCCCATTCTCCAAATCATAACTAAGCACAAAAGCCGCCAATGAACCAGCTAGTTCATTGGCGGCTTCGTCTATTTAAATTTGCCATTATCAAAAGTCGCCAATGAATTTACTGGACCCTATATTTTACTTTACTTAATTTCCTTTAAAACAATAGTTTAATACATTTTCTTTCATCGAATATTTCAAGCTACTTAAAGGAAATTTGATTCAAATAAGATCAGTCTGTGTATAGACGCTGGTTAAAAGTACATTTGCTTACCACACGCAAAAAGTCAATGAGAAAATATTACTTTTTAAAAGTATATAATACTTAAATTTTCCTAGTTTGTGTCTTACATCAATTAAGTTTTAAGGTCTAAAAATTGTTAAGGAAAAACCGTCTTACTCGTGTTCTAATCAGTAATCTTCAGATAACTCTTACACTTGTTATCTTTAATCTTTTAACGTACATTGGATTACTTGAACCATGTAATCATTAAGAGGATGAAAAAAGGGACGATCTCGTAGCAATTTCCAATTACACTAATAAACTGCAGCAAACTCCAATTAAAACTAATTTTTAAACCCACTTCGTCCCATAAAAAACGGCAAAGTATCTCTTTTCCTATGACCAAAACGGGAGAGAAGAAAACCTTTTTAATTAACCAATTGCAAACCTCTTTTACGGTAAACTTATCCGGCGACGTTTTTGTAGCATGGAGAACGTTTCCCTTTAGTTTGCTGAGATGTCTTTTTATGCAATTTAATTTGATGCTTAATAAGATGGTTGATGGGAAATATGTAGCTTTCTGTTACTTTTCTCAAGTTATTCTATATATACAAATTCCAAACACTACAAAATCCCAATTCTGCCCATTTGAAAACCTAAAGAAACAGTGTTTTATCTCTGCAAGGAAGAAATACTAAGCATCAATCGTGTTCGCTTAAATTTATTATCAATATAAATATAAATGTAAATATTAGTACACCACGTTTCTACCAACACGCTGCTAGAGGCCCAGCAAAGTTGGTCCAAAGATTCTTAATTATTTATCAGCATTTAATTATGCTGTCTTGCTTGCTTTTTGAAGCAGAATTTTTATTATTATTTTTATTTTCTGACCATGTCCTCTGGTTCGACCATTTAAGTTAAGATAGCGTTAACCTTAAATGTCTCCTGGCTTGAGGAATTTGAATAACTGAATTAAATCATATCTTGTTCACCTATATTCCATGGAACACATGTTTAAATATCTTAATCTGTTAACATAATCTATACCTGATAAACCCTTAATAATTTTTGTTTCCCTATACAAAACTTTTTCGAGAAAATCGATACATTTTCTGAGGAAGGGAGACACCAATTATTATAAACACAATTTAAGAAATATAACACTCCAGATTCCTCTTACACTGAAAAATTCTTTTAAAACCAACTATCCCCATCAGAGCAAATTCACTCCAGTAAAAATAGATTTTAAAAAAATCTTAAAATTTCATGAAAACTTTACGCGATATCTCTCCCCTGCTCTCCCCCCTGCTCCCCCCCCCCCTTCCTTCATAACACAGGACGATGAAACAACTTTCTTCACTCGCAACAGGCTTTTTCGATTCTAACTCTCGCTCTCTCTCTCTGCCCGATTCCATACCTACATTTAAGAATTTTTTATGTTTAAATGATGTATTTCCTCACTGAGAAATAATTCCGAAATATTATTAAATTTGAATTGAATTTTTAACTAATAAAAATAAATATAAACAGTAAAAACGATTTTTCGTAGTTTCATATATTTTACTAGAAATTTCTATATTTCTAGTTTTTTCTAATGGTATTTCTCAGAAATTCTTTCAAAAACTAACCATCCCCATCAAAGCACACAAACACATTCACGTTTCAAAGACCTAATATATCAAGAAAAAATTCAACTAAAATAGTATTTTTTTTTATAATAGACACTGTGACAACTCTCTTCTCTAAAGACGCTGTGACAACTCTCTTCACTGTCCAACGTAGTATTTGATTTGAATTTTTATGCAATATAAATAAACATAATCACACATAATATTCTCATTTCAAGTAATTTACACTACATTTTCACTCAACCGCATTTCTTAAAAACTTCACAAACTAGCCATCTCTACTGCTTTACACAAATTTATTCCAGATTCACAAAATTAAAGACCGAGAAAAAATCCCCTAAAAATACATCGTTATAATAGAAAGCTCTTGACATTTCTCTCTACTTTCTTCATTGATTTTTTTTTGTAATAGAAATTACCATAATAATAAAAAAAGGGACAGTTTCATGTAATTTTTTATGGATTTTTCTTACAACAGGTTTTCCTAAAAACTATTCAAATACTTATAACCATCTTAATCACACAATCACCCGGAAACCTACAATACAGTCTAGTCTATCACAATATAAAGACCGAGAAAAAATCCCCTACGAAATCATCTTTATAATCGAAACGCCAGACAACTATTTTTACCTTGCAACATTTGGTTTTAATATATTTTTTTTCTATAATAGAAATAAACATAAACACAAAAAATAGTCAGTGTTTAATTTACAATATATTTTTATTACAACAGTATTTATTAAAGACTGTTCACACACATATAACCATCCCCATCACACAGAAGCCCACAAATTCATTCTAGTCTCTCATAATAAAGAGACCGAGAAATTTTTTCCCCGCTTATTTACCCCCCCCCCTCCCCTTCCCCACTCCTTTTATAACAGAGGGCGCTGTGACAGCTCTCTTCACTCGCAACAAGCTCCTTGTTTTCCTCTCTTTCCACGATCCCATCTCTGCCCAGTTGAAAGATTACTTATGTACATAATAAAAAATATTGTTTAAAACCTTTTTAAAAAGCTTCTAAGCTTCTTTAGATTAAATATAATTTTTAAGCTTCTAAATATTATTTGTTTCCAAATGAATTTTTGGCCGAAATATAAATATAAACACCAAAGGCAAATTTTCCCAGTTTTAAGGTATTATCTCTTTATATTTTTCTTAACTACAGTATTTCTTCATTTCGTGAAAACCATTAAAAAAACCAAGGGGGAAAACAATCTAGAGAAGCTCAGACTACAGACACAACATATATTGGGAGCCCTTTACAATTTGTTTTTGTGTGCGATTGCCCTTAATGATATTTCTTAGGTTGGCTAATGTATTATATTTTTCTGCCATTCTAACATCTTCCTTATTGCATTTATCACACCAATTATTTTAAGTCAAGTCAATCTAAACATAAAGTAGAGCCTAAAAGTTATGGTGCAGTTTAGGGGTCCATAACATTTAGCATAAGATAAACTGTAATTTAGGAATCCTTAAAAATTTTGAAGCTCTAGGCCTCCTTATGGTAGACTAGGCTAAGCAAAAAAAAACCATTCCCACAAAATCACACAAATTCAGTCTTCTTAACCGATCGAGACAAGTTCATACCAGAGGGCGCTGTGACAACTCTCTCCACTCGCAACAGGCCTCTCTCTTTCTCCCCCGTCCCGTCTCTTGCTTAGTCCAAACCTGGAAGTGACACTTCTCTCAGAAGAAGCGCAAGATCGGATGGAAGAGGAGATGACGGCAGATGTGAGTTCCGCGTGAAGCTGTCTGCAAAGGATAATTGCTTAGCTTGAAGAGGAGTTTGGATATTGGAACTTTTGACATGCGGTTCGTCGGTGGCGCGGTGCTTTTAGTTTTGGTGTGGCAGGTAGCGGATGCTGGTGAGTTTGTTTTAAAGTTTTTGTGGGAAATGGTTTTGGTATTAGTTTGGATTTTATTGAAGGTTGTGGTATTGAGGAAATGCTAGTAGTTCGGTGGAAGTCTATATGATTTTGCATTGCATTATCGATTTCTGTTATTTTATTTCATCTGAAATGTTTAAGAAACTACATTCATTTGAATTAAAATTTTAACGTTGACATTGCACAATTTTTTTTCAATATAAAACACTTAATTTCATTTGAAAAACTTATTGAAAATTCAAAGTATTTGAAGGTAGTGGATGACAGTGAGTGTTTTAGTTTTGCTTTTTTTAATTTTGAGGAACTCAATGTGGGTTTTGATAATATTTTTTGCCTTTATTGACAGATGAAGTATTGAGAGAAGCGAACAGTTTGGTGACCGTCTATATGACTTTACACTCTACCATTGATTTCTCTTATTTTGCTTCGCCTGAAGGTTTATTTTATATGTACAATATGCTGCGAAAAATTGTTCTGTACTTCTTTCGAAACTACATTTATTTAGATTAAAATGTCAATTTTAATATTGGTAAAAAATAGTTTTTCATTATAGAACATTTTATTAAACTGGAAAAATTTCTTAAAAATTCAAAATATTTGCTGATTATTATTATAATCTGATTACAGAGCATTTTAATTAACGAGTATTTAATATTTATAGCCTATAAAATATTAAAAAAAAATCAAATGAAAGAATCCATATTAGCTTAATTTTAGATAAGGAAGGATATTTATCAGATTTCCTTTTTTATCTCGAGAACAGAAAAACAATTCGTAGACATAATACTTATTTTTGTGTAATACTTATATTTTAATATCCCTAGTAAAATACTTTATTTTTTTTTAAATCTTCTTATGTCTGAAATATGTTTTTTTTTTAATTTTCTACCATAAAAGTTGTACCCGTATGTTTTTTTTATTTTAATTTGAAAATGTGGAAATTTACAAAAATCGTCAAATCTTCTTTGGGCTGAAATACGAGGGCTGTTTTTTTTCAACTTCCGATGGGCTGTAGCAAAAAGACGGGTCAAGATACAAAAAAGATTTGTTTACCAAACATTACAATACTGCTTATTTCTCCATATAATCATCTTGGCGATTAAGGCATTTGTTATACCTGTAAACAAGCTTTGAAATACCCTCTTCATAAAATGTAGCCGCCAATGATTGGGAGGGAGTTGTGACGGTTTAGTTTAAAAAAGTAAATTTGGAAGCTTTACGTCAATTTTTTTCTGTCCTCCTAGCCACTACTAGTCCATAATTCACTTATGGTAAACCTTTGAGTTCCCCTAAACACTTGGTCAACTCGTTGAACAATACCGTCTGTAGCGACGGACTTGCTTCCTTCGTCTCCTTCTTCATGAACATCAGTATTGTTCAACGAGTTGACCAAGTGTTTAGGTAAACTCGAAGGTTTACCATAAGTGAATTTTTGATAAGCATGGTGGCTTGGATTGCAGCGCTTCCAAGTTGACGTTAAGCTCAAAGAAACCGTCACAACTCCCTTCAAATAATTGGCGGCTACATTTTATGAAGAGGGTATTTCAAAGCTTGTTTACAGATATGACAAATGCTTTAATCGTCAAGGTGATTATATGGAGAAATAAGCAGTATTGTAATTTACTTTTGGTAAAAAAATCTTTTTTGTATCTTGACCTGTCTTTTTGCTACAGCCCATCGGAGGTTGAAAAAAACAGCCCTCGTATGTTTTTGTTTAAAGTTTCTACCATTAAAAAGTTGTACCCACATGTATTTTTTTAATTTTAATTTGAAAATGTAGAAAATCACAAAATCGTCATGTATGGGGATGCATTTTACTGTAATTTAAAGCTATGAACTAACATTTTAAACGCTAAAATAATAGAAGCATGCAACAATTTTTAGATGCCCTGCCCCCCTTAGATTTATCTGCTATATAAATTTTGTCGATTTTTATATATCTTTTAATTGTGATAATTTTTTCTGAGGGAAAGGATATCGATTAAAACTTTTACTTTCTTTTGTGAATCCACAAATATTAGTTATGAAAGTCTGTATTTTTATATAACTTTATTTTGACTATCTCCCACTTTATATAATGTTTTATCACTTAATACATTAGCGCACTTTAATTCAACTGAAATAAGGAACGACTTTCTGGAATTGTCCTTGCATGTATGTATATTAGTTTTCAGTTTTTAATAATTATTTTTATCTTATTAAATAAAACTGTGATTTGTATTTATGAAGTACATAATAAACAAAAAAAATACACGTAAAAAGCAAAATAAATATCAAACATCTTTTGCTTAAATCTAAGTTCAATAATCATAACCGTTAATAAAGACGCACCTTTAAAATATTGTCAAATGTGTTTCGTTAGATTGTATTTTTCCTTACTTCACTTTTTTTTATTCTTCAGGATTTATAATTTAAAAGAAAAATTAAAAAAATTTCTACATTTAACATTTATTATTCAAAAAGAGTTATATTTCAAGTTAGTGAATGTCAGATAATTTTTTTCCAGTATTTGAATTATTAATGTTTTAAGAAAATATTATGAATTTCAATGATACATAACACTGATAAAAAAAGTGTAGTTTTAAAACTCAAATTCTCCAAAGAATAACTAAGACGTAGCGTTACTGAGGAGGGTATAGGGTGACTAAAGGGCGACTTTGAACAATTTAGTTAACGTTCGTCAACTGTCGCCAATGAACATACCGGACCCTATATATATATATATATATATATAATTTGGAGAATAATGAGTTTTGTATGAATTTGCACCATTTTCTTCTACGCGAAGTAATTTTCTTTTAATTTTCGGCAGCACAAACTTTTTTGGAATGGTAGTGTCGTATTAGGCCACGTGAATCCTGTAATCATAACGTAAAGGGCGTCCGCGATTAGAATGAGACAACTTGATTTCCTTTTAAATTCAAAAAAATATTACTTACATGAATGCTACTTGCATCAAATTGACAAACAAACTTTTTTTAATTAGTTTTGATAATTTAAATCAAAGAATATACACCTTTAAGTCCTATTTTGCAAAGATTTCTTCTAGCCGCCGTCATGACATTTTGTACAGTTTCTTCCGATACTTTTTTAAGGAGACGATGATATATCCTCTTGAATTGTGCCAAGTGTTTTGGCTCCTTTTTCTCGTAGGGATATTTACATTTCATAATTCCCCAGAAATTTTCTATCCCTCTTGCTTGTCGTACGTAGGCTCATTTTCCTTCTTGGGTATGAAATAAATATTCTGGTTCCTCAGATACTCGGTCACGTCTTTCGTATAATAACTGATAGCCATGTATGATCAGAACAAAATATCTTCCTTTCGATGATGTTGGACGATGAATGGTATTAGTACTCTTTTTATACATTGTTGCAAGTAAATTTTACCATTCACAGTTCCCTCAAAGAACATGGTTTGGACACATTCCCATCCTCATCCATGGCGTGCCACAACATCACTTTTCTGGTAAATTGTTCTTTAAGTCTATATTCTACGGGAACAGAATCAGATGAAGTAGAATGGTAGTACTTATACCACATTGGGATCATACATGAATTAAGACTTGTCATCAATGACGAGTTTCAGTCCTGATCCAGATGGAATCAATTTCCGATAAATGTTTAAACAGTTTTTCTTTGTTCTCAGTTTTTGTTTATTTATGTATTTCGGAACCGTTTTTTTCCTTAAAAGCTTTTAAATTCAAGTCTTCTGTAATGATTTTGTGCACATTAGATTTAGATAACTTCAATTTCTGGACGATTTGGCGCACTGAAATATCAGGTTTCTTTTCCACGACTTTCTTAACCTTCGTTACAAGAGTTGGGTACTTTTCCAGATTCCTTTTCCGGAATTTCAAGAAATCTTGATGTTTCATTGTTGATCGTATTGTACTAAAAGACGATATATAGTTATTTATGAAATTTTTCACGTTTTAAAATTTTTAAAGACTACATTATTGCATCTTCTGGCATCGAAATTATAGAATTCTACAATTTATTTTCGAATAGCATTCGATAAATGAGCTGGCATAGCGAACCTTGCAGCAGCAACAATCAAAATCGTATCTTATTTTACAGTGTGCGTGATCTGCTGGGTAGTGTAAAAATTTGCATGTTACAAATTTCTCGCATTAGCTTAGCCAATCGAATTGTCTCATTCTTATCGCCGACTAGCTTTATTAAGATAATTTCAGAGAAAACTTATAAACATTAAATTTAATATTTTTAAAATTGTTTATTTCCGTACTTGCGATTTTTTTTATTGCGTGCAATCCATATTCAAATATTTAAAAATAGTTTAATTAGTTTATTCTATAAGATAAAATTTTTTAAACGAGTATATATTTTGTGTGTAAAAAACATATTTTTATTATTTAAACAAAAACTGCTCGAAAAAACCGTTTTCATCATTGAATAAAGTAAAAGTCATTGTCCGACTTAGCTCTGTTTAGTTTAAACAGTTTAAAGTATACATGCGCATGTATGTGACAAATATGTTAAATCAACATAGGAGGACCCATATTTGTAGTATCTATCTAGCGGTAATGCAATTTACTACAAATTAATCACGAGTATCAAACATCGGGAGCAATATATGCATTAATTTCTCTTAAATTTTATATCATTAAGCTTTGGCGTTATGTTGTAAATTTAATTCATTAGATTGTTGTGACTTTTTCTTACCGACATTTCGGGTTGAGATTAAAATTACAATTTGTACAGATTATGTGGTTAAATTACTCGTAATCGCAAAAACCTCTTCAATATTTTAAACAGAACTTTAAGCATTGATAATGAAAATAATAGAGTAAAGGTTATATAATGTCTTTTTTTATATAAAACGTCATTTTATTTCAACTGTTAAGTGAAACAGTGTAGTACTACAAATATCAAACAGTGAACATGGATCAAATATAAAACTAATGCCTGAAAATAAATATTTACAGCTGAATTATTTAGTTTTTATTTTATCTACCCGAAATAAAACGTTTAAAGTTTATTTATTTTGAACGGATTTTACTGCCAGAACATAAATTGAAGTGGCTAGGTAGTGGGATCCTTGTTTATTACACGCCAAATTTTGAAGTTACTTTTTGTTTGTGTTGCTCTATATCGATTTTGTCTAATTTTGGATATATATTTCAACTGAACAAAAAGTAGTTGAGAAATGCAACATACGTTGACAATGAACTTGAATGGCATTAGAGTAGGATTGGTGAGGTGTCGGGTTTCAGACCTTTTGATCTACGGATCAAATAAGACTGTTGTCAATGCTATTATTTGAAGAAAAGGCATAAAAATCAAAAATATAACAAAATCGTTTTGTATAGAGGGTAGGTGTAGGTTTGGTGCATGTTAAATTCGACTATATTCATACCGTAATCTTAAGTTACGTTCGAATGTTTGGGCTAATTACTTAACAGAGGTTTTGGAATGGGTACGTTTCACATATTGAGTGGCAACACTTCTACAAAAATGAAAATAAGGTTTGATTGGTTAATCAATGAAGTAGGCAGAGTTTACCGTGTCATACCACCAATGAAAACCAGGAATGAAAGCAGGAATGACCTTCGCCACGTGAAACAAGCCAATTGCGTTACTTTCGCCACTAACTTATGCATGACTTTAGTGGGTCGTTTATTCAATAAAATCCTTTGCATCCGTAATTGCATTTGTTTTGTGCAGCTTGTTAAATATTTCGCATTTATTAAAACCGGAAAAAGATTCACATAAAAAATCATTTATATAAAAATTAATTTTGGTAGTTCAAATACTGTTTTTCGATGTACCTATATTGCATTAGTAATCCGTGTAAAATCAGAACAAATATTGTTCTTATTCAAATATACCGTTAAGTAAACATGTTTATACTTACGTAAATATTTTACTGAAATAAACATGCCATTTTAAACTTCTAAGAGATACAGCAAGCAATATGTGTTACATTAAGTTATAAGTTTGAATAAATTCAAATAAAATTCAATTATAAAGCAAAGTGGCTAAAACTATGAATGCATATTTAACTTAACAATATTAATAGTAATATTCATTTCTGCTAGTGACTAGTTTGAAATAGCGTAAAAAAGAATATAAATTTTCCAAAATAAATCCAATCCTTCCAATTTTAAAAAATTAAAAGTAGTTATAATGCATTTCTTTCTTCAAACAAATTATAGGAAAAATAATCGAAACAATGGACCGAAAACTAAGAATAAGAAATATTAGTTTAAATTAGCTTAAATCTTTTACTTGTAAATATAATTTTACGCTTCATTTTCTATAATAGAAAAATATATATAATTTAATACTAAAGTATATAAAAATACAAATTCATTTCCAAGATGATAAATTAGCGTGTTATCACCGTTAAAAATTTAAAAAATTTATATTTTTTTTGTCTTTAAAACTGACAGAGTAGTTTAAAAAAAATTGTATTTTTCCTGATTAATATAACAGTTATTTAAACTAAATGCATTTCAAATTCAATATACGAGTTACAATCTTTTATGATAAAATTTAACGACATTTATTTTTAAAACATTATTTTAATGTGACAATAACTGTTTCAATAAAATAAAACCAAGAAAAAATTATGTAGCCGCTTAAAAATTCAATTATTTGAGCATGCTGATCTATTAATGTTTAGGGGAGATGCGCGTACTAAGGACCTCCGTGTACCTAGGTTCATTGCTTATGCAGTTTTAAATATTTGATTTTATTACGTTAAATTTGAAGCTACAGTAATAATATTTGTAAATAAAGTAAACTAATTGTAAATAAAGTAAACTAAAGTAACTAACTAACTAAATATGGCGTTTACCAACAATATTTTTCCAAAAGAAATATCTATAAAAAATATATCTAAGTAAGATACTTTCTTACTCAGCAAGTCTTATATAAGCAAATATCAAGCAAATGCATTTTAATTGCTTAACAAATATTTTTGTTGATATAAAGTGACAGTACATGTAACTTCTAAGGCGTAATCTCTCAAATATTTATTAAGAATTTTTTTTTAAAAATCCTGTAATCCTTTCTGCTATTCACTCGTGCTTATACGATGATATATAAATCCTGATTGATGAAAAAAACATTAGCATATAAGGTTTTTACTCATTGCAGATTTAAAACTTAATATTAGAAACTGTCGATAGATAAAAAAACATAGGTACAATCCGAGTACTTTACCAAAGGTTATACTTTAAAAAAAAACCCGTTAAAGTCTTAATTATATGTCCCCAACTTTTTTATTTAAAGTGTATAAAATACTTCCAACTGGAAATGATTGGTCCTATAATATCTGCCTAAAAATTACAAACTTTAAATCAACTCAGTCATACACTGTAAAAAAATCTGTAAAAAAACAATATATTTCTGTTATTTTCCTATGTAAAATTTCTGTTTTCTAAAACTACAAAAAGTTACTGTAAAATTACTTCTCAATTTATCAAAAAGACACACTTTCTCTGTAAACAGATTAAATCTGTAACTAGTGATACAGATTGCACCTGTTTTGTTAACTGTTTTACAGATTGATTGTTTTTTTCTGCGTGATTACGAAAATTAAATTTGATATCTACAATGTTCTTACGTCTCCATGATGGTTTAGTAGTCTGTGTGTCTGGCTCCTATGCCGCCGACGATGGTTCGTATACAAGTTATAGCTTGACGGAGGGTTTTTTTCTACATAGCAATGCAAAAAAATATCTGTTAGGCACGAATATTTTCTGTATTGCTTGGCTACAGGTAAATTCTGTCAACAGATTTTTCCACGTAGCATACAATTTATTTCTAGCAAATTTGCTGCCAGAAATTTTCTGTAATATATCAGGATTTTTTACAATGCAGATTTACGAGCATTCGAAAAAGAGCGACAGTATGTACATACATTAACCCTACCATATTCTAAGGTATGCCTTGTAATAATGCATAGGTTAAATTTAATTTGTAATAACACTGCTCATAAATATTTATTGAACATAATAAGCTTTAATAATTTTCTTGAGCTTAAAACAGTTAGGGAAAAAATAATCCTATACGTTATAGTTTTTTACGAAAATATTGCCTTTACTTTATAATTGTATTACACTCAATAATTAAGGTAGTAAATTGTTTTAGAAAAAAATATTTTTCATGCAATACACAGTATAATAATTTTGATTTTAAGAATGGATAGAAGTATAGCATTTTTACATATAGAATCAAAAAATTGCTTTGTAAAAGATTTTTATAAAGCTATAAAATCTTTATATTCTATCGAGTCGTTGACATTGTCTTAGATATTTTAATAACACACAATATTTCCAATATATTTCACTCTTAACTAAAACTAATTATCAAACTATTTCACATAAACAACTTTTCTACAGATTAGTAATTTAAAATAGCAATAACCTTTCTTACTAAAGAAAGTATACCTCGTTTCATTAAAAAGGTAATATATCGTATTTATGTAGTACTTTTATTTTTTATAATTTTTATTTCTGACTATTTGACTGTAATAGTTTTATTATTAAGCATTCTTACACCATTTTAATGGTAACTTTAACTTTAATTTAGTTTTCTCGGTTGAGTAATTTATTTTCCAATTCAAGAACTTTCTTCGGTAATTGTGCCAATATTAGTTTTATATCCAAACTCGCTCTGAAACTGTACAAAGAAGCATAGTTTAAAAAAGACTCAGGTGTGCTACTGAAATAAATTAAAATGGGAAATACTTAAATAACCCCAAAACGTATTTCAGTTTGATTGAAATCTTATTACAAGGCAAAGTATTTGAAACTAGAAGATTATAAAATTGTTTGAAAAGAGAAATAAAAATAGAAAAAAACAAGCCAATACATAATTTAAAACTGAAATTTTCCTAGAATAAAAGAATCCGGCATTGAAATCATGAAGGAACAATGCATAATGGGTTTTGTTTTAGAATCATTTATTTCTTCAGATACATAATCGACTTTGAACTCTTAGACTTTTTTAGTCATATCAGAAATATTAAAATATTATTTACAAATTTATTTTATATAGGTTTTATAATACTTTTAGTTTATAACTAATTTATAATCCAAAATCCGTTGATCGCGAATATGCACCGATGAAAGACCGAAATACTTTCAAATCACATCGAAAAAAATATACTTAATTCCAAACTACTTAATTAAACCTATTTTTTTCGAAGAGATTTCCTAAATTTTAATTCTTCACCTTATATACTTTACTTCAATCAAATGTATCAAAATAATTGGAATAACTGACTAGTTCAATGCAGAAAGGCAACACATAACTTTTGCAGAACCTAATAAAATTTTATGTACGTATTAGGATTGTCCGGAATCCGTCCATCCATACCATCAAATCCCATCAACCGGTGAAAGCCCCAAATACTTTCAAAATTGACTTTTTCTCTTTTTAACCGGTGGATGTTGGACATACACCCAATTTTGGACATTTACCATAAAACATTAAAAGCCCAAAGTGTTTAAATTCACAAAAGTTCTAATAAGAAGCTAGAAAAAGCAATTGTACAAATTAAGATAAGCACATATAACTCCTTTCTACACTTTTTATAGTTATTATATTCTATTTTGGACAGTTTTCATGATATAAAAATACTTTTTAATAACTCTTATTTTGAAATTAATATTTTTTGGATATCTAACTAACAGCTGCATTGAGAAAAAAATACCATACGACCATATGTTGTTAATAAATCACATAGGTTGAAACTGTTTTTAACACAAAATTTCATTCTGCATTATTACCAACACATAGTTTTTAAATGGTTTTCTGAAAATATATTGCCATACTTGCAACTCTATTCTATATTTCTTCACACAATTAAAAAAAAATGGAAGTTTTCGACTCACAGTTTTTTACACTACACATGCAAAATTCTTATAAAAAGATTTTTAAAAAAATAATCGAATTTACATAACTATTCTAACCGAATACTTTTAAGCCTTGAAAATACCATAAATCTTCTCTAAAGCTCCCCAAATAAAAATGTTCAAATGTCTGAACTCCGGAGAAGATCAATATCAATAATATTCCAAAACACTCCCTGGAGAAGATCGTGAATATTTTATTTCCGATTCCTCGAATTTGGTATGCGATGTTCGGCTCCCTTCTTCCTTTAAAGAAATGGTCAAAAAATATTCATGAACTTTAGTTTTCACACGAACTCGCGGGAATCATAGAAAGTAAGAAACTGCATCTAAGCTAAGTTCTCTCTAGTTTCTAATTTAGGAGTAAACTATGTGTTTTTAGATGTAATGAAATATCTTTAAATTTTTAGTTCATGTATAGTTTAATATTTTGTAAATATTTATGTTGTTAATTTATTTTACATAGACACTGTAAAAATATACTGTTTTTACAGCTGGTATGCCAGAAAAATACGGTATATTTTACAGAGATGTTTAATGTTATGTTTTGTTTACTTATTTACTTACGTTAAATTTTATGTTTACTAATAATTTGTAATTTTAATCCAAACTCTGTTATTAAAATAACAGAGTTTGGATTAAAATTACAAATTATTAGTAAACAAATTGTAGAAAAATTAAAGGCTACTACTCCTGCGAAATATCGAACCCCGATCTCCAGAGTGACAGGCTGACAGATACTGACATATATACTGCGAGAAAATAAAGTCTGCCGAAATACGGGATTCAACCTCATATCTTCCGATCTCAAAATTCTAGTGTTATCCCAAATCAGCTATTTCGTCACATTTTAACAAATAGTTCAAATAGTTGTGCAGTTCCAGTCTAGTAAGCTTAATTGTCTATTAAACTTTAAACGCTTTAAAAAAATAAACTTTTTTTTTTACTTTAACAGCATACTTTGACAGAATTTTTTTTAAAGAAATTAACAATATTTTTCTGAAGTAAGTGTTTTGTTTCTGAAAAAAAGAACAAATTTTTTATAGTGTATACGACAGAACGAAAATAGTAAATGTAATTTATGAAACAGCTGCAAAATTAAATGTTATGACTTCCCTTTAATTACGGAGTTGTTGATTAAGATAAAAAATAATCTAAAACCAGTTTTACAATACTAATTTAAGATTAAATACTACACTTAGTACAAATTGTTATTATTCTATGAATCTATAAAGTTATTTGAAAAGTAAACCTCTTGAGAGGATTTCAAAGTTCTTTTTTTGGAATGAATTAATTTATTTTCTGAACTTTTGTTAGATTCTTGGAAAAACCTCACAGATCATTAAAAGAGGAACCTTTACATTTTTATTAGTCCTGGCATTTATATTTAACTTTTCATTTATTGGAACACATGATAACTCACTTTGAATAAAAAAGTTCACACAATTTAAATAAAAAAGCTATGCAGCATATCATTTCCAAAGACGAAATTACTCCGATATTTTTTCTAACAATAATGATGAAATGTTATTTAACCGATAAAAGTTTTCTAAACAATTCTAAATTCAATATTTTGTTTGAATAAATTTGGTACTCTTTATTGAAATGCTGTAAAAACCTGGTGTGTTTTTTTACTTCATTCTGCGTTGATAAGATTTAAATATAATGCTGAAATAAAACTTGAAAAAACAGTTTTGATTTAAGAATAAATGGAAATGTATTTATACAACACTATATTAAAATAAATATTTTCAAAATTTCATTTATTGGATGCCTATTATTATACTTAGCATTAAATAAAGTAATTTAACTTTAATGTGTTTGTTTTTAATTATATATTTCGATAATCAGCATGAACAGCATATTTTATCTGCAATTTACAACTTATTTTCAATATGTATTTTATTTTTCAATATGTATTTCATTTCAATGCATTGTATGCATTACAAATTTATAAACACCATAAAAAAAAAAGAAAACTTGCTGTGTAGAATATAATTAAAGTGAATTCCATATTTTATAATTCCACATGCAAAAAAAAATAACTAACAAATATAACTTATCTCAAAGGAGCTTCCTTTTAACGAAATGAAATTATGAAAAGATTTGTAATGCTATTACATTTATTTCCTAAATTAATTAAATACAAAAATGCTTAATAGTACTATTTGAAAGCTCCTGGGACAGTTTGATTAAATACAAACTAGTGTTTCTACATACAATATTATTAATATTTCGTAGTTTATACTCAAACAAGCAATAAATAATAGTCTTTAAGTAGCAATTATTTTTGCATACTTTATCGGCAATTCTAAAGTAATTCATTATACATTTTATTTAAAACTTTGTACACTACGTTGTTTGAACTTTCCGACAACCCTTGCCCACCTCGACTCAATATAATGTCACATCAAATTTCCCAAATTTACGTATAAATATATATTGTTTTGATGATTGTTAAAATTTAGTTCTTTGACAAGATAAACTGTTTTGTTCTTATTTATTTAAAAGGGTAAGTAAAAGAAATGAAGAGTTTGGTTGCAAAACTCACATTTTCCAAACTATAGCTCAGATATATGGTCCAGCTTGTTCATTGGCGACTTTGTCCAATTGAATTTACGATTGTAAAACACCGCCAATGAACGTTCTGGGCCTTATATCTTAGTTAGAATTTTTTTTAATATGCGTTTTGCAACTATAGACCCTTCGAACATAGTTTGGATTTCCACAAATACTTTTTTTCCCCTCGTAATAGAAAATTCAAATTTCGAAGTTTATAAAAATAAGTTATCTCTGAAAAATTGTCACGAGTATTATATGTTGAACTAGCAAATGAATACCCGTTCTTCGCACGGATTAAAAAAATATCAAATCGACCCAAGTATGTGTACCATATAACCTGTTACAGGATCAGCTTATGTTATTGTTCCCGCTCGTTATAAAGTATAAAATCCCATTTCATTGCCTTAAAATTCCAAAATGAAAAATACGCTATAACTATACTTACGCTTAACTATACATTTATTGCTTAAATATGCATACATGCAGTCTACAGAAAAATCAATGACAAAATCATCAAATAAACCCACAATAAAATCCGGGAATGTAGACTGGCGGAATTACGTCACTTAAAACATGTCAATTATTTTTCAAATAATGAATTTAGTTTCTGAAGGTAATGGCAACAGAATAAAATAAACGTTTTCAATTTTAATTCAATTTTCAAGTTTAATTTAATTTTTTCAGCCAATCGCAACAGGAAAGGAAAAAAAATATTGGATTTCAGCGAGAGTTGTGTAGTTTTTTCAAAAAATTCTAATTTTCTCCAAAAATAGAACATTTTAAAACCTGAAAGTTCAAAAATCATAATCTAAGCATGAACTACGCATTTGTGCCAAGTTACGAGTCAAACAGATGTCTAGTTTAAGATGTCTATAAGCAATATACATACATACACAACTTCATTTTATTTATTATAGATTACAATAAAGTGAAAAACCATCGCGCATGCTCGACATGAGTTTCCATCATGAACTGGTACTAGGAACTCGCGTATCAAATTTGTCCCTATCACATTTAGTTCGAGCTATAGATGGTTTACAACAAACAGACAGGCAGTCTAAAAGACGGATTAATGTTCAAAAACAACTTTTTCAGGATAAACACCTCCCAAAACGTGTATATACACACAATTTCCAAATCCGATTTTTGACTCCAACGCTTAATGTTCTCAAAAAAAAATTATGAAAATTTAACGAACAAAATATTTTTTTAGTACGTGTAAGTATTTTTTGAAAAAAATAAAGTATTTGACAACTAGAATACTTTTTTGCCATTTTAATTTAAGAATTTGTTACTTCTTGTTTTAAGTATAATATCTTTAAGTAGCGCGCTTTTAAACATGTGTGTATCAAGACAATAAAATAATCAACAAAAAAAAAAATTCCCATTTAAAATACGTACAAAGATCAGTGGAAAATCTTAATGAAATGTGTTACTACGTTGTTGTTTTTTAACTGTTACAAATACACTTACTGTTAAAAATACACTTATAAAACAGATATGTTTCTTGCAACCCATTAATACTTATCGCTTTTAAGTATAGCTCCAATCGATTTTTAGTTGAATTTTACAAACTTAGGGAATTTTAAATCAAAAGTACTATTTTGTCTGTTACTTCTTTATTATGCATATCATCATTGAAATGAAATATTTTTAACCAATAAAATTATATTAAAAGCGGTTTAGTTTGGTGATATAATTATTTGTGGTATATATAATGTTACAATTGCAACAAAGCGCTGGAAGCGTTGTTATGAATGCAACAAAGCGTTATGGACGAACAATCAACTAAGTGTAAAATATATACTTATATTCATTCCTTTTGATGAGAAATAATTACTCAAAAATGTGTCGTTAAAGAAAGGGGAAAATAAAGTAGTGTTGAATAGCCTAACAAAGAAAGGTTTAAGAACTGTTGGTGTCTAAAATAAGTTCTAGTATTGAACCACTAAATTCTTTTAAGATAAATTAACCTTATTCTAAAATATCACATCATCAATGAACGAAACTGTAAAGAGTTTTATGTACTATTTCAGGTAATTCTATTCTATCATTCCTTTTTTTTAGCTTCCACACTACGTTTATAACGTAAAAAGTGGAAGGTATTATAATCGTTCAGTCCGTCTGTCACCCACTTTCACAGAAAGAACCACAAGTCCCACAGACAGGTGGGATACGTCATTTTGAAGCAAAAAATCTGATTAGGCTACATTCTAAATTTCATTACAAATTTTAATTAGAAGTTTATTAAAAATTTAAATAACTAAATTTTTTTATCTACATTGAAATAACATGCAAATTCCATTTTTATTCATATTTTCACTGTTGCCATCCACAAGTCCCACAGAGAAGTGGGATACGTCATTTTGAAGCAAAAAAATCAGATTGAGGTAATTCCAAATTGCATTTAAAAAATTTCATTAGAAGTTTATTTAAAATTTAAATAACAAAAAGTTTTAAATCTATTTGAAATAACATGCAAAATTTTTTTTATCTAAATTACAAAAAATACGTACTTCGCACGGACTAAAAAAACGTTTTAATTGATCCAAGTATATGTACAATTTAATCCATTATAGGATAATAAACTTATGTTATTATTCCCGCTCGTTATAAAGTATAAAATACTGTTACTTACATTACCTTAAAAATCCAAAATATAAAAATAAGCTATAAATGCACTCATAAAAGTCATAGTAATTTTCCTCATAAACATATAAAACCTTTTAGCTCATTTGGCGCGTTTTTGGAAAGAATTTGGCGAGAAAAGAGATATAGCTAAACACTCTTATTATACAGCTCTACCACAATGGCCTTCGAAAAACAAACCAGCTTATAAATTAAAAAATATATATATTATTTGGCGCGTTTAGGTAAGAACTAGGCGAGTTTGGCCAAATATTTGGCGAAAAAGTGAAAACCAAACCCTAATATGTAGCTCTAGTACGATGGCCTTGAACGCGTTTTTGAAAAGAATTTGGCGAGAAAAGAGATATAGTTACAAACAACAGATCTACCACAATGGCTTTCAAACAACAAACCAGCTTATAAATTAAAAAAATATATATTATTTGGCACGTTTAGGCAAGAATTTGGCGAGTTTGGCAACGTATTTGGGGAAAAAAATGAAAACAAAACCCTAAAATGTAGCTCTAGTACGATGGCCTTGAACAACCATCATAGTTATAATTCACGGAAGTAGCTTAAATATGCACTTTTTTGCAATCAACAGAACCATCAATGAAGAAATCCATCACCTAAACCCACAATAAAATCCTAGAATGGAGACTGGACGGAATTACGTCACTTGAAACATGTCAATTATTTTTCCAATAATGAATTAACTTTCTGAAGGTAATGGCAACGGAATAAAATAAACATTTTCAATTTTAAATATTTTCGTTAAAAGTTTTATTTAATTTTTTCATCAGATGGCATCAGCAAAGTAAAAAAATGATCGGATTTGAGCGAAAGTGGTGGTTTTTTTCAGAATATTCGAATTTTCTCTAAAAATAGAACATTTTGAGCTCTGAAAGTTCAAAAATCATAATCTAAGTATGAACTACACATTTGTGCCAAGTTACGAGTCAAACAAATGTCTAGTTTATGAGTCTATAAGAGACATACCAACAAACAAACAAACACACACACAAAACTTCATTTTTATTATTATAGATTTTCACTGTTGCCATTTCGTTAGACGTACGAGAAACTTTTTTGAAAATGAAAATAAAAACTTTTGAAATAATATTTATTTATGCGATATAATTCAGGTTAAATTGTTGTAATATCACAATAGAGTTCTTTTGATGGTTTATTATATATGTATGAAGATAGATGCATAGAGAATTCTAACTTGGCATAAAAAAAATATGCAAAGTTTCGCTTTTATTTTTAAAGCATCAATTGCACTAATTATATATTTTTCGAACTGTAAACTAATTTAACAAACGATAAATAACTGAATTCTCGAAAGAAATGTAAATAATAAATTGTGGCGACACAAAGATATTTATTAAAAAAGATTAGATTATTATTCTTCGAACTTCAAACAAATTAAGCAAACGATAAAGTCTAATTATTAAATCTGATAAAGAAGATTAATGAAAATAATTAATTTTATCGTTTAAATGTTTAATTACAACTAGCTAAAGGCTCTGTTTGGCGAATTTTATTCTGAGGTGTATAAATAGTTTGTTTTCTGTAGAGCACAAATGTTGTGTGGAAGCGGTTTAAGTGACAGATTCTGTAACAAACCTACTTGTTTTATTTCTGTATTCTCGGTTCTAAGCATCTCCAAATCAACCCAACCAAGATCATTTCTCTCTACTTCATAACCGACTTTCCTAAACGACCTAATCAGGCCATTATCTGACTCTCAATCCATTCTCATCCGTTTCAGGTCACTCGAGAGGCAAGCACCTGAGACTGGAGCCCGACGGGGACTACCACGCTTACTTCACGGGCGACGCCTTCTTCGTCACTTGCATCCCAGACATGATGAGCAGGGCCACGAGACTCACGTGGCAGACGCCGGACGGAAAGGAGATCGTCACAACCCGAGGGAGGTAAGACGGACCATAAGGATTTCTTTTACACTAGCTAAGTGCACCACCCCTGTTGTTGTTGTTTCTAATGCCACTCGGTAACCGAGCCCAGAGTAGAGAACTACCCGATTTTAAAGCGAAGTAGGTCGGCTTCCGTTTTTATTGTGCGCCACAAGGGAGGAAGTCCGACTTTTGCTCGTCAGTATGACACATCCGTTTTACAGGAAGGTTCCTTTCACACATCCATTCTCACTCACATATCGGAATTTTGATCCAGATCAAAGGCCCGAAACCCTGTCGGTACCAGAGATTATTGTAGGGAACTTTGTGACCACGACAAATTTAACCCCTGTCACCATTAGCAACACGGCGGTCTTTAGCCAAACACAAGCGCCGATCCTGCAACTATCAGAATTGCGAGCACCGAAGAGGACAGAACCCACAACCCTACCAATGCGAGCACGACGCTTCATCCGACTGAGCTACCGCGGCTCGCACACCACCCCTGGTATAACGAACCATTCTGGTGAGACAAAGCCAAACTAAATAGAGTATATCAGGTCTCGACAACAAGGGATTACAAGATGATAGGGTATGGGTGGGACTGCACCGTTGGAAGCGCCACTCGAGTGGAGCAGCGTAAATGGTTATTCAATGAGCGTAGTTACTAGTTCTGTTTGAATTGGTAGTAACGATTTTCCCCGCTTGACTCGAGCAGCGTTTGGTACACTGAAGACCCGTCCAATCAAGTTCAGCGAAATCAAAAAAGATTACTTTGGATGGTGGCATAGAATTGTTTTTGCTTACCCATAAAAAAGATAATGTGGGTATCGGAAGAGAGCAAAATAACTAAATTTTTCAAGTTTTATAATTTTTTTAAGCATTCAATACACTTTTACTTACTTCTATGGAACTTATCATGCTTTACACAAAAGTATAACAATATAATAAAATATCTTACGCAACGGGGAGGTGCAAAGAGTCACTATTAAGAGATTAGCAACGTTAGTGAAATGTTGACTCATACAAGTTGCTCATTTAAAAAGAAATTAAAAAGGACTACTCAGTTTAATCATACAAAACCATTTGGTAAGATTAATATCTCCAACGTAGTAGAAAAACGGCAAGTGCAATATTATAACACGTATTACAAGCCTGTATATTACTAAGTTAGATAAATACTTTTTATCTTTCTTATGGGGTTGTTTCACGGAGGATCTGGTAATAGCTCCGTGGTCTTGTTTTCCTGTCTCTCGAATTACTTTTATTTTGGTTGGTAGAGATAATCAGGTTTGTGTGCTGACCAAACACACTAACCTGAATACAGGTCTACCAACCAACCAACTTAACCAAAACAAAAGTAATTCGAGAGACAGGAAAACAAGACCGCGGAGCTATTGCCAGATCCTCCGTGAAACAACCCCATTGATATTTTTTTTTAATTTTCCGATGTAATTTTCAGAGTTCATGTGGAGCCTTCGAGAAACAATATTTTGGGCCTAGAGCTCGTAGTCGAAGAAGCACGCCAAAAAGACCAAGGAATGTTCAAGTGTACTGCGGTTGTCGACGGGAGAGAAACGACTATTCAATTTTATCTGAGAGTTTATCGTAAGTACTTTTTTTATCAACATGATTTATTTGTGATGAAAATTGTGTTATATTCTCATTAGAAAAATAAACTTTTCACGAGTTAATATATTGTTTTACTACATATTTTCGTTTTACATATTTTCGCTTTTATCATTTTATAATTTATATTTAGGGTTAATAAAGAATACGTATTTTGGAACACATGGAACACTGAAATTTAACTTCATTGCCAATCACACAGATACCAAAAATACGTATTATTTTCAAAATTAAAATTCAGTAATAATTACATAGGTAATCGTTAATAGTTATAATTCCAGTAATCGTTAGGAGTCTGACAAAATGCAATATACCTTAATACGTAATCTATTCCTTAAATGCAATATGTTAATGATGCAATACACAGAAATGCTTTTAAAAGTTTGTAATAATCTTGAATATGTAAGAAATACATATCATCATCTTCATTTAACCATGTTATTTAGAGTGAGTAAATTATGAATTAAATAAACATTTAATTTAATTTTAAATAACTTTTATAGTCAATACTGATAAAAATAATTAAGGAACTAGGAAATTTATAGATGGTGTTTTGAATATTTATACACTTGAATGTGTCAAATTTACGAGTAATTATTTTATAAACCTGTAGTTCACATGTAAACCATGCCTTTATTATTTTATAGAAAAATTATTGTAACCAAAAGTAAAATTTCATACAATTGTTTTTAGATATAATCTTTTTTCTAATGTGAATGTGTACTTACTACTTACAAATTCCTTTACTTAAATTTTTGGGAATGTAAAACACTAATTATTTCTGCATACTTCACATGCCTTTAAAATATACTTCGACGTAGCAAATGCATGTTTAATTGCACCGTAAAAAATGGATAAGCAAAAAAAAAAACATGAAACTCAATAAGAGTAAAAATATTGGAAATTCAAAAGTAAGCATTGAAAAACGATTTATAGTGAAAGTATATATGAAATTTGTATAAATATTTCTGTTGAGTTATTTAAAAAAAAAAATTGTTACTAAAGTACTGGACAGTTCGATTCTGATTAAAATATTTTACAAATTATATTTAATTAACATTTGACAAACATAATTTTCGTTAATTGAATTTTCCTTAAAAAAATACATTTAAATAATGAATTTAATTTGCAGTTTCGATAACATTTTCGGATACCTCTGAGGAACAGATTGGCCGGGAGGGGAGTAATTTTATGATCATGTGCCATGTTCGTTCAGATCCTCTTCCTATTGTTTCATGGTACGTCAACGGAAGCATTGTGCTTGATGGTAAGTTAAACTAGTAAATATTTTTAATGAACTTAATGTGGTAATTTAGTAATCTCAGTGAAGAATTTCATCATATTTCTTCATATGTTATATATTTAAGATCACATCATATTTTGAAAAGCCCTAAATCACTACAAAAGTATATGCAAATTGCTCTTTATACTAACATGGCTCATAACATTGGCTACCGCATCAACTACAACAATGGAAGTCCCGAAAAAAATTCCTACTACTTTTTTTTTTACTACGACAGAAAATGAATAAATTTCGAGAGCAACGAGTAAGTTTAAATTTGTTTCTTTTTAAGGATGTCTTATTTAATCATTTCACACTATTATAATAACAAATTAAATCTGCAAAATTTCTTTATTTGTTACGTTAATTCTCAAACTTATCATGACCAAGGGTAAATAAATATATACAACATGTTGACCAAAAAATCAGCAAAATTATAGTGCTTGCGTTCCGAGAAAAGAAAGGGGCTTCCCTAAAATATTTGCATAAAGTTACGAAATAAAACTAATGGAAACTAACTTTATGGAACAGTATCTTACAACTAATGTTTGTTTGAGAAAAGAATAAACTCGAAAATACGTTCACCATTAGATTCCTAAATGCCCATAACAACATTAAATACTTTAAATATATTTGAATTATAAGGTTTAATGTACACACTGCACATGTTTTTCTTCGTCAAACTGGTGATGTTTTCATCCTTTAGAAATAACATTACACATTGGGAGAGTACCCACTCCCCCTTAAAATGAGTAGGAATCTTGACGCTTTCTCTTATTTTGTGGTGTAATGTTGGCTGGAGGAAGAACATGCTGTTATTGGCTTTACGAAGTAACGTTCCACCAAGTGTTTAGTGTTCTAATAGCAACAGTGTAGTAAACTGCATGGAAAAGTATAATTCTAGAGCATAAACTTTATAATAAAAAAAATCTGCTGCAAAGTTCATTTAACCATCGTATATGTCACTATACTCTGTATAAAAAAAGATAATTTTCTCCAGTAATTAAGATAGTTTAAGGTACTCTTGAAATAAAAGATTAATTCATAAATTTAAATTGGACATATTTTTGAGCATGAATGCACATGGGGAAAAGTTATGTACTGAATAATTGTTCTGATTTTATAATAAATTCTGGAGTTATTCATTACAATAATCTCGACCTACAAAAAAACTACATTCTTTGAAATGCAAATTCAAAATAAGTAATATAATGAAACTAATTTAACGCCGATTTTGCTAATTTTCTTATTACTTAAAAACACTAAATAGTTTAAAATCATTATCTCCAAATGAGGCATATTTGTGCCTTAAGTGTACTGGTTCAAGTTTAAGTCCTTAATAACTCCTAACTAAATACACATTTGGATTCTTTTTCAATAAGTGAACATTATACTTTACCGTAAAAAATTAGTAAGGGATATAATTAGTTAAAAAAAAGTTGTGTGGTTCATGATTGAAATAAACTTATAAGACACAGTTTCCCCAATCTATGTAACCCAAGAAATTAATATTTGTACATAAAAATTAAAAATAAAATTTTTCCAGAACTAATTGAAGAGATAGAGACTGAAGAGATAACTGTATATTATCAACTACTGATCGGCTGTCTGCGTTAATCATTGCGAAATAACATTGTTGAAACGTTAAGCAGTTTTTTCCCTATTTATTTCTATCAATTTATTACTTTTTTAACTTTTAATTAAATTTGTAGAAGTAAATTTGCTCAAAATATTTAATTTTACTGATTTTCTATCAAGTATTATTCAGCTTTTGATATTTTACTGTTATTTGTGCGTTTATTATTCAAAGAAGCGTTCTCCAAAATTTAAAAAAATTGAAACCCTTTCCTGTTTACAGAAATTTAATCATTCTATGTTTGTGTCTTTAAAGAGATATGACTAATTGAACTGTAAAATATATTATTATCCTGTAAAATATATTAATAACAGTTTATAACTATTTATATATTTATATTTAAATTTTTTAGGCATAAAATAAAAGCAATAATATGTTTAGTTAGTGTAACGTTTAATTTTTCATATCTTACTAAAATACGGGAAAATTTATTTTTTAGCTTAAACTAAAACTAGTGAACTATTTTTTTTTAGGTATAACAAGAAACACAAATCTAAACAATTTCAATATTTAATTAAAATTGAATAAATCTCAATAAAATGCATGGTTATTTATAGCTTTGCTTTAAAAAAATATTCTTAATTTTACAAAAATGCGCTGTTTACTCGAAATTGTTTACCGTTCCATAACATTTTTTTAATTCATAAATTTCTTTTTACAGTAAACAAAACGATAATATTAGGGGTGACCGGGGCTAGTTTTCCAATGGGGTAAGTTTTCCACCAGGCCTTACACTAGAAATGAGCCGTTAGGGGCACCACATGGCGACTTGGTTTATGAAGCAACCCGTTTTATGTCACGTACAAGAATTTTTGCCCAGTTGGTGTTGCAATGTTTTCGTTAGAGCTGGTTTTTGTGATTTTTTCAAAATTGAGTAAATTTTCCTGCTTACATTCAACCTAAATCAAACGTACTTTTATTAAACTTACAGTTTTATTAATGCGTATGCTAAAAGATAGCTCCTCTCTCTATGTAACTATACATTCATTTTCAAAATAATTTAAAATTCTACTCGTCAAGTGCTTTTAAAGTCAAAATATGACGGGGCATGTTTTTCAAAATTTCACGGGGCAAGATTTCCAACAATGTCTTGTGGAAAAACTTGCTCCAACCTTTCTACATTAAGCTTAATAATCCAAAACCCAAATTATTTTTATTGTACGAACAAATAATGAAAAAGTTTTGCGCTACATTTAAAATTGTCTACATAATAATGAAAATGGAAGCTGAAGCTGAATGAATTCGTACTATTCTGAAGCAATATTTGTTACTCTAAAAAAACTATCAGGAATGGATGTAGTAGTCGTAAAGCATCCAGATACTTAAATATTCTCCATAGATCGTGAATGATTACACTGTAAACGAACCTAAAGTTTTGAGTCAATTGGCTTGTTAAAAAAAGGGGAAGCAATCACACCAAACTTTAGTTAATCATTTTTTTGTAATTTTGAACAATACTTAGACAACCTATAGAAAAGAACACCAAAGTATAGTTACACAAAAGTGGAAGTTTTATAATACATAAGTTTAAAGGGATTCAGATAATAATGACCTTCATTGAAATTGGTTAAAATAGTTTGGTATAATAAACTGGCTTTTACGAAAATACCTACATTCTGGGTACTATTTGAGCTATTTTAGTTTACAATAAATCTACGTAAAAAGTAACAAAATGTTTTTCAAATGAGTTAAATAATATAAAAAATAGTTGCAAAATTTATCTTATCACTTTTTGGCAGTCTGGGAAAATTAACCCCTCATACGGGTCACGTTTTCCAGCTCATCATGTTTGCATTTAACCACTTGCTGCTAAAAAAGTATATTTACTTTTTGGGAAAGTAGTAACGATAATTTGAAGATAAGCATGAAAGGAAGAGAATGACATCTTGTTTACTTCAAAATAAGTAAAAGTAAAAAAATATACAATCAAAAAGAAGAAAACATGGAAAACTAGCCCCGGTCTCCCCTATATTTGAATATTTTGTTGAATAATAAATTTATATAGGAACATTTTTATACATATTTTTTTATTTTAATTACAGTAGAATTGTTGTCAGAAAATATTGAAATAAAATGTTGAGATGTAAAGAAATTCAATAATTTTTATTTAATAAACTTCGAAATATGATACTTTTCCAAATTTTATCTCAAAAGAATAGAGATTTATGGCATAACGATACGCGTCGTAGCATAAATTTCCATATCTGAATAACAATAACGAAATCTTTCATTTCTATCAAAAACCAAATATTACTAGTTTTCAACGTTAGTTATGAACTAAGCTGGATTATATGTATGTATATAGAAGACATTTTATGTAAGTTAGTCACAGATTTCCTTCTTTTGGAGTTACACAAGTATTTAGCAAATAGTTTTTAAACATTAATTTTTGATTAAGGAATTTATTCGTTTTCTTTGTGCTTGACAATTTATTTAAAAAATAATTCCATCACAGCACACTGAAAATTGCATGCTTGGTTTCACCATAAAAATGGTTAGAAGTATCTGCAAGAGCTGTGTTGTGATATGCTTCTTCGTATAGTCGGTATTCGGATATACCCTTTATGTGGTTTTTGAAACTAAAACATGAGAAATGGTTCAATCTGATACTGAAAATACGATGAAACATTTCACCACACAGCCTTTGTAGCCACTAGGAACTATTTTTTAAGTGAAACTTGCTATTAAGTATAGTTGTTGGGTGTAATTGCCAATATGTAGTGTCTGAGAAGAAAAATGATTGCATTTAAAAATCATAATATAAATTGTTTACATTTAGGGTTTGGTAGAATTATCGTCGCACTAGCTACACGAAGGGATTTGGCGACGGTCGTCATAATTTAGAATCACAGTCAAGTGACGAGCCGACACCTGAGTAGACACCTAACGCAATTTTTATGGCGGCATCGTCGGGACTTTGAAGCATATTTAGCGTGCACTTTATCTACACGTGGTATTATTCTTCGGACTTTTTTGGCTGCACAGATTGTCTGCAGGTCGGTAGTTAATTTGGCCATACTCGCGCCCAAAGTGGAGACAATACCCCGGGCCGAAGTTCCTTACCGACTGAGCTCCCCAGCCCCCTTGGCTACTTTTAAGGATTAGAACTAAAAAATAGGGTGGGTAAGGAAATCCTTTTTTTTTAAACATTACATTTGTGCGTTAAACTGAGAAAAGGGTGAAATACTTACATTCTCGCAAATCAGCAAAACGTGCCACTGACCGTTTTTTAAGACTTTTTGAAAGTAGTTTCTGCCATAGTTTATCTCTACCCCCAGGGCCTCGGCGAACGCTCTCAGAAGACGGCCTCTTCGTGCGGAACCTCAAGACTACTGACGCCGGCAACTACGTCTGCAGGGCATTGGTGGTCACTCCTGAAAAGTCGCAGATCCAGGACAAGAATATTGCGGTCCACGTCCATTGTACGGTTCGTTTGACCATCGATGTTTTACCCCACCCCCTCCTCTTTTCCCGTTTAACTGTCGAGTAAGTGATCTGAACTGATCCTGGTATGCACCAATTCGGTCCACAAATTTTCGTTTCACAGATCCAAGAATTTTACGGTCCACCTCCACTGTACGGCTTGTTTGACCCATCGATGTTTTACCCAACCCGTTCCCTTTTCCCGTTCAACCGTCGAGTGGACGTTTTTAACATATCCTGGTATTCACCATTTCTGGTTAAGACAGTTGTTAAACCACATATTCCTCGATTCTGATTGGCCACATCAGGTTTAGGTTGAGGTTAAATTATCGTCGCACTTGAGCTCTACAAGAACACTATTGATAAAGGGCGTCGTAAGCCAGAACCACAGTCAATTGACGAGCAGACAACTGAATAAACATCCAACGAAAACTGTTTTAAATACGACACCGAAAACGAAGTACGAAATTTTGGAGCATATTTGCCCATGAACGCCACCCCATCCGTGAACACCACCCCCCATCCGTGAACGCCCATGTTTTATTCTTCGGACTTTTTAGCTGCACAGACGCTTTCAGGTTGGCAGTAATTTTGGAAATGTCCTTTTCCGAACCTGGGACCTTCCTCATATTCAAGTCAAGTGCTTTACCGACTGGGCTTCCGAGTCCTTGGACCCCATCAGGACTTTCACGAATTAGAGTTTCACGAGTTTTGTTTTAACTTTTGATTTGTTTAGCTGTTATACACTAGTTAGCTATGTATTAACAAGAAACATTTTTTTGAAACAGTTTGTCACAAGACAGCCGAGTTCTGATTATAAATTCCACAAGTTGTTTTTACGATAGTTTTTTTTTCTAGCCCGTGGTTAACTGTTTTTAACAGGTCGTCTAAAAATTTTTAAAATGGCATCCGAGATTTAAGTTATTGTTCCAAACAATTTTTTTTACTTGAATATATCGGCAACTTTATTCTAAACAATTTATTTGCACATGCGCACTATTTTGATGGTTAGTTTTATGTCCTTCCTTATTTGTAAACCCGAATTTAGTAACTGTATTAACACTTTTAATCATACAGTTTCCTGTACAAATGGAATAAAGTTAGTGGAATCTTCGAATCCGATTAATTTATAGGAAACATAAATATTACACGGATCAAATTCAAATAAATGCATTTGAATTATTTAAAGAAATTGTTTGATCAATACATAAAAAAAAATCTTGTGGGCAGAAATTATAAATTATTTTTATGTATTTATATTTTTTACTACTTACATACCCTTCTCCTTGAACCTCAATTAGACGTGTAAACATTTTTTGGCATGAAATTTCTATGTGTCTTGTTTTTTTAATATTGAAGTTAATGTTCAATGTTGTGAGTGTTCAATGTTGAATAAATTTTTGATTTAGAAAAAAGTCATGCTGGTTAAAGGTTTTATTTTTAAAATATAAATTATATATTTGTCTTATTTGACAATACATAGAAAAAGGCTATGATTTAAAGTTTTACCATTGTCTTACTGCAATTTTCTATTTTATTTACAGTATTAAAAATGCGAAAACCAAATTAAAAGTAAATTTAAAGTTAAAAAAGCTTTCTTTATTTAAATCTAAAGTATACATGTTTTCCTTGATCCCTTATACATTTTTCAAATAATAAAAAAATAATAACATATGGAAATAATTAAAAAAAACAATTCATTTAAATAACAGTTTTTATTTAAATATTTAGCTGTAAGTCCTAAATACTACTTTTCATCCATCCGTTGAATTTTTTTTGTTACGTCAAAACATTGAATAGATAAACTTAATTAGCAATGAAGAAGGCTAAGAAAAATGCATTGTTCAATTTTTAGGATTAGCTTTGTTTGTTCTGCTTAAGATTACTTATTTTTACGCTAATTAATTTTAACGCTACAAAACATCCAAAAAACAATGAAACGATTAAAAAATGATGTTTAGAAACTGTTAATTAAAAAAACCGATGTAATATAAATAGTTGTAAAAGTATTTAAGATTTTTCTTAGTGAAATAGATTTTTTTCAAGTGTAATGTGTGTTGATTAGTATATAAAAGTGTTAGCCTATTTCTTTTTTCAATCGGATTAATCAAAATGAATGGAAAGTATCTGTCGTTCCGTCTACCATTTCCAATTTCAGTTATATCCGTCCGATTTAATTTTTTTGCGACATCCTATACGACTTTAGATGCAAAAATGTTTTTAAAAATATTTTTTTAGAAAAGTATGACTTCAGGCAACTATATTTTAAATTTTCTGTCCGTCTGCCTGGATGTTTTTCCATCCTCCTGTTCTTCTGTCTATGGCAGTCTGTTTAACCACAGTTCCCACAGTCCGATTTCATTTTTTTTGTTAAAATCTATGACATCAGATACTTTTGACATTTATACTTTTTTTCGACTGACTGTGTATCCGAACTATAATAACTTCAATAAGTATAAAAGTAACAAGAAAGCAGGATCTTCTAGTTCATCTGAACTTTTTTTAAAATTGAATTCATTAAATACTCTGCAATACTGCATATTTATAGCTTTGAGAAAATTAAAAGCAACTTGTCTTGTTTCTTACACAGTCACGTAAAAAAAAATTCAGAATAAGTTACGGTGTTCAATTTTTTTTTAAAAATTCGTTTTAAAAATATTAATTTTTTTATTTAAAAAAAAATCAATTAAGATCTAGCACTTCGAATATCATATAACAAAAAAAATTTCCTGAAGAACTGTTGATCAAAAAATAAGCAGCATTCAACACTAAAACATTTTTAATATTGGAAAACACTGAGCAAAATCCACGTTAATTGAAAAATAAATTGTAATAGACATTTAAAACTATAAAATAATTTCAAATTATTAAATCATTTGTTTAAAAAATAAAAACAATTCTTGCTTAGGGGAGACCGGGGCTAGTTTTGAAATGGGGTAAGTTTTCCACCAGGCCTTATACAAGAAATGAGGTGTTAGAAGGCGCCAAATGGCTACTTGGTTTATGAAGCAATCCGTTTTATGTCACCCACAAAGAATTTGTTCTCAGTTGGTGTTGTAATATTGTCTTTCGAGCTGTTTTTTGTGATTTCCTCAACGTTGAGTGAATTTTTATACTTACATTCAATTCTAAATCTAACGTACTTTTATTAAACTTACAGTTTTATCATTGAGTATACTAATAGGCGGCTCTTCTCTCTACGTAACTGTACTTTCGTTTTCAAAATAATTTAAAATTCTACTAGTCAAGGTATTATTAAAGTCAAAATATGACGACGGAGCATGTTTTCCAAAATTTCACGGGGCAAGATTTCCAACAATGTCTTGTAGAAAAGCGTGTTCCAACCTTTGTAGATTAAGCTTAATGTTCCTAAAACCAAATTATTTTTATCGTATAACGTTTTGCTCTAGATTCAAATTGTCTGCATAGTAATAAAAAAGGAAGCTGAATGAAGTTGTACTATTGTACAATATATGTCACTCTATAACTATCAGAACCGGATGTAGTAGCCGAAAAGCCTCCAGAAACATAAATATTCCCCATAGATCGTGAATAATTACACTGTAAAGTAGTAATGTGTCATGTTGCACCCAAAGTTTTGAGTAAATTGGGTCGGGGGGGGGGGGGGGGGCAATCAGCCAACCTTTAATCAATAATTTGTTGTAATTTTTAACAATACTTAGACAACTTTCTAAAAAAGAGTACTAAAGTATAGCCACACAAAAGGGGAAGTTTTATGTAAGTTTAAAGGGATCCAAATGATTGCCAAACTTTTGCCGTTCGTGGTCGTGGTTAGTACTTTGGTCCGTTGTTAAATAACAAACTCCAGTGTGTAAATGAAAGATTGATAATTTATTTATGCTGTTAGACATTTAACTTACAAAACACGCAAGGGATGCCTTACATTAGTAAATCAATGCTGCACAGTGACAGTGAGAGGATACCTGAGGTTGCTGCGGTGACGTTGAGCGGAGTCCGAGATACCTTGTCGGTAGTTGAGGTCATCTCTGCTGGGGTGATCAGGAGCCAGCGGTGGAGCCGCCCTCGCGCTAACTTGATATCCTGGGCATCTCGACGTAGGGGCGCGTCTCTGAAGATGAGGGGGTGGCAGCCGGGCACTTAGATGAGATGAGGAAAGCCCGCGGGTTGGACGCTCAAGATGGAGAAAGTTGGAGCTGCCGGTGCGGGTCTTGCAGGCAGTGGAGCCCGAGGGATTAATGAGAGCTTTCAGTCTCCCAGACGGTTCCTGTTGGCCCCCCTGTCAATCAAGGGATCGAGAGTTCCCTCATTCGTTGAAGGACGGTCCCTCATTCCGCATAAGATTAAGACCATCCAGTAACAAGACCCTCACCTCTGACCTCCCACTTACTATTCCCAGACATGGTGACGCATGTGACCCTGTCAATCAAACTCGTGGTCAAGATGCCAAGTGGTTGAAGTCTTTGGCAATGATAATGACCTTTAATGAAATTAGTTAAAATAGTTTGGTATAATAAACTGGCTTTAAAAAAATACCTATATTCTGGGGTATACTCTTTTGAGCTATTTTAGTTTACAATAAATCTACGTAAAAAAAATCTAAAAATGTTTTCGAAATGTGTTAAGTCTTTAAAAAAAAATAGTTGAACATTTGCCCCATCACTTTTTGGCAACCTGGGAATATTTACCCCTCATACGGAGCACGTTTTCCAGCTCAACATGCGTGAATTTAACCACTTGCTGCCAAAAAGTGTATTTACTTTCTGGAAAAAAGTAGTAATGCTAATTTGTTTACTTCAAAATAAATAAAAGTAAAAAATATACAATACAATATACATATGGAAAACAAGCCCTGGTCTCCCCTAATCTATTTTAGTTACTATTATCACAAACATAGAATTTTGTTAAACTCATTTACTATTTGTGTCGACAATTTAAAAATAACCTTGTTTTCTGGTTACTTTACAAGAGTTTGTGGAAAAACATATATATTTTTTACAGTTCTCATTCGTTTAACTTTCAATGGATTTCCTCTTACTCAAATCTTCTTACCATAAGTGCTTTTATTCCCATTGGCATTATTTCATTTATAACATCTCGCGTAAAATCATATTGCGTTTGATTTTATACAATATTCATCGTCTTCTTTCCCTCTTGTTTCCTTCTTTTTAAAACGCAGACAAGCCTGTTTGGACAAATGAAGTGGATACGTTTTACAGCGTTTTGGAATCGACAGGCAGTCTCACGTGCGAGTCAAAGTCGGAGCCTAACCCGACCTTCGAATGGTTCAAAGGGAGTTCTCTGTTGGGAAACAGCAAAATATACAAGATTAAAAACGAGAAGTACAGAAGCACCTTGCAGGTGAGTGAATGGTTTTCTATTGCAATAAGTATTAATTTTGGCGCATGTATTTTGCTTGTTCCTATAAATTTTTTCTCGAAACGTGTGCTTAACTTGTTCTCGATAAAATCTGTAAAACTCATCTAAATTTACCATGATTATTGGAAGTAGCGTTACACAATTTTTGGAGTAAGTAGACTAAACTCAAATTGTATGCATAATTATAAGTCTTAGAAACAAAAGGGATGATAAAAATAATGCGGGTTCCACTGAACCAGCGTTAACCCATTAACGAAGATTGGTAATTTGACGCGCAAAAATGAGCCCTCTGCTTATTTTTTTTTATCTAAATAAGTATATATCATACTAAAGAAGACTATTATAATAAACAAGTTATTTAGGACAAATTGAGTTACAAGAAAAAGGATTAAAAAAACCTTAAGTTTAATGTTTTCATTCGGAAATGTAGGTGGTAATGGTATTCACTGAAAGTCGTCGTTAATTTGCTAAGTAACGTTCTTCTATTTAGGGGCATTCATAAATAACGTGAATTGTTTAGGGGGGGGAGGGGGTCGAGCCGAATATCACCAACTATCACGTGGGAGAGCGGGGGGAGGGGGGGGGGTCTGGTCAAATATCACGTAACTTTTCCACGCAAAAAAATCTACGTAAAATGGCTTAAAATTATAGTAAATTTTTTTCTCGACTTAAAACTGACAAAATCCTATATGATAATATTTATCATGGCTCTCCAAACTATACCAAAAAGTTTTGTGGAAAGAACGATCCGTTATTTTATGTAGATTCGATTGGCGTTTTTGTCTTTCTGTTCCCTTTATTAGTTTCAATTCAGGCCAAAGGACACGTGTTCAAAGTATTTTCACACCTCATAAGGAAAAGTTGGCAAAATATGCGATTTGGAATTACTTTCCCACCAGATGTTTGGTCAATAAAAGTTTGGGGTTGGACCACGATTTATTATGTATGTGTTTTGAAGATTTTCCGGGTATCAAACGTCCAAATGAAAAGTTTGGGTTCCAGAAAAAAAGGAGGCCAGATGTCTTTTTCTTTGGTGACTTCATTTGCAAACGACCAATTCAATAATACTATTTTAAATTCAGATAACTAATACAATGTAATTGGGAAAAACTTGATCACGTGATTTATGGAAGCCCCTTTGGACGATTGCAAGATATATTTCTGTCTCAGGACAAATTCTGTCTTGAACATAAAATTACAAAAAAATAGCGGCAAATTATAGTTACAGAAAATGCAAACTGGTGTGTTAAATGTTATTAGTAATTAATCCAGTAATTGGAGTTAAATTCTACTATAAAATTGGAGTAGGCAATGGTGCCATTTGCTTTTTTTTACTGAACTTTTGCTGTTTAAGCTAACAAATTTTTTGTGGTGTAATTACTTTTTCCGGTTAAAGCTTTTTATGGCAAATGGCTACACCGCATAAATAAGGAAGCTGCTCGTGCTGCATTTTTATAGAGTAACCTAACGCCAAATGTTTTAAGCTGCGAGATTAAATACTCTTACAAATACCAGCACTGTAAAAAAAACCTGTTGTTTTTACAGTTAAAACTGTCAACTTTGACGCCAGTTAATAACTGTTTTTTTACAGTTTAAAACTGTAATTTTTTACTGGAAACTGTAATTTTAACTGGGAGAAACTGTTAATTTAGCAAGGAAAAACTGTTAATTTAGCAGGGAAAACCGTTAATTTAATAGTTTTCCCCCGTTAATTTAAAAGTTTCTCCCTGCCAAAATAAAATACCCAATACTAGACCTCGCGACCGAGTAATTACTTTGTAGGAGAAGGTTCAGTTTTGGGCTCGCTCGCAAGAGGTTACTGGAAGAGGTATGGACCGGGACCGGTTTTGATCCAGGAACCTCTTGCGTCCGAGCCCAATACTAATCCGTTTGCGACAAAGTAATTACTCGACCACAAGGGCTAGTATTGAGTATTTGTACTGACCGCCACAAAACAGTTACAAATACAGTTAATACAACTAAATCAAAGTTACAGTTAATAAACATTAACGCTACAGAAACCCAATGCGCGGGAACGTATCAGAACGATGATCTCAACACGTGACTCTTAGCACGTCTTCAAATTTCCCGAATAGCAGGTGAATTTGATGGGTTGTGAGTGTGACGTCATGTTAACGAAGATAAAAACAGTTATAAACTGTTTTTCTAAAGAACAGTTTTTAACTGTAAAAGATATGGTATTTAACTGTAAAGACAACAGGTTTTTTTTTACAGTGCGTAGAATTATTAAATAGCCCTATTTGTTTGTTGTATCAAGCATATCATGAAATATATTCGTCAGAAAAAAACAGACATATCCGTAACTTGTACCACACATAAATAACTGGTCACTAACATATTTATCCGCGATGCATAAAAATATTAAACGAGTTGGTTTGCGTCTTACACTCATGTGACAAGCAAGGGGAAGGTAATAAACGATCTCATTTATCTTATTTTGACATAGTATTCTATTATTTAATCAGATGTAATGTAGCCATCAATAAAATAATGTTTGAATTCAACCAGAAAATGATTTTTTTTAAAAATATTGGTAAGAAATAGCCAAAAGTACATTTGAATGATTTTTTCCCATATTATTGCAGGTGAAAATTATAAATTACTCAAATTTCGGAACTTATTTGTGTCTAGTGAGTAACAACGTGGGGGAAATACAAAAAGATATGTTTCTACTAGAAGGAGGTAGGTTATCAATAATATTATAGTTAAAAAATTTGCAGACTCGGGCATGTTAATTTGTAATTTAAACACATTTTTTACTAAGGAAATGTATGATATGTATCTTTGTGTTATAAAAAAAATTAGAAATTTTCAAAACTAAACGATTTTAGAAAATATAAACTCTGTAATGAACTTAATATATTATTATTCTTTATTTTATTTTTCCTAATTATGCACCTCTAACTAGGAATCTTATATTTAAATATCAATAATTACGCATAGTATAGGATATGTGTTTAATGATGTCATCATTCCACAAGCAATCCTTCATTATTTTAAGGGAAAACAAATTAAATTATAATGAATCACAAGTATGATTTTTCTCTAATTAAAACCCACTTTAAAATTATATTTAGATTTTATCTAGGCTAAAATTCCGTCAAGAAGATAAAAATCTATGTATCATTACAACTTTAACAAAAAATATCAACAACTAACAGTATTTTTTTGAAATTATCGTTTCTAAAAATATAAACAGTTTCTTGGAAACATTTTCAGATGCGTCACATTATAATTCTATCTATAAATTTAGATTCAATTTAATAAATATAATTATGTTTCAGTCCCCCCAAATGTGCCATCGTTTTCACTATCTAGTAATGAACCAGGAGTATTAGAAGTAAACATACAACAGCCTCTGCAAGATGACCTGCCAATCACAGGGTACACAATCCAATGGAAACAGTTTGACGTTCCTTGGAAGAATGCCAAAGAATATTTAACGAGTAAAGGTAATCAATTACTTATGAGCATTAAAAACTGGTTAGCTTATGTAAATGAACTGAATACGGTAAATGTAATATTTTTCATTGTCATCATAAATATTTAGTGCTGACTTTTGAAGAGTACTTACATATTTATGCTAAAAAAAAAGGGGAATTGATATGGCCAGATGGTTGGATAGCTGGGTCTCGGTACCAAAATCGATGGGTTCGAATCACTCTGTGACACAGAAAATTGTATCTGTGTGAAATTGACTTTAACCCTACAAAGAGCAGACTGCAGTGCTTGTTAATCAAATTTTAAATGATTAAAAATCATTTAATTATTTAATTTAAAGTATTTTGTGGGATTAGAGATGAAAGAAATATTGGGAAAGGAAACAGGAAATTAAGATGGGAGAAAAATATTTTTATTAGAAAACATGACACAAAGTCGATAACTTTTTAATTAAACAATAAAAATGTCGAATTAACCACGCAATTTTTTTTGTTTTTAGTGCAGGTCTTGTGTTAATGGTTTGAGGAAGACTTGTTTTCTTATACCATATTTATCCTCCCCCGGACTTCAAAAAGTTGTAAAAAGTCGCAAATTCAGATTGTTAACGTCAGACATTTACAGAAATAGAACGAAGAAGGACAATTTCGGCTAGAAATAAGAGTTACAACAAGTGATTGTAAGTGGGTTTTTTTTCTTCAACCTCCGATTGGTTGTAAAGGAAAGATGGGTCAATATACAAAAAAAGATTTTAGTACCATAATTAAGTTAAAATACAGCTTATTTCTCTACCTTGACGATTAAGGCAGTTGTCATATCTGTGAACAAGCTTTGAAATACCCTCTTCATAAAATGTAGCCACTAAGTGAGAATTGAGAGCTGTTATTCGTTTCTCGCAGGCAGAAGGGAACAGTGCAACAGAAATTAATCGAATAATGAATCGAGTGTATGGAGACACCTTTATGAGTGATGGCGTTGTTCGTGAATGATGTTGAAAGTTTAAGGTGGCCGAACTGATGTTCATGAAGAAGGGGCCAAGGAAGCAAGTCTGGTCCTACAGACGACATTGTTCAGCGAGTTGACCAAGTGTTTAGAGAATTTCGAAGGTTCATCATAAGTGAATTATCGATTAGCATAGTGGCTTGGAGGGTAGCGCTTCAAAATTAACGTGTAGCTTAAAGAAACCGCCACAACTCCCTTCAAATCATTGGCGGCTACATTTTATGAAGAGGTTATTGTACAGCTTGTTCACAAATATGACAAATGCCTTAATTGTCAAGGTGATTATATAGATTATTAAGCTGTACTGTACATTACTTTTGGTAATAAAATCTTTTTTGTACATTAACCCGTCTTTTTTTTGCAGCCCATCGGAGGTTGAAAAAAAACAACCCTCGTAATTACAAGTTATATTATTGTAGATGCGGATGTCTTTCAAAAAAAATTATTGGTACGTTTTATAATCTTGAACTGTGAAATGGTGAAATAAAATTACATATTAATCATATAAAAAAATTTGAAAATTTGCTGCAATTTTTTACCATTACGTCAAGCGTTGAACGCAGATAACTCAGTGGCTTGCCGGCAATAATACGCGAATGATGTTTTTTACTCTAAAATCATTCAGTTCTTTTCAAAATCGATTTTTACAATTATTTAAATAATTATTCTAAAAATTGAATTTAACTATAATGTATTTTAAATTATGCAAAAAGCACTTGAAAGCTGAAAGTAAAGCGCGTCAGCGATAAGAATGAGACAATTCGATTGGCTAAGCTAATGCAAGAAATGTGTAACATACAAATTTTTACACTACCAGCAGAAAGTAGAACGTCGTGAGAGTAGTCCACTCTGACCAATCACTTACCGAAAAATTTTGGCTAATTATGACTTGGCATTGCTTTTCGCTTGATTAGTTATATATCGGGATACTTCAACCCCATGTCATTATTTGAGTCTCTTAAGAAGGTGTTGGCTCACTACACTTCGTATTTATCCCAGAGAGAAACTAAAATTTTACAATTAGTTCCGTTCATTCCATTTAGTTCAATTCATTTGTTATATTTTTGGATTGCAGGGACTGAATTCATGTTCCACGACCTCAGTCTCGACACAAACTACTCGGTGAGGGTGCGAGCTCAAAACGATATCGGTCTGAGCAACTACACCGAGCCTCAGACGCAGAGGACGCAAGGTCTGGTGGCCGAAACAGTCGTCGACAACAGCAAGGTCCTGTCTTCCACATTCAGTGGCACATCCAGTCGCTCGTCGATTCTGATCACAGGGGTGGCATCATTCATGATCACAGCTGTCAGTTGGGTCATCCGCCACTGGACGATGATATCATGATCACCAGGACACCAAAAGAACCATGGTTGAAGGTGTTTTTGCTGAAGTCGCACCGATTCCCTGTTCCCGTGAATGTGGTTGCACTCGAAGACAGAAACGCTCATTGAAAGGACGCACAATGCGTTGTCATAATTAAAGACTACGAAGCTGAATATTTGTGTTGATTTTTTTAAACAAAACTACGGAAAGTGTTGTGGAAAAACTGACAGATCCACCCAGTTACTAATTATATTATAACAACAAACAAAAACAAATTAAATAGCACAAAACATTAGTTGAAGCAAACATAAACAAAATTAACAACACATAACATTTGTAGCAACAAATCATATTCGTATTTTGTTAACCTAACATTTAATTAAAATTAAAATTTCTAAATACATTTTATTAGTTCCTCTAAACCTCTAAATTAGTATATTAAATAAAATAATTTAATTTGAAAAAAAAAATTGTTAATTTGTAATAATTAGTTCTCCACGATCCACTATCGCCATTTTGGTTTTGTCAGAATAAGTTGTGACCCTATTTGTAGTATTTGGGCAATTCTACCATAATTTTTTACTTTAATGTCTATTGGGCATAACTTATGAAAATAACTAGTATTTCAATTCCATTTTTTCTTATTATACTAACAGACTGGTTCTCATATAATTAACAAACGGTATTCAAAACGAAGAAACTCCAAAAAATTTTTAGGACACAAAACATTACCGAAAATTCCTTACTGTCCCCGGTCCCGAATGTCACATTTTTAGTTTAGTACTCAAACTAACACATTTTTTTAGATAAAAATTGCATTGTTTGAATTTAAATTGAACTAATGCCATGTCTTAACAAATTTCTTCAATAAAATTTTGGTCTTTGATATCTATAATGTGGATTTCTCTTCTCTTAAATTTTAACCTAGGTTTTGGTACATTCAGTGGTCTCATTGCTATAGTGGTGAGGAGAGACACTGGATGGACCTACAGTAATTCTTCAATCAGGAAAACTGGATTGCAGAAAACTCACATTTCACCTAGTAGCCGCATTTTTTCGCAAGACTTTACCAACAAGAAGACTAAAAGTTCCAAAAACTTATTAATATGAGCTCCGTGGCTTTATTGCTTTCTTTAGAGTACCTCAGGGTGAACGTCAATTTTTGCTAGATAATTGCAATTATTTCTATAAATATTTTTGAAGTGAGTACAACGAGTAAAAAATCCATTTTCGTTAAATTGGGGTTAATTCCAACACAAAAATATCGGAAAATATAATGAATTTCCTTACCGTCCCCATAATCTAGGGATGGAAAACCGAAACCGGTTTTAAGACTTACCGGGTTTTTTTGTGACTTCGGTTTCATTGAAAATTAGTTATTTTCGTAAGACCAGTTTAAACCAGATTCTTTGATATAGGTTTTTTTTTAAGCTGCCATCCCTTATTTTTTAAATATTTTTTTTTTTACAAATGAGCCTTGATGAACTTTTATTTGTAATTGCAGAACCCTCATAAGCATTTTTATACACATTCAAAGTGACTTTATAAAAATAAATTTCACACATTTTTTTATAGCTGAAATTAAAATTTTTGGTAGAACTGCCCATTTCCCGATTTGACCTTTATCTTCGAATATAACGCAATGCGTTTTGGGTGGTTTTTTTTTTTTTTTTGTACGGCTGAACGTTTTCAGAATATTTTGAGTGTGACACATACTAAGCACCCGTGTTAAATGTTCACAACTGTCATGTCTTTATTCGTGGTATGTGTTAAAAGTCTAATGAAAATTGAACTGAAGTGAAAGAAGACTACAAATAAACAGGGTGATTTTCAGTAAGAAGGACGTTGATGTTTTTAATATTTACACCTTGTATAAACATATATTTATATTTCTGATTGTAAAAAAGGAATAATTACGAGAAAGTGTGAGTAAGACATAGTATTACAATACATAATAATGCAGTTAGCAAATCTTATAAATAGTTACAAACTTAATTTTTTTTATATGAAAAACACTTGAACTATATTTAAATAAAGAAATATAATAAAAATAAAATTTCTTAAAACAAATTAATTTTCGTTTGACATTTTTTTTTAAAATTTGGATTATTTAAAACAATGTAGGGTTAAACAATTAGTTAATCTTAAGTTAATTATTGAATAATTTATTATTAAAAAAATAATTATTAAGAAAGTGTTAAGCATTTAAAAAATTATAAATCATAAGGTTTTTTTAAATGCTATTTTTGAGAGAAAATTTATTTCTAAAAATCTAATTAATAAAAAAATAATTATCAAAAAATATTGTCATCCAAAAAAATGCTTTTGCCTTATATGCTTAACAATATTTTTAAAAAAAATGTTTTATTTTAATACTTTAATCTGAAAATTATTTTATTAATACCAATTGATTTATTCACACATAAAATAACGTTTCAATAAAAATTTACAAAACAATAAAAATGAAACATTTACCGGTCGCGTATTGCATTTTTTTTTACAGCAACTCACATTTCTCGTGATTCTTCGGAAGAGTCTTTTTATTGATGTTACAAACAGTGTACTTAAGTTTTATCCAACTACTTTCACCTGAAATTCATTTGAAAAGTGAATTTAAAACAAATTTTGAGCTTCACGTGTGTTATTTACTTTTGCAGATGATCCTGCCTAAAAAAGAAGAGCAAGGTTCTGCTGGTGTTAAATGTATTAAAGTTTTGTAAATGTTCAAAGAGATAAATATTATATTATATAAATTTATTTTAAAAGAAACGTTATAAAATCAATTATAAGTTTCTTATAATTGAAAGTTTTTCATCGGTTGTGTTATTGAGATGGATTGACGTATGAATCGTCGGAAAGTATTGTATAAAAATGTGAAACTGTATATTTCAATGTTCAATGTCTATATCATTAATAAAGCATCAATTGCTAAACTTTTGTAGATTATTTTGAATAGATATTTCAATATATATCTCTCTTACTAATCTAACATATTGTATCGAGTAACATTTTAAAAGTTTTCTTTCTATTTGCCTAAATATTCCCAGAAGCTCATGACACGAAGATCAATGTCAATCAGCTGAACTACGTCAACCTAATCGAACATATTTATGATTTCTTCAAAATGGAAATCAAATTTCTTTCATAAGTATAAACTTAAAATAAACAAGTCATACGTTATCCTTTCAGAACATGGGCTTCAGATATGAAGATTCATGAAGGAAACAACCTTGATTATCGGCGTAAATAGTTTTATTGTGTAAAATTTGACATGTTTTGAAGAACAGTTAGGTCCTGCATCATCAGAATAGCACACGCAACTGACTGAAAACAAAAACAGTCGAGCGACGGTTGGCGAATTATGGTATCCAAAAAGGGGTGGGGGTTAGTTGGAAGAATACGTTGGTAGGAAGGGGGGTGGGGGTAGAAATACATTTTTCTATTGCTAAGACACCTTTCCAAATTAGCGTGAAGGAGAAATTTAAACTTTGATTAAACTTGCAGGAATGTGTAGCTTACCATGCGAAGCCTACCGTAATTGAACATCAAAAACTAAGTTAATTCTTCTATGATGCCCAAATACTCAAAGAATTGGAAAAGATCTTAGAAACAGAATTTTTTTTTTACCCAACTCCCCTCCTTTTTCCAGCTATGTATTCTCCTGCTCCAACACAACCAACCCCCTTTCCGGATATCATATTTCGCCTACCGTCCTTGACTTTCATTCAGATGTGTGTATCATCCTGATAAAGCAGGACTACTCTGTCCTTCGAAACATGTCAATTTTTACACAATAAACTATTTGCACCAATAATCAACGTTATTTTCTTCATGCATTTTCATGCACTATCCTCAAAGTTGCAGATATTCTCTGAATATGGGCTTTATAAGTAATTATTGGTCCAAAATAATCAATCTGATTACGGCCTCCTCGTTTTATAAGGCCCAAGAAGTTCTCCATGACGTCATGCCTTCCGTTGAGTTTGGAGTATCGGTTGTTCTAGAGAAGAAGAAACTTGCTCTTGACACTTCTTCGGAACCACAAAAAATATTGTTGGCTGGTGAGTGGGCAGGTGCTACTTAGGAACAGTCGAAACTCTGAAAAGAACTTAACGATTGACGCTACTCTACTTATAAGTGAAAGCTTCTCTGCACTTATAAGTTGAGTAGACAATTGTTCAAGGTCAATTTTTCAAGGTAGTATTGTTGCCTTTAGAGTTTCCTTCTTTCCATGGAATAACATTTAGTTGAACAATGATTTCTAGAAAACCTAATGTATAAAAAAAAATTATGGTACGAATAGAAAGACGAACAAAAATTATAAGACTTTCGTGTCATTCATTATTTTTTTAATATCTGGACTGTTGTAAAGGGGCAGAGAGAGAAAATCTGTATCGACAGATAGTTAGACAGATGGACAAAATTTATGAAAGTTATATATCTAACGCCATACCTTACGAGCGAAAAAATAGAAAATATAATACGAGGACTGGTTTTTTTTCAACCTCCGATGGGCTGTAAAAAAAAGACGGGTCGAAATACAAAAAAATATTTTTTTGCCAAAAGTAATGTACAATACTGCTTATCTCTCCACATAATTACCTTGACGATTAAAGCATTTTTCATATCTGTAAACAAGCTTTAAAATACACTCTTCAGAAAATGTTGCCGCCAATGATTGGAAGGGAGTTGTGACGGTTTCTTTGAGCCCCGCGTCAATTTGGAAGCGCTACAATCCAAGCCACTATGCTAATCGATAATTCACTTATGTGTGGTACACCTTCGAATTTCCCTAAACACTTGGTCAACTCGCTGAACAATGCCGTATTTAGCGACAGACTTGCTTCCTTGGTCCCCTTCTTCATGAACATCAGTTCGGCCAATTTTAAATATTCAACAGCATTCAGGTACAACGCCACCACTCATAAATACCCATACACTCGACTTAATCTTCAAAGAATTTCCATTGCACTTTTCCCTTCTGCCTGCAAGAAACAAAAACCAGCTCGAAATCGCACAACTCCCTCCCAATCATGATCGGCAACATTTTCTGAAGAGGGTATTTCAAAGCTTGTTTACAGATATGACAAATGCTTTAATCGCCAAGGTAATTATGTGGAGAGATAAGCAGTATTGTACATTACTTTTGGTAAAAAAATCTTTTTTGTATTTTGACTCGTCTTTTTGTTGCAGCCAATCGGAGGTTGAAAAAAAAGCAGCCCTCGTAGATGGAATGGAAGTTGAAAAAGGTGCCCGTACCGATGAACACACAGACAGACATAAAGTGTAAAAGTTAAATCTCTCATACAAGCAAAAAAAAACTTTGAAAGTCAGAAGTATCGAACGGAAGTTGAAGGTAGGGAATGTGCAGAAATATAGAGAAACAAAAAGCATATGAGATAGGTCTCTGAAGTTATGCCTTTCAAACCAAAAATAATAATTTGATTATCTCAGTTTCAGAACAGATGTTGAGGGGAGACAGACAAAATCAGGAAGACGAAAATCTTAATAACTCAATACTGACTATATTCGACTTTTTTTCAATCTAAATTAATTGAGAAAAATTGAATAAAAATTAATTATGCTTCAGTTTTTACCAACTCTGTCAACTTAATCTTTTGAAGATTTGCTTTTCGATAATTCTGTACGTGAATGCGTCATTTTATTTTCCCTTCAAGTCCTGGGATTAAAGAATTTTTATCGTGAAAAAAGTTAAAGTGTCTACTCAGTGTGACTAATTATTCTAATACATCTTATTTTCGCATTAAAAACTACTTCAATTATACTCTTAAAACTACTTATCTGAGTACAAAAACATTTTTAGAAATTGGTTCTTGCTTATTTTTGCTGTCCCCTGATGAAGTTTGTTTAAAATAAAAGGTTTTTTTTTAATCCTCAATTTTTTATTTTCATTTTTAGGCATTTTGTGTGTTCTAAGAGAAAATACTATTACAAATAATATCTTATGCAAACAAAGTCTTCCATCATTTCCGTTTAAGATGCATTTTTTAAACAAAATTTGAGGTGTTCCCAGTTTTTGTAATTTCTGTTATGCTATCTGGTATCGCATGCATGTTTTTGCATCGTTGTCCAAATCAGCAACATTTTCCATTTCGGAATATTCCTGAATAATATAGTAGACACATTTGTACTTTTTCTGATACACGTGTTTTGCTCACTGTTGCCTCTGTTATTTACTAACTCTTTGTTGAAGTTTTAGATTTGTTACAAATTTAATATGTAGATATATCAAAAAATTTAACCAAAAAAAAATACATCAAAAAGTCTGCTCTCAGAATATACAGAGTGGCCCAAAAGTAGGCTTACAGAGAGTTAGTTAAGTATACGGTTATTTATACAGAAACAGTTATTCTAAAGCTGGTCTGGTTGTTCAATCAGTTGATTGTGCATTATCTCACAGAACTGTAATTTGCGGTTAGGATCGTTCTCAAGAAGGCCTCGTAATAGTCCTGGGCGGTACGGTTTAAGGTTCAGCTGGTCCGCTTTAGGGATTGTCAGCACCCGAGACGCTAGTCGTGTGGACTTCTTTTTATGTTTATGAATGTATAAGGGCTGCATTCATCTCATTCTCCTGTGTCAATGTCGTCTATGTTCGTCCAGAATTAGGTACATTGTCAACGGAACTCGTGGTCTCAAACTTGCCTCTGATGGGGTAAATCGTTTGACAGAACAGCGCAGACAAATTAAACTCATTTTCCCATATCCTGATGCACTGTCTTCGCATTTTCATACTTTCAGTTAGTCTTAAGGATCCACCGCCGGTGCTCCTTGCTCAGCGCCCCAGAAATGGTTTGCATTTATGAAAAAGGCACAAATTTTCCACCAGCACAATTCCTTTTATCGGATAACTGGTAGATGGCGAGATTCGAAATTTCATATACTTTATACTTTATTTGCTTATTCCTCGAGCATCAAATAAATATTCCGAAGCTATTTAGAAACTAAACCAAACAAAGTCCACGAATCGCCACTCTTTGGATCCGATACGCTGTAGTACGACTTAATTTTAACCAACCAACAAAATTAAGCGCGACTTTGTCAAATACCTGTTCTAAATAACCAAAGTTCTTACCAATGATACGGCATTAACTGTTAGCCTACTTTTGGGCCACCCTGTATATATATATATTTTACTATTTAAACGTAACCTCTTCAATCAACTAACAGAGATAAGATAATGCAGTGTCCATATCTGTCAATCGGTGATTCGGCTACTTTCTCGTCAAGCGCAAGCAATAGTGCTGGTTTCTCCATTAAACTGTAGTTGTTTTTTTTCACAAGGCATGCATTTAGATCTTACACTGATATCGGTTTTACGATAGAAATGTGGAATAGGATAGGAGAAATTTCATTGTTCGCTTTAGCTTGAGTGAAAATACCATTTATAGGAAAATTTCAATTTGATTTATTAGTTTGAATTGCAATTTTTATAATGAATACTTTTAAAAGTTCTTGATTGTCAAATTTGAAGTAAAAATACTTTGATTTTTACATAGAACTATTCAATTAACGATTTAGCTATATAATTAAAGAGGATTGCAATAGAGTTTCGCATGGACTTGTAGAGGTATGGACTCGGATTCGTGGAATCGAACTCGGAACCTCTTTCATGGTAATTCAATATACCGGTTTGGCCTCAGTGGGTAAAGGCGTCAGACGCAGATGATAATCTCGGGGATTCTGTCCTCGACTTAGTCATACTATTAATGATTGTGCTGAAAAAATCTATGTATTAATCGGAGGGCAAAAAATGACAAATTTATCTGTATTTTTATTTTTTCTTGTGCAAATTTTAATTTGCAAAAATATCGTCTGAATTCAAATGAATGATTACCATTTTTTGGAGCAAAACATTTTCATCCCATGTAGCAAACTTGTGGAATCCGTCGTAGGCACTAATATATATCTGGCCCAGAACCCATTTATTTTTTGTCAAACCAATGGGGCTCCAAGTAGGCTAACCCACGTAGGAACATTTAGAATTTTCCCACTTACAGTTACCTTAAAAAACTATTAAAAAAAGAATCAGATAATTTTTTTCAGCACAATGTTTCTAAATTAACACTATAAAATAATTTTAAATTTAAATTAATCTATCCAAGTAATAATTAACAGTGTCCCATTAGACTCCAAAATGTGCAAAAAAGCTCAAAATGTCCATTTCGTAATTTCAACCCCATCTCAAAATTTTTATTACCTTAAATTTCATATTAGGTAATTGAGAGAAATATACTTGAATTAATTTCATTTTCGTTATATATTTTTTATATCTGAATAATTATATTGTCTGGACTTTTTAAGCCATATAATTTAGTGTTACTATCGTCCAGATATAGATAACTGGGAAAAATTATCTTTTCCTTAAAATCAATAATAAATCTTTTATAACAAAGTCGCGATTTCTTAAAAACGCAAAAAACTGACTTAACGCCTTTTGAAATCAGCTCTTCAAATACAGTTTTTACAAAAACTATGAGAGTCTTAGTAAAATTTCGAAACAATAAAACACATCCACCTAAGCTAATAAGCTCCCCTAAAAGAAAAAGAGTGTATGATCAATAATTTAACAGCAGCCCATTTTCTATAAGGATACAGAAATATACTCTCGAAATCAAGTATCAGAGGCCAGTTCTGAAAATGACGTCCTCGAACGTATCCAATTAAGAAAACGCGACAATCCACCGCAACTTTTCCTACAAAGCCCATTCACTGCCCTTGATTGGGCAAGGCATTAAAGTAGAAAACTCAACTGACAAATGAGCTACTCTTACAGACTTTGTAACAAGTGCCCGGAGTTTAGACCCGATTTGAATTGTAAAGCACTCCATCGCTCTCTCAATGGATTTTCGGGTAATGATGCAAAAGTCTAAAATCTTTGGTTTAATAAGTAAAAAATGTGTTTTTTCCTAAATCTTCTGTTGGGTTTCGGAATAGGATATTTGAATTCAAGCATGAGTCTTTAATTTAATTTGATTAGCACTGATCTAAAAAGCATTATTTCTTAGGTAAATTGATATGAGTACCATGAGATAATATAATTGTCTATGTGTTGGGTTAATTAGTCTTCATCCATTAGGATCTTGATCCCGAGAATAAGGACATAATTTTAATAATTACTACACACCCATACATTTGTAGTGACAACTATGTTTTTTTAAAAAATATTTTAAGTTATAAGTAGCATACTGTCTTCTCTTAACTGTCGAGATAAGTTAACAATTGCAATTTTCCCTTTGCAATTTTCTCGCAACGAAGTTCTCGCATGTGTGTTTCCACGAAGACCTTACCGAAAATCATTTAGTTAGGTTAGTTTGAATTTTCGTCGCACTAGAGCTATACGAAGGCAGAAAAGAAAAACTGTATATCCATGTTATCCATGTTTCCCATGCTTTCAAATTCAAAATTTCGCGGAGAACTCTTGCAATGAATTCCAAACGGTTGGAAACAAGATATAAAGGTCGAAAAGATCGTTTCCACAAGAGCATTCGAAGCTGATGCGAGTCTCGCAGCAAGAATCAAAAACTCGTCGCTTAGAGACTCGCAGGTGTGTTTACAAGCTTGATATTACTTTTTTTTTTATAGAATCGCAGTAGTTTTCTCGCTCGTAGACACCAGCCTTAAGCATTAAAACTACAGACTTCTCTAAGAGAAATAATTTTCAGAAAGATTCTTCTCACACTAGATAAAAGGAAATAGTTGAAATAAATAATGCATTTTAAAAGTTATATCTCACCTTGTGCGTAGAAATGACGTATCCACCATTAACTTAACATTAGAGATACGTAACTTTTCCCCGCAAGGTGCAGTATGTGCAAGTTCCTGAGGCAATGCGCAATATATTAAATCCGTAAAGTAATAAAACAAAAATATATTAAATACGTGCATTTCATGGATGAACAATACACATTCCTAAAATACTTTCCATCATTGAAATGCAACTGGTGGTTAAAAATAAAGGAACGTAAAAACATAAAAAGAATAGATTCAAAGCTGAGTACGTGACTAAACTGAATTGTGCGTGTATTGGGAAATAAGGTAGAAGAAAAAATAAGATAGCTTCCTCTTAAATTTTTCAGTTAAGTTGACACATAATTGTTTTTTCTATAGTTCGATTTGGAACGATAGGAACATTAAAAAAGCTATATATTGTGCTGATATTTAAATTAAATAATTCACAAAACAAGAAACCTTTGTGTTATTTGGTCTGTTCTTTAAGAATAGCATGTAGACTTGTATAAGAGCATGTTTGTTGCTGAAATACATCAATGTTCGCTAATTTTACAGCAACTATGACTGAAAGTTTTAAAACAATCTCCAGTTATTAAAATAAAACCAAATGTAAACACGATGTGTATCATGAATTGATCTTTCGCAAACAAATGTGATATTATATTTGCTACACGAGTACACTGAATATTTACAAGGTTATTACTAATATTTTAAAAAAGACGTACATTAAGAATATGTAGTCTTATACATTTTGCTATTTATGAGTTAAATCCGTTACTTGTAAAGTTAAGCTTCTAAAAATACAGCTTCGCAATTTAAGAGTCGTTGCTTTATAATACAAATATCTTCCTATCTTTGCATTAAAAATAACGATAAAAGTTAAGCACTAAACAGTTTTATAAAATTGAGTTATTCTGAATGAGATGCATTATTTTAACTTCGTGGAATTTTTTTATTTTAATATAAGCTCTTAGTTATTAATTATCAATGCAGATTTGATAGCGAAAAAAACAAGGATCTCACCGCTTCATAAACATATATTTATTCAATGAATAAAATTAATTTTGCTGTCTTAAAATTTATTTTTAATGCTCTTAGTCATTTATAATTATTTTAGTATGTTCATTAACAGTTTATTATCGGTTAAGAAATTATTATTTAGAAATTTCATGGAACTTGCCCTTTAATTAAATAGTATTGAAACTATTAATACTTTGAAAGCAATTAGATATGGTATTAAACGTATATATTTCAGTGAAAGTCGTTCTATCTGCTTAGGTTAATAGTAACTAGTGCGCTTTAATAATATTGACAATCAAATTTAACAACAAAATTTTTTTTCAAACATCTCATTATAACTTTCGAATAAGAAGTAGCCTGTTGAAAATCTTGTAATATTCAACTTTACAATATAGTAAAAAAAATTCCATATATTTTCTTACAAGAATTATTATTAACATTCAGCATTTTTATAATTCACTGGCAATTCTACGATGATTAGCTGACTACTTCATAAACCTATAAATGCATTACAATTCAACAAATAATAATCTTTTGTTGTGTTGTAACCCAGTTTCCCAGCAAGAATAATATCACTAAATAAAGGGGAAAATAAAACATTTATTAAATTAAAAGACATTTTCTGAAAGCAAGTTTTAAAACACATAAGCAACCAACATTTTCTTTATTAGCAACACACATAGTTATTTTAACAGGAAACAAGTTACTTAGAGGAGACAATCTTTAAAACAAGTTAAACAACAGACAGTTATAGGAGCAGATTACTAGATTACTTAAAGGTACATGGCGGCCAACACCCGACGTTCTTTCCAAAAATCAAATATCATTTTTTGTCGATTAACTCTAGTCCCATCCCGCTTTTTAGCTTCCACACTACTACGTTTATAACGTAAAAAATGGAAGGTATTATAATCGTTCTGTCCGTCTGTCACCCACTTTCATAGCCCAAACTACAAATGCACAAGTGTGATACGTTAAAATATTCAGCGCATCGAAATTAAAATACATTGAAAATTTCAGAAAATAATTCGAATTCGAAGTACTTAAATTATTTAAAAAACTGCAAAATGTAATGCTCATTTAAAAAGCATAGGACGCCATTTTTATTAGAATTAAATCACCATTGCCATTCGCGACAATAGCTCGAGAAATTTTAATTCTTTTAGACAATAAATTAAAATAAATTTATTTTTGCGACATCGATCAGTTTGAAATGACGTCAAATATATTTCACTACGAGATTCTTTAATTATATGA